>OY811977.1:3186851-3319351 GCA_963681505.1 Eunapius fragilis | reverse complement strand
ATTAGCATTGTTTGTATTTATAGAGGTATTTTAACTCAGTATATATATGGGACAGTGTCCAGCAGAATCACCCTTCTGGCTAGTTTTTCAAGTTTTCAAATTTTTTGATTTTCCTTGGACACCCATGAGCTTTTGTCAAATGGTCCTAGCCTTACGCATCCTAAATCGGACTATCCATCTCAAAGTTATTAGGCACTGAATTTATAATTAGCCATACATTTCAATGCGAGCGTTACTTTTCTTTTGCTTGTTCTGGAAATTTTGAAAAAGTACCATAAGGGTGATTTAGCTGGACACTGTCTCATATATATATATGTAATTATATGTTGTACAATGAAGCGAACATATGGACCATATATATAACTAGCCGACAGGCAAACAAGTGTTTTGATTGTCAGTTTCTGCTGACAGGGCCAGGAATTTCATCTAAATTGATTCGGTGTAATTAATTATGAGACGTGCAGTTGCACATGCTGGGTGATAGCAGGTAAAATCTACATGGAATTTACGAACAAATGAACTGCGTAAATGCATTGGTAAATGCGTACGTGATGTATATGGCATTCGCAATGCAGTAAATCCAACACAATGAGATATACTGATTCTTAGCGGCATGAATACTGATCAAAAACACTTCTTTGTCAGCTTGTTATCATGGTCCAATTGTGTTTACTTCATTGAAAGAGTTGTCGCCTTTGTGATAGGTTAATATAGGATTGCTGTCAATGCCTTGTGCAGGTCATGACAGTGAACTAATGACCAAAATACAAATTACAATGTACTAGCATATACAGTCCTTTCCACAACAGGCAAAAAAAATCTATTCAGCACTACAGTGAAAATATATTCAATAGCTGCGTCATACGATTCATATTACAGTTCAAGCTCAAATGTGTATATATATATATATATCAGCCATATGAATTGCAGTACTGGTAGTAGTATCCATAGCAATATATTGAGGCGGAAGTGTAGTAGTTGTAGGTGGATTCATCGTAGTATGAGTAGTACGAGCTGTAGGAGCATGATTGTTGGTAATAGTAGTAAGAGTAATAACAATTATAAGTGTAACAGTAGTATAGAGAGGAAGATGATGTAATGCAGGCACTAGACTTTGCACTAACAGTCACAGCCACTGGAATGGCCACAACACTCCACACCACTATGGTGAACACAACTGCTGCAACATTGAGACCCAGAGAGATATTGCCCTTTGTCCTGGCAGATGCAATGTTACCACGTCTTTCTTCATCCTTTGCCTAATGAAACACAATAAAAATTTTGGAGAGCTATTGTCCATGTATATATCACTTACAGTTAATGATATCAGCACAGCAGCTATGGTACACAGTAGTGATGGCCATCCTCCAAGGATGAGGACCAGAATTGTCATCAGAACAGACAGGGTAAAGTAATTATCACCTGCTGGTGGCCGAACAAGAGTGGTGGTTGGAACGGCAGTTGGTTGTTGCTGGATTATTACAGGAACGTTGGGCTAAATTTAATGGATTGATAGTTCAGTAGCCATTACTTTATCTTTACACTTCGCAAATACTGAATCCATTTAGATTGTGAGTAAAATTAAGTATACAGATAAATTACCTGTTGAACCATTGGGTATAGAATTGGACCACTTGGCTGAGGTAGCATAAAATCCTGCTTTTGAGGAACATTTTGGTATGCTGCCATTGGTAGATATCCAGGCAATGAGTAAGGACTTCCTGCATAGTACACTGGTTGTGGATAAGCTTGAATAGGCAGGAATGTCTGTCCTGGTCCAGCAATGTTCAACATCTGGATGGGCTGCTGTGGACCAGTGGGCAGTTGTGCCACGCCACCAATATTGGCCTGTGGACCTGATGGTTGTGGGCCTGATGGCTGTGGACCTACACAACATGTGTGTGTGTGCATAATGTGTATTGATGATACACAACCTGCCATACATAGTACTATATGACAATACTATATGACAATGACTGTGCCTGTAGTTGCAAGTGGTGTGTGTGTGTGTGTGTGTGTGTGTGTGTGTGTGTGTGTGTGTGTGTGTGTGTGTGTGTGTGTGTGATTACATTTGGGTGCATGTGTACTGGTATTTAATGGAACGTGTGTGTGTGCAATGTGTTGTCATATGTCACTGTGCATATTAAATTATGTGTTGGTCAGCGCATGTGTATTTTTTGTGTGTCTACACATACACACACATACACACTTACAAATACAAACTTACATACACAACACCATACATATATCCTGATGCTTGCTTGGGGAGATTCAAAGCAGAAAGAAAGTACAATTTTATTCTATGCCATGCAACTGAGAACCTAATCTGGTACGTGTAAATGAATAAAATCAGCAATTGATTTTTAATAACCTAGCTAAAGCAATGGCATAATCAGATTTCTTGAAGTGACTTATTCTTTTTTGAGTGTTTACGATTCCACACGCAGAGGCGGGTCCAGGGGGGGGGGGGGGGGGGGGGGGGGGGTTGGGGGGTTGGGGGGGTTGCAACCCCCCCCTTTCAAACCCGTAATGAATAATTATCATTAGTAACAATTAAGAATTATTGCGAAGTAAAGATGGCTGAAATTCGTAATTCAACTGCAGCTCTGTGAGCAAACAAACGGCAAGGCAGTATTATGTAGTGTTGTGCGCAAGATATAATAAAAAAGCGTTGGCGGCTGGGGCTCCGCCCCAGACCCCCTCCCCCGCTTCATGAATATTAATTAGCAACCCCCCCCCCTTTTCTGAAATCCTGGATCCGCCCCTGATACGGCGATCTTCCAGGTACGTGTATATATAATGGAGATGCGTCAGCTAACCCTTCGATCATTATCTATCACATAGCATCTGATCCTGGTAGCGGCGCCGGCTACTAAAGCGAACCCATCTATAGAGCTCTTTCATGGTCACATGACGCGTGGGCTTTAATTGCTTTATTGTCCGCCATATTGGTGCTCGGAAATATAGTTTTGGCACTTTTGATACGTATAACTGGCGCTCCGAGGGCACAAGTATTTTAATTTTACAAACATGTGTTAGACCACAATAATATATATTTAAACGACACTCTGAAGTATCTCCGAGCACCAATATGGCGGACTAATTAGAAGATGAATGCTATTAAGTCACGCGATGAAAGAGCTCTATTGGTGCCGTATCTACCCCGACAGTTGACCTACCAATCTTAGTCAAATTAGGCCCTGCCTCGATCGCCATTACTATTGTCGAAGGCCTCACGATCGGCGCCAACGTTGCACATGGAAAAAAAAAAGCGTCAAATCAGGGTCGGACACAGGAAATTTGGAAGGGGGGGGGGTCCGACATGAATAATCAACAGGGGGAGGGTGCGGGAGTTTTTGCACTGGATGATACGCTATGTCACGTGGGGTGTTGTTAATTGCTTTCGTTTTAATACTATTGATACTTAATTTTATTCATCATCAGATCTGAGGATGGGAAGAGGGGGGATCCGGACACCACCAACCTCCCCCCCCCCCCCCCCCCCCCCCCCGCCAAATCATACGCTTTATTGATTTTAGTGTGTTTCTCTGTTCAATCGCGCAATGATTTCTAAATGATTCGACGCTTTTTTCCCCTGTGTTGGCAGTACTGCACCAAGACATTTTCAGCTATCGCCACAGGTGATTGAAGTGCAGGTACTAGCATAGACACTTTACTAGTAATGGTTCACATCGACTGTCTCCGTTAACAAAAGTGACGTGACGCGAACAGACTCTTGAGAATGGCTTCAACAAGCCCAAATGCTTCTTGCCACACTGCTCTATAAGAAGAGTTTCGTGACGAGCGATAGTAGGAAATATTCTTAATCCTGTAGCTACTAGCTACCACACAGAACGAATTTATCGCCCATCGTACAGAATGAGGCCAGGAATACTAACGTCCGCGAAGGTGACACAATATGATTAGGCAACCGCTGCGGGTTTATCGCATATCCTATCTTCAGAAGGCGCGGCTATGAATACATATATATAAATTAGACGAATGTAAGGACCCCCGTCACTGGTTACCGTAGGGTTAGAGACAATTTTAGTCCTATACACCCGTCCCCACGCCCCCCCCCCCCCCCCCCCCCCCCCACCCCACCCCGGGTGCCAGTGCTGAAACTCCACACTTTCCTATATCATGCCCCTGCCGTAAAAGCTATTCAGTTCATCGGGGTTTTCCCCGTTACACTTTTAAGTCCGTGTCCACCACGAAGACCACCAAGCCTATTATAGCGCTTACTATTGAGAAACAAATATAATAGCCCACTTACCCTCCATCTTCACAATTTAAGTATTGACCAAAAAGGAAGTCCCCGGTATGCAATGTATTAATTTGTATGCCCACAATAACAGGCCCACGTGCTATTTTATAATAGCTCCGCCTACATAGGCAGTGTTGGAAAAATATGGGCCGTCCAATCTTCACCCGGTGCCATGGTTGGTGCTTCGAGAAATGTCGCAAACTTCAAATAACGAAACGTTTGCTGAAGGTGTACGTAGCGTGTTTCATCTCGCTAGTACGTTGGCTATTTTTGTGCAGCAGTGCGTTCAGTGTTGCTCTGTATGGCCTAGTGCTGTGCCGGTGTGCGTGTGCCGGTGTGCGTGTTTGGCGTCTTTGAGTGTGTACACGTGTATGTGTTTGTGTGGTGTGTGTGCCTGCGTATGTGGTGTGTGTGCCTGCGTATGTGGTGTGTGTGTGTGTGTGTGTGTGTGTGTGTGTGTGTGTAAGTTTGTGTGCGTGTGTAAGTTTGTGTGTGTGTAAGTTTGTGTGTGTGTGTGTGTGTGTGAGTGTGTGTGCGTTGGGTGTAAAGGGTGTCAACGGTGCGTTTGTTTCTTTCGTTACAGTTTTCCAGTGCGTTCTCTATCACAATGCTTTTCCCATTTCTACCCTTCATGACGCGTTTCCTGCGACCGGACGTTGACGAAGCTTCTATCAGTGAGTTTCAGAGCGTATACATATTGTACGAGACGAGTGTGTTTAGGATCAAGCAAGGAGTGGAATGGAAATTTTGGGGTGAAGGGAAGGTGGAGGGAGGGAAGGAGGACGGAGAGATGGGAGCAAAGGTTGGAGGAAGAGTACTGGTGAGGAGTGAAGGTGGGATGGGGGAGTTAAAGAAGGGAGGAGTGTGAGGAAGGAGATGGGTGAATAGGTATGATGGAATGAAGATAGTAGTGATAGAGGGGAAGGAAGGGATGGAGATTGGGGGAGAAGGTAGTGATAGAGGGGAAGGAAGGGATGGAGATTGGGGGAGAAGGTAGTGATAGAGGGAAAGGAAGGGATGGAGATTGGGGGAGGTTTAATATGGTAATTGTACATCTGGGGTGAAGTAGGGGGAGAGGAGGAGGGAGCGAGTGAGAAGAGAAGAACATGCCAAAGGGTCACAGCTGGAGAGGTTACAACATACAAGGTACTTAACCTCTACAGGAAGTCATGGTCAGATACAGTTTGTGCCCTTGCGCATACACTTAGGGACGTGTGCTAGGACTGCTATTTTGTCGGCAAAGCCATTGGTCCAGGGCAGAACTAGATTTGAGGGTGGGGGTGTGGTTTGTAGTAATGTGTTAATTCTTCTTGTCCCCTTCCTTTTGCATGTGTAGGTAAGTATGCAGGGATCATTGCAGCATCATTGTTTGCCGGCAGGTTCTTTGGAAGGTATGTTTTGTTTCTTACATGTATGTGTTTTCACTCAAGGCATATACATTGTCAGTAACAGTTGAGATAGTGATGATGAGGGTTGCGAGGGAGGAGGTGAGGGAGAGGTAATGTGGGACGGTAATGAGTGAGGGAGTAGTATGTGAAGAGGAGGGTAGTGAGGAGGAGTAGTGAGGAAGGAGGATGGTAGTGAGGGAGAGGTAGTGAGGGAGGGGTAATGAGGGAGGTAGTGAGGGAGGGGTAGTGAGGGAGGGGTAATGAGGGAGGTAGTGAGGGAGGGGTAATGAGGGAGGTAGTGAGGGAGAGGTAATGAGGAAGGTAGTGAGGGAGAGGTAATGTGGGAGGTAGTGAGGGAGGAGTAAAAAGGGACGAGTGAGGTAGTAATGGATGACATGTTCCTTGTGTGGTGAGGGAGTAAGGGATGTGAATGATGAAGTAGGTGGATGGGTGCGTTGTATACTCTATATCAACGCTATACTCTTGCCACTTGCCTCATCTCTTAACACTGCTCTCATCTCCCCCCCCCCCCCCCCCTTCCCCCAGCTATATCTGGGGGGCCATAGCTGACTGTGTGGGCCGCAAGCCAGTGATGTTTGTCAGCGGCATATTACTGGGCATAACATCCGTTGGCTTTGGTTTCAGCATCAATTATGAAATGGCCATAGCATTTCGCTTTTTAGTCGGGATAACCAATGGTAAAGTATAAATGCATTTATGTAGGCATACTGTTGCCTGTGTTATAATGCTGAGGTGTGTAACATGTGCATGTACTTATATGTATGCTAAGTATACCGTTTGTACGCACATACACACCATGTATGTGTAGATATGTGCATGTGGGCTCGTACTTCCAAGTATTGACTGCACACATGCCCACTGTTAGCTAGTATAGTGGTCGATGTTCATACTACTGTACTCTAACTGCTGGTAGTGTTCTGAGCATAGTAAGAGGTTGGTGCATGACATGCATGTATGTATGTGCTTGGTTTGTTACCTTGAATGCAGCGGAGTGACATGCGCGTTATTAAATGGTGTACACATATATGTACACGTATGCCAGCAAATACCACACACGCACACACACACACACACACACACACACACAACCTTGTATCTGTAACTGTGACTGAATGTCGTTAGGATATCTGTATGTATTATGAGGGGTTAACGAGTGTTGTGGGAACCATTTTGTGTTTTAATTTTTCAGTTGGTCGCGTGTCTGTTATGTGCTTCTTTGCCCCTCCTCCCCTACCACACCCATTACACATTAGGCATCGTAGGCACAGCAAAAGCAGTCCTGTCGGAGTCATCAAGTGACCAAAACCAGGCCTTTGGGATGTCCCTCCTGGCGTGCTCCTGGGGACTAGGCTTGGTCATTGGACCCGCACTATCTGGCATTTCTGCAGACCCTCTTGGGCAATACAACATTTCACTTCCAAGTGAGTGCGAGGCTGGGGGGGGGGGGGGGGGGGGTTGGAGTGTTTAGTAGTGTTTCATTTGGATATGGTGGATAGCTGTAGGGTTAATGTGAAGGTTGACATGAGCCAATAGCTATTGGGAAATACGTGTACATATAGATGCAACTCCATGTATAAACATCCGGGCTGAAATGTGTTGCCCCTCCTCACAACGAGCAGCTTGTATAGGTCACTTTGAAGGCCGTCTCTATCCCCTATACGTACATGTACCTATCAGCAGTATATAATTCCTCTCAGGACTTCATCCTCCTCTGGACGTGGTGGGATGGGGGGGAGGGGGAGGTCGTCTCCCCTATGAATTAATTATTGTGCTACATGTACATTGGCACTAACATGTAATTTTGCAACTTAAGAAATTACTGTAATTCTACATATGGAGCCCCACACCCACTCACTGTGGAGGGATGCCCCCCCCCCCACCCCAAAAAATAATAACATAATTGCTGCTGCCCAAATTGCTCATGTGTTAATTATTAATATATGTTTGAAGTGTGAGTATTTCCTTGTCCCGTCAGATGACACGGCCAGAGCCTTTCTCAGCAGCTACCCTTACTCTCCGCCATGCCTGATCAATGGATTCATCTGTTTTGTGGCAGCTGGTATTGTTTTATGGTTGCTCCCGGAGACCCTGGAGAGGTAAGGCAGTCCCCCCTTTAAGCGCTTGCTACTCTATGCGGGTGTGTGCAGCACCCAAACTGTACATGTATGTACAGTGTAGTGATACGTGTGGTAGATGCACATATACATGTACCTGTGCAAGTTCGATGTAAAATTCTTATAACCAATAAACGCTGAGCGTCAAGTATAACTCGTAAAATAAAACCTTACAGTTTTTTTAATGTGTCGTACATGTACTTTCAAGATGTACATGTATATGGAACAGTGTCCAGAAAAACCACCCTTGTGATTCTTTTTCAAATTTTCCAGGACAAGAAAAGAGAAGTAACGCTCGCATTGAAATGAATGGTTAATTATAACTTCAGTGCCTAATAACTTTTTGATGGATAGTCCAATTTAGGATGCGTAAGGACCATTTTATAGAAGCTCTTTGGAGTGCACGGAAAATCAAAAAATCTGAAAACTAGCCAGGGTCAAGGCTACACCGACCACTACGTAAACGCTTGATGCTTGGCACTGAAGTCACAGTTTGAAATGAATTGATGCATGTCTACTAGTTCTTTGTATATCCATTTTTGGCGAGCGATTTTAAGGTACATACATGTGTGTACCTTATGTTTTCCTGACCCTACGTTATATTAGGTGTTTATTGGTTAACTGTTGCACCATTGCTCACTATGGGTTCGTAGGCTGTGTCAACGATAATGAGTATGAATCAGAATTTAGACACATGCTGTACACGTACACTGTAGGAGGGACAGGAAAAAAAGGTTACACTGCGTTTTTAAAAACATGTGTTCGAACAGTATATGTCCCCTAGTGTATGCCTACTTATACTTGCACTCTAATTATCACGTACATTTAAAGTATCAAAAATGCATGTAGTTCTAGTTATATTGATTTTAAATTAGATTCATCGTTAATCAGTACCATATATGTGTAATACCCACGCTACCCCTGTCAATGTTTTTCCTTCACTGTGCATAATGCAACATGTGCATGTAACGATATTATGGTACTGTACTTAAATTAAGCAAGGTCACGGTCACACAGAGATAGATAGGTCTTGACCAAGGCATAGATTAAAATCACCTATTCATGGACTGAAATGCCCGCGTGTCAAAATGTGTTACGTGTCCTGATCTAAACGTAATTGTGCGAGCGTGTAATAAAATTTCTGTCTACCAGTACTCTTTTGGTTCAGAAAAATGTGATGGTCATGACAGTGATCATGATGAAAATGGTAACAACAATGTACAAGTAAGTGCCTCAATATGTTTTGATTCTGATTAATCTTTTGATGTATAGGTGGCTTTAATGAAGTCCAATTCAAGGGTTTTGGCTACTACTGAGAAGCACTTGCCTGTTTGCCAAATTGCAGACAAAGAATATTTGAAAAATGCTAATAGAATGATGGCAATATACAACCTTAAGCACATAGTTATAGAACTTCATGTAGGAGATTGTGTTACTGTGAGAATACCTCGCATTGATTGGGCTTCCACTGACCCAAATAGACTGCTGTGCATAATTGTACAGGTGATTGGAACGGCATGTGCAATGTACCGCTTGTGGTGCAAGTCAGAGGTATTGAATAAATGCTACTCTGCTTGTGATCTGGAATTTTTTGAAGGAAATTTCTGTCTATCTGTGAAAGGATGGGAAAGTTCTATATGAAATCATCAACACCATCTTATAGCAACAAAACTCCTTTCTTGGATACCCAAGCATCATTGTCATGTGCATGCAAAACGAGATGCAACAGTGCAAAGTATTGCTGCTGCAAAAAGAACAAATTGTCCTGCTCTGCTCGTTGTCACCCAGGACATTCTTGCACTAACGGTGATCACACAAAACCCTTATGCAAGATGGATTTAACAGCTGAATTGAGTGGAGAGGATGAAGACACCTGGGTTACTATCTGTACTGCTCAACTGACAAAGTACCACAAGGCAATACTTGCATCTCCAAAAAGCTGGCTAGATGATCTTATAATCACCGCTGCACAATTGATTCCACCACAGGAGCAGTTTGTGCAGATCATAAATGTGAATAAAAATCATTGGATTGCTCTATTCAATGTTGGTTGCCAAAAAGCCTGCATAAAAATCTTTGACTGCAATGGAGATAAAGAGCTTCCCAAGCCTACCCTGAAGCTTATAAGTGCCCTACTTCAAACACAAGAAAATCAATTTTCTGTTGAGTTTGTAGATGTTCAACTGCAGGAAGGATCACATGACTGTGGATTTTTTTGCTCTGGCGTACATCACTTTCATTTGTAATGGACAAGATCCAGCAGTTCTATTGTATAAACAGAATGCAATGAGGAAGCATGTTTCGAAGAGTATTGAGACGGAGTGATGACTGCCTTCCAAACTTCTGCACGTAGACTTTTATAGGCATCTATCAGGAAGAATATACCAGTATACTGTATTTTCCGGCATATTAATGACGGCTCAAAAAGGATTCAATGTGATATTTGCCAGCAGTGGTTCCATGTAGCCTGCATGAAGATCGACAAAAGTTTACACAAAGATCGCAGGTCAATGTGGAACTGCCCTTCATGCAGTACAGTATAAACTGATTATCACTATTTGTAACAGTCTTAGTAAATGTATATTAATATTTCTGCTGCACGCATGATGCTATGTACTGGGCATGCGGGCAGTTGTAAGCCTCATGTCAGCATTATACAACATCATGGGTTACTTTATGTACTAGTGTCCATAAACATACATTGTCATCTTCTCAGTATGACAGAACATCTTCCCATAAATGTGCAATTCATCTGCACAGATGGCCTGTTGTTGCCTCGAGGTCCTCGTCATATCGCCGCTTTTTAGCAGCACGGTTCTCCTCAAGGTCCTCTTCATATCGCCGCCTTTTAGCAGATTCAATATCTGCGTTGTATACTTGTCGCATACAGAAGCCTTCTTCTTTTCGGGATCGGCCTTGTAGGTGTCGCGTACAGAAGCCTTCTTTTCGGGATCGGCCTTGTAGTTGTCGCGCACAGAGGCCTTCTGATTGGCCTTGTAGAGCGCTCGGGCTTTAGCTTTGTTCTCGTCTTGCTTCTGGAGGTATTCCGCTCGTTGCTTATAGATCTCTTCTTACACGAAGGCATTTTTAGCAACTTCACTATAATAGCCAAAGTAACAACTATTAAACTGCAATATGAACATCAAATATATTTAGTGCAGGTTAGAGACCTAAATTATTAATAAAAATCTATATATACATTTTAAAATAGAACTTGATATGTGTCTATATGGATAACGTGCCGGTAAATTTCGAAGCGATTGGTACTATTCCTGTCCTTCTAAACCGTTCCTAGCTCGAGTTATACCTTCCTAAGAAGAAGAAGACGACGATGGAGAATTATTTTAGGACTGGGCACGAGAAACAGGAAATTGTTTGTTTCTCTATAACTACACCGTTTTATGACACGGAACCAACGTAGAACTGTAGATCGTTGTGCTCTCATGCCATCGCAATAAAGAGATAAGCGATCCGTTTCTCTGTTGTCCCTCCAGACGCTAGTGAAGTTTTATTAATGACATTCATCAACCCTCAATCAATCCTATATTGAACCTGCTGCCGCAGGTTCAGATATCCAAGAGCTGCTACGTATACCGCAAAGTTGTACAATTATAGTCAATAACTTCAGCTGACCATGCATACAGTACAATATGCTTAGCGTCCGGCATTTTAAACGTGGCTGAAAGCTTACACTATTAATGGGATGGTTTAAATCTCGCTCTTTTTATTCCGATAAATGATACAATGCTCATATGGGGCTGTGTATCTGAACCTGCGGCAGCAGGTTTGAGGGCTGATGAATGTCATTCAAATAACTTAACTCGGACAACGGAGAAACGGATCGCTTATCTCTTAGTCGTGATGGAATGAGAGCACAACGATCTGCAGTGCTACGTCGGTCATAAAACGGTGAGCTTTTAGAGAAACAAACCACTTCCTGTTTCTCGTGCCCAGTCCTAAAATAATTCTTGGTCGTCGTCGTCTTCCTCTTCTTAGGAGGTATAACTCGAGCTGCGAACGGTTTTGAAGAACGGCAATAGTACCAATCGCTTCGAAATTTACCGGCACGTTATCCTTACATGTCATGTAGACGCATATCATTTCTAGAAAGAAACTACAGCGAAAAAGCCATTATGCGGTAGTATGCTCTATATAGGAATTGTATCTATAGGAACGTTATTTTAAATTAATCGAAAGAAGAGATCTAGTAAACAACGAGCGGAATACCTTCAAAAGCAAGAAGAGAACAAAGCTATATAGCCCGAGTGCGCTATCAAGAGTCCAGAAAAGAAGGCCTCTCTACACGACAGCTACAAGGCCGTTTCCGAAAAGAAGGCCTTTACGTGTACTACAACGCAGATGTTGAATCTAAGCGATCTGCTGAAAGGCAGAGGACCTCGAGGAGAACCGCACTGCTAACAGGCAGAAATACGAGGACAATTCAGCTGCCATTAAAGGAGTTGTATTGGAATGACCCCACTGTCCGATTGGCTAAACGTGCTGCGAGAGGTGGCGGTATCGCAGGTTACAAAACTACCACTACCACCCAAAAGGTATGCCATGGGCATGTTGTATTGTACTAGCATTAAAAAGAGCTATAGGAATTAAGATGTGCATGCAGCCGCACGCATGCATGCATGTAAGGGATCTTGCACAAATAAAACCGTCCATGGTGACCCAACTGTGTGTTCCTTTGTGACCTGTTTATTGAATTTTGGGGTGTCATCCTTATTCTGATGTACAAAAAGGCTTCCTTATCTGATGTACAAAAAGGCTATACATGTTAGGGCAACAGTGTATGAATTTAATTGCAATTGCAAGGCTGAGTACTAGGTGAAATGAAAATTACTGCAACCATATCCTTTTCCCATATAGCTACTTCTTGTATGAACCCAAATCTCATGCACTAATGGAGTATAATGGTGGCCTTAAAAAAGCTTTTCCTAGGGATAGTGAACTTCTAAGTGAAGTAGATGATGCCTTTTGTAATTACTAGCTCAAAAGGTTGTTAAAAGATCTGTCCCCCACCAGCAGCAGCAGCACTGCCCCCACTGCTACCACCACTAGCTGCACTGCCCCTGCCGCTACCACCACTAGCTGCACTGCCCCTACCACCAGCAGAAGCAGCAGCAGCTCTGCTCCCACCGCTACCACCACTAGCTGCGCTGCCCCCACCACTACGACCACTAGATGCACTGCCCCCACCATTACCACCACTACATGCATTGCCCCCCATACCCCAGTATCAGCGAAGCAGCACTGTACCCGCCACCAGCACTAGCTGCACTGCCCCCTACCCCCCACCATCACCAGCAGAAGCCCAGCAGTACAGTTCCCATCACTACCACCACTATAGCTGCGCTTCCCCCACCGCTAGCAGAAGCAACAGTAGTACTGCCCCCGCCACAGCAACAGCAGAAGTCTGCCTCCGCTGCCACCCTTGCACGCCACATGGTCAGAACATGGCAGGAGAAGAGGCTGGAGAGGAGGATGCAGCCGCCCTGGACAATTTGTACACTATATAAATAATTGTTATTACCATTATTGAAGTTATTTAGTTTATTGCACTAGCTAAGAGATAAACTCGGGGATCGTCCTATAATTCTAGAGATTATCGACCTTTCCAAAGTTTGTTTATTCACTACGATACTGATGTGACAGTTTGAGGGAGAGAAAAAACTTATGAAACACGTAAATAAAAACATTTTCTAACGAGAGAGTTGTTGGTATATAGGATTGACCAATGGTGGTGTAAAAAGCGTGGAAACAAGAGTGACAGAAATTTGACTGGAAAATTGAAATAGGCCTATATTTAGCCATTACTATACTCAGGCATGCACTGTTATAATGTGAGTGTGCTAAATATAGGCCTATTTCCAGTCAAATTTCTGTCACTCTTGTTTCCGTGCTTTTTACACCACCATTGGTCAATCCTATATACCAACAACTCTCTCGTTAGAGAATGTTTTTATTTACTTGTTGAAAATTGCAATTGTACATAATTTCGGGACCTTATAGTGTACCTGTATGGATCATTTCCATGGTGTTAAAATGACACCCATAATGGATTATAAAGTTAGAGCATCCCATCCAGGGTTCGTCCGCCCGTCTGTCCACCCGTCCTCCTCCCCTCCTCTGCTCTTCCTCCCTCCTCCCACACACAGATCCACACGCCCACACATGTCCATCCATGGGATGCAAGGTTCCACTATTTCCGATACACTGCATGAATGTAGGCGCTATTGGTCTTCATTGAGCCAATTAAGATAGAGTTTGAGATACCATTGCCATGAAACTGCAGAAAGCTCAGACAGCTATCATCTGACAAACGCATTGTGTACGGCAAGATGCCAACCTGTGCATACAATTAATGACTGAAATTTTATACCTAACCCGGTAACTGTAACTGGTGCCATTGCTTGTAGAGGCCAGCAATTCTATTTATTGCACAACGTGCTCGATTCTGACAGACTGAAGGACACTTACTGTGCATGTAACTTAGTGCCATCTCAAAGGAGCCACACAAAAAGATGCACATTCAATGGTTAGTTTACTTATAACCAACACAAAGGGCACACATGAGAATTAACAGTATTTAGTTTATACATGCAGTATTTAAAAAAAAATTCAAATTGCTGCAACTAATACATAAAGTGAATGCTAGCTTACAGGATACAAAACTACAGTTCCAACACAAGTTATGCATTTAAAATCAACCATAATAACTATGATAATCACAATGCTGATAGTAGTATATATAGCAATGTGTGTAGGAGGAGGATGCATCATAGTATGAGTAATGAGAGCTGTAATAGCACGTTTGGTAGTAGTATCCGTCGTAACAATTATAACTTTGGCAGTAATATGGATATGAAGATGTTGTATAGCAGTATGCTTGTTGAGTTGCGTAGGGCTGAGCTGTGGCACTAGACTTTTCAGCGGTAAGCGTCACGGCCACTGGAATGACCACTACACTCAAAAGCACTATAATGAACATTCATGCTGCTATATTGAGGCAGAAAGATACATTGCCTATTGTCCTGGCATTTGCAAAGTTACCACGTCTTTCTTCATCCTTTGCCTGATGAAACACATATTTCATTTCGAGCAATACAAAGAGATAGTAGTTAACTTACAGCTAGTGATGCAAACACAGCAGCTATGGTACATAGAAGTGACGGCCATCCTCCAAGGATAAAGAACAAAAAAGTCATCACAGCAGACAAAGTAAGGCAATTATCACCAGCTGGCCGTGATTGAGCGGCAGGGGCGGTTGTTGCTGGATTGTCATTGTCATTGTGATGGATGAATCATACATATATTAAGTAATCATTAAAATAATGATCATACAAAACTCGTTACTTCTATATCACGAGGGGTGTGGTCTGAGCTCGGCTGACTCTCCTGCTCAGGAAAGTTAGGGTACAGCCTAGAAGTCGCATATGACGGTGGGGGTTCTGGGACAACATTTTCGCCTTGCATGTCATTAGCAAAGTTGAAAGAACACGCAGACATACCCTTAATAATGGTTCCAGTTTTGGTCACCTGGTACGTCTGACACGGCGTCGGGTTATCCGCAGTGACATATCGCGGTGGAAGGTCTGTGAAATTGAAGTATATATGGTTTAAGATAGCTTGACCCACTGAGCAAGTGAAGACAATGGCAGGGAGCTCGAGAAAATGAGGCGGAGATCGCGATCCGTAGGGCTGCTCAGCTGTTCAGAAGAAACTTAGCTCGGAACCTATAAACGATGGCTACTGTGGTGTACGCACGCCGCTCCGACTTGTACGGTAAATATAACGATACACTTACCTTCCATTTCCAGTTAAGGGTGCGATTATAATAACTGCGGTCATTCCACAAAACCTTATGCATATATATAACCTTTGGCATCTCGGTGTACTCATCCGTGACACCACCAAAATGTGGCCTTCAATTAACCCTAGAAAAATTTTTATTCTATTTGCAGGTTTCTAGGGATAATAGCTGAGCGTGTTATTCTACATACTGTGTGATTATTGCTGAACAGCTATTTCTATAAATTGACTATAATCTCATTTCAGTTAAGCCACTTACACTTTAAAAGCATAAATTATACTAGCGTCCACCTCTATTTTATTCTATTGCATAGAATAAAAGCAACAAATTTTTACCATCTATGTATCCCCGTAATCGCACTGCCTTTGCTCCGCTACAGCTTCGATTCCGCTCTTAACATTTGTGTTTGGGATTCTATTTGTTGTGGTGCTGTATACAATATCTATGCACTGGATGTCTCAAAGAAACGTGGTTTTCACGATATTCTAAGTTTTAAAGTTTTTTTATTCTATTTTTTATTCTATTTGAGAGTTTCTATGGTTAATACCCTTAAAAGCTCACAAGCGCGCGCGCGCGCACACACACACACACACACACACACACACTCACACTCACACACACACACACACACACACACACACACACACACACACACACACACACACACATTCATACACTGACAATGGGATTGTCACCCGGTCAAATAAATAACGGTATGTTACAGTTACTAATGCATTATACATCAATTGATTAAAACATTCTAGTTGGTGTTATATCGAAATGTTAGTGTAAAAACCAAAATTCTTCTAATAGAACTATATTCCTTAGTACACATGGAGTTAAAATATGTCAACATGTTACTATGGGTCTATTTCATTTTTACTTTTCAGTCATAAAGAAGTTTCCTGGTGTTTTACGCACCATTCCTACGTAGAGAATATATATACATATTTGGTTGTTTGGTTTATGTTACATTGTATTAATTGCGTCATTCTGAAT
Source organism: Eunapius fragilis (assembly GCA_963681505.1). Taxonomy (NCBI): domain Eukaryota; kingdom Metazoa; phylum Porifera; class Demospongiae; order Spongillida; family Spongillidae; genus Eunapius; species Eunapius fragilis. Next base: position 3,302,743 of record OY811977.1, on the reverse strand, counting down.
AAAGTCATGCAAACATGAAGAGAGCAGCATCAAAAAAATGGTAGTTCTTAGCCTTTCATACACCACATATTATTGAACGGTATAGTGATGAAAAAAAGAATACCATGATAGTAAAGTATAAAACTTTCCCCTGCTCTTCAATGTTTGGGATTGGTTATTATCAATAAATTTTAAGGAATAATGGAGTTTGATCATCGTCCTCTCCATTATGTCCATGCAGCAGTCAATATTAAAGTGTTAGTAGAGCGAACATGGTGCTTTGGTTCCTGTGAGGGAAACAATTTATTTAAGAATGTAACTGAAGAATTATTACTATGCAAACGTACTGAAAGGGTCCGCATTGCAAGCTGGGTTTAAGGCTGTATCAACAGAATAGGATCATGTAATCAGTACACACACATACACAACATGCACACATGCATACGCACATACACACTACACACTGACTCGGTGTACCCAATAATAGCGTAGCCCACCAAAGAGATGGCAAAGACATAGACAGCGGAAAGCACCAAAATGGAAAGAAACATCACTGTTGACCCTCTGAATAAGTCATCCTCTGGTTTTAAGTTCCACATCACACTGTACTGTATGAAAAAGGGATTACAACTTCTGCCAACTGTTTCTGCATGCGTGTTGGGCACTCATACCTTCTTTATATAAAACATGAGCACTAAGATGACATTCATGAATAGAGGCAACATCGGAGAGAAGAGGAATCCGAACCTGTGGGTAGGGGAGTCCATCATTGATCTATTCGTGTGCAATTGCATGACTTCACAGGGGGAAAGTGATGTTCATATATTTCTTGATTTATTTTAACTGACCACCTATTTCAAGGTAAACATTTTCATTCATGGATCAATACAAACGTACAAGCTGCCATCACTCATAATGAGTTTATTATGGTTGAAATAGTCTAAATTTTGATAGGGTCTGCTTGATTTGGCGTAGGGTCATTGAGATTTTTTGTTTTACTTATTAACCATTTGAGTAGAATTAACCCATAATCAATTAATCAATTAATCCGTCCGTTAATCCTTTATGTCTTCGTTGTTAAGCATTACATGAAATTTCAGGAAGTACACACCTGAAATAATCTAACCAAACCAGTTCACTTCATGTGTGAAGCAGTATAGGAGAACCATCATTAAAACATGGTCCATTCCATTTTTTGCACAATCCTCTAAGGCTGAGACTAACCACTCTGATGTCATTGCAAGTTATGGACATACAGTAGTAGGCCTTGTCATAATTTTATGCTAAGGGCCAGTGGCCTTGTGTATTGTAAACTGCAGTAGTTCATCAGCTGAACTGTAAGAACAATTGAGGGAAAACTTCATCCTTTTTATTTTTTTATAAATCTTTTACTCTGGATTGAAATTATTTTTATTTGCAAGAATGGTTTATTAATGCAAACCTGTTTTGGCAGGCAACTTTTAACTGTTGCTATATTTAACATTTAACAGTGTTTAAAATTAGTGTTAGTAATTAGATGTTGTCTAGATGTTATAAGCATTTCGTCGATACTATCTATATAGAAATAACTACTTTTGAACAGTTTTCCATATAATTTGTAAGGTATAATTATTTTAAATATATCTGTGCACTTATGCTGAATAATGCCTTTTTTTGTAAGTTGGTTGATAACATTACACAAGTTAATTAAGCATACCATAAGAGCAGCTGGAAGTATACAAGGTCCAGGATACTATCCGGCAAGATAAAGGATGGCTTGGACAAAATGGTTTTTAACCACTTCCTTTGCACTCGCTTGTAAAATGCCTTGTGAGCGAGGCTACAGATGGAATACACACTTGTCAGTTGCATGCATACGCAAGGAGTATGTGCTGTTCATCTTACTTCCTTACAGTCTCCAACGCCACAGTGAACAGAGCTATAAAAAGAAACTCCAACAAAAGAAGCTGGTAGAACTGCTGGCCTATAAATGTTTCCCAGCACTGTGCATAAAGAATGTAGTAAAAATGTATTCTTTCTTCATCTATATATATATATATATATATATGGGATCATTGCCACAGAAAGGAGCCTAATAAGATAGTTTCATATTTTCACACGAGCAATTGAAATATTAATGCTTGCATAATTAAAATATCAGGCCTTTGAAACTCCATGATGGATAGAAAATTTTTAGGTGTGTAAAAAAAATAACTGCAAAAGAACTTGATATCGCGTAGAATGTACGACAATTTGAAAACATGCATTAGCTATGTTTGCAATGATCCCATTAACATTAACAATAATGAGCTTCTGTGATGGTTTGTATATTGCTTTGCAAGTCAGGTGCCATATTGCTCATTATATGCATGATGTTCAAAATTGTAGATGTTCATGTCTACGTGCATTCATGAATGCATTTAAAAAATACATACCTCTTGACAAACTGTCTTATTATTGTGTGTTGTGACGTTGAATTCAGCCACTTGGAGGTCCTTGCTTTGCGTGCACTGGATGGCAGCATATGCTGCTATGATGTAGATGACTAATGTGGCAATGCGCACAATGGCAGATCTGATCAACGTCCACCTAGCATGGCCGCTTCTACTTTTGTATCTTTCGAAGGCACCAATAAAGTGGAAGATGATAGGAAGAACGATGATGGAGAAGATGATGAGTATCGGGACCAGCAAGCCTTTAACACTGGTTGAAAGCAAGACCAGCTGCAGTTAAGATGGAGAGGAGATGGGTCAGTTAAGATGCAATGCAAAGAATGTTATAAAGAAAGACTGAAATAAGTATTCAAGGTAAGCTAATAATTACATTGACCTCTGAAGTTTAAAAACTTCTTGAATGATCATGGGTTATGCAAAACGGGCCATTGATTTCAAATAAATTACACCAGCGGGGGTGTGATGACAATGTATATTATTATGCTGAGTGTTGATTGGACGATATAAATAAGCACACACACACACACACACACACACACACACTCACATATGCGCACATGTTCATCCACATGCATACACGCACACACGCACACACACACAAACACACACACACACACACACACACACACACACACACCAGTTCTGCAGCAGATTCTGTGTGCACATTTACAGAACTGATGTGGCTATTCCTTTGTATGGATTATACATCTTTAAAAAAAAAACATTAAATTAGAACAGTGATATATTATGTGCATGATTATACAGCTATATATGTATATATATATATATATATACATATATGGGCTTTTACACAGTGGGTTATTTACAGCTCAAATGTTATTGAGTATTGTCTTTTTGAGATTAGTGAATTTCAAGCATAGAAAAACGTTGCATGCACTCAGTCGGATTGCCCTTTTGGGGTAACAACTTGGTCCGGACCTCATGCACTGATTCTCAAAATGGATGAATCGAACAATTTGAATTGCAAACCTGATTCCAACTGTATATTGTTGCCTCAATGATTGCTGCACCCATTCCAACCAGCAGTAGTATCACGATTACATTGGTAACTACCCTTATTAACGTGACCCTAAGCTGTTCTACGGCTGGACTGTGAGAGAAAGAGCGAAACTTCTTCCTGCATGAGTGAAATGAAAAATGTGACCATTGTGGATAATATGGCATATGCACACCAGAAGGTCCCTTCTTATACTCTTCTTCCTCAACGCCGTTGTACGAGCACTGACGACACCGAAGTCCCACGATCCAAACACTTTGCTACAAAAATTCGTCTGGGTGGCTTGACGTTGATACAGCTTTTTCCCCAGTTGTATTAACCTGCATGCATGCATCCATGTATAGCACGATGCACATATACATGTATAATTACACATATATTTTATTATTTAGCATGCAATTCAGTACTGACCTGATTATGAGCGTAATGAAACTGATGGTATAGACCACACCAGTGCACACAAGGATAGCCACAGGCCTGTTGTATGATATCCCATTGTACCGAGTGAGGTTGCTATAGTGACCCAAGAATAGTACAGTATCACTGTATCCGCCCCTGCCAGTGACCAAATCAACAAGGTTGCCAAACGAGGGGGTGTCGGCTGGACATTGGTACCACTCCTGCAACGTAATGTTACAGGTAAGTTTAACACTTCTGGGGACTGTGATTACGGTGGCCGTGTCGTTGGCACAGAGGGTCGCCAAAGTAGCTTCACGTGGTGCACTGCAATTCGCGGGAAGAAGTGACACTGTTGTGTTACGGTGGCAACTGTACGTGTCGTTGCGGTGAATGCATGGAAGGTAATGCTTCTGGATGGAAGGCTCCATCACAAACTGAGGGATGAGGACAAACTGCGTCCACACGGTAAGGATGGCCATGTTCATGTAGAAGAGCCACCGGAGCAGGACAAAGTAGGAGGCCACTGCGGTACCAAAGTGTCCTTCCACCTGCCTGATGTGTTCTTCCCATATATCAAAATTCAGCACACTTCTTCGCTTCTGTGTTGTTTAAAGATAGGAAGAAATAGTGTAGTCACTTTCAAAGGTAAAATAACCACGAGATCGTTAATTGCTCGAAGAGACTCAACGCATATTTTCCCAGCACAAGCAAGAGAAGGGCAACGCTAACTTGTGTAATTAAAAAATAATAATAATTCAGTTGCGGCCTTTTTTTTTTGAAAATTTGAAGGTATGTATAGTCTCTTTTTTGCTTTAACGACCCCATAGGAGCCTACCTCTGTTATATTAACAGCAAGATGCCTATTCTTTCTGAATCTGTGGTTAGTTCAGGTAGGGAAATTTGAAGACATGCACACGGTAACGTTCGGTCCTACTTTAAAAAGTTCAGCTTGTCTTTGAGCTTCAAGTGCTTGCGGGGGGCGGGACTACTCAGCTCTGGCACTAGTGGTTCGAACTCGCTGAATGCCACAAGGGGTGCTAGCTCGCTCCGTTCGGCCGGTCGCGAGATTGTAGAAGTTGTGTGTTACCGAGACCAACAGAACAATTCTGCTTGCCGTCTTCCATTGAGTGGCCGCACATTTGAGACATCACATGACTATATAGGGCTTTATATTATTCATCTTGTTTGTAGTACAAGTGCCACGTACGTGTGCAAAACATGTAGACCTTATTCGACCGCAATATTGTACGAGGTTGTAGCTTGAATTCCCTGTGTTATTAGAAACATTAAATCGATTTTGGCTATTAATCAAGTTTGCCAACGATTACCCTGGTTTTTCAGGTTTGTCCTATTTTTTAATAACGGCACGATAAATCACAGTTTCTCAAGTCTAATACAAGTATAGCCAGTTTTATTGCTTATCAGTTGCTTACGCCAACTTTGAATCATTAAAACAACAAAGATAGTATCCACAGGGACTGGGAACGATGTGCATGCGCCAAACCCATGATTCAATGGCGGCGGATTGTGACCCAAGCATTTTTTTTTCACCGAAAAACACGTGGCTATTTTTTCGCCCGCTACCAATGCACTCAGTACCAAGTATGGGACAAGTAAGGTTTTAGTTTACTGAGATAAAAATGAAAATGAATAGTTTGTCCACCCCGCAGTTTGCGCTCTTTTCTGGTACAAAATGCCTTAAACACGTACATGTATCATTCTCATTGGCAGTTATAATCCATTATTCGCCCTCAATATACAATTCAATAAGTACTGGCTAGAAACCTCATCGTGTAACACCATTCCACGCATATATGACAAAGCCGCCAATCGAGACATGTACGATATTCAGAACGTCATGGCCGAACGTCTGGAAAGAGCTAGTGTACCGAAGTAATTGGACACCTGTCACCTGTGCAAAAGAGTACGTAGCGCGTTTGATTAATACACATGTACAATACTGCAGAGAAAGTGCGAACGTATTTAAATTGCCTTGCCCACTGCGCTTCAGCCGGGTCCCCAGACGTGCGACTAAGTGTTGATTATATCACAATGATTCTTTTTACCTATTAATTAACCCGTTAGTATGCCTTTGTACAGCGGGAAAAGTGAAGGGCATATAAAAAGAGGTTATCGATTTGCTACCGATTTCTGCATATGAAGGAAACGAATATCGACTAATCGCGACTAAGAAAAACAGAATCGGTTATTTCGACAAAGGAAATTCTGAAATCGGTAACCTTCTATTCTACTAAGTACATAGTCGACCGAATAGGTAATCGCGAATAACCGATTAACCTACAAAACCTGAAAATCGGTTACACACCCTAATTGAGATATAAAACATGTTACATGAATACGATGTAGGATTGCTGAACTGTGTCATCGTATTTTACACCTATCCAGGTCTCAAAGGAGGAGAGGTCATCTTCTGGCTATGCTTGGCCAGAAATTTAATGCAAACAATGAACTGATCTGCCCAAACAAGTAAATGCACTACTGTGCGTACCATAGCTGAAAGAAGACATGTTTTGTGGAGTTAAATGTAGCAATCCAACTTCGCTTACATATATAGCCAGCGGTAAAATAAGCCCATTCCTCGGTTCTCTTGTAGGCCTTTATCGATTCTTTCGTGTACGGAGACAGAGAATATGAATTAGATAAGCACCAATGTCTGAAAACGACAGGTCCGGCCAACGAGAAGGGTTATAGTCCCAAACATTTCTTGAAGTACTGTACAGGTCTTTTGTTACTCCTAGTATACCAAGCTTCTCTTTATAGGTAACTTTCTAACCGTGTCAAGCTAAGTTCAACGAATCTGACAGTTCAGCCATATTCGTGTATCTCATTAACGGCGACGCCGGCCATTCCCGTAAGTGCCACATGATATGCATGCAAGCCAAACAATAACATATTCATATTCGCGGTCGAATAAGGCCTATACGTCATTCATCATAAAGTATTGCCAGGCCGGCGCATATGTAAATTCCCAATCCTCCCATCAAAGGAACAGTACGCGGGTTTAACCGCGAACGCCGCTTATAAGCGGCAAAATTATTGTGCTTCGTACGGCGGACGCCGCTTATAAGCGGCATGGCGACATACCCCCGAGTAGCCGCGTTTTATTCTATAATCCCAATCCGTATGGTACTTTTAGACTAAGGATGTGATTGTCCTCAGTTTTAGATGCAAGAAACATCACCCATCGTCTATTGTTTATATATCGATATCTCATCCAAGCGCCGTGTGAAAGATTGTACGCGGGCACGAAGATGTCATTGCAGGTGTTCTGTAGATGCTCACGCATTGCGTGCGTAAGAAGAAGCGTAAGGCGTGTAACGAGTGCTTGGCTAGACGAGTGTGTTTTATACCGACATAGAGAGGCGGAAGTTTTTGCTGTTAGATATGAATAGTGCAACGATGCGCTGAAGAGTCGTAGTGACGATAGTTTCCTGCCATGTCCGAAAACTACGTAGATCCAGAACCTGAGGTACCACCAGGAAATGATGACGAAGTCCAAGTGCCTGTGTGTGCATGTATATTGCCTAACCACAATCATTTACACGCACAACAATAACAAGCAGCTCCCATTGACCTGGAAGAGGAAATTGAAATGCATGAAACCCAGAGATAAGGATGTATCAAATGATAGACCTTTGATTGTGATATCACCTCAGTAGAAGTAGATTCCAGTGCTACCATCAATTTCAATAGACCTGTTTCACATTGATCCAGATACAATGCCTGGTGGATTTTCAGTAAATTGTTTCCAGATCATCCCTTGTTGTGCAGCAGACAAATCTGTATGCATCACAGGAGATGGCAAAACAGAACGGTGAGAAACGGGATAAGTTTCACCTGCGTCACAACCATGGTACCCCCCTGTGTCACAAGCATACTACCCCCATGTGTCAAAAATATGCTACCACCATGCATCACAAGTGTGCTACCCCCATGCGTCACAAGTGTGCTACCCCCATGCGTCACAAGTGTGCTACCCGCATGCGTCACGAGTGTGCTACCCCCATGCGTCACAAGCATGCTACCCCATGCATCACAAGTGTGCTACCCCCATGCGTCACAAGTGTGCTACCCCCATGGGTCACGAGTGTGCTACCCCCATGCATTACAAGCATGGTACCCCCATGCGTCACAAGCATGGTACCCCCATGTGTCACAAGTGTGCTACCCCCATGCGTCACAAGTGTGCTACCCCCATGCGTCACAAGTGTGCTACCCCCATGCGTCACAAGTGTGCTACCCCCATGCGTCACAAGTGTGCTACCCCCATGCGTCACAAGTGTGCCACCCCATGCGTCACAAGTGTGCTACCCCCATGCGTCACAAGCATGGTACCCCCATGTGTCACAAGTGTGCTACCCCCATGCGTCACAAGTGTGCTACCCCCATGCGTCACAAGCATGGTACCCCCATGCGTCACAAGTGTGCTACCCCCATGCGTCACAAGTGTGCTACCCCCATGCGTCACAAGTGTGCTACCCCCATGCGTCACAAGTGTGCTACCCCCATGCGTCACAAGTGTGCTACCCCCATGCGTCACAAGTGTGATTCCCCCATGTGTCACAAGTGTGCTTCCCCCATGCATCACAAGTGTGCTACCCCCATGCGTCACAAGCATGGTACCCCCATGCGTCACAAGTGTGATTCCCCCATGCGTCAGAAGTGTGCTACCCCCATGCATCACAAGTGTGCTACCCCCATGCGTCACAAGTGTGCTACCCCCATACGTCACAAGTGTGCTACCCCCATGCGTCACAAGTGTGCCACCCCCATGCGTCACAAGTGTGCTACCCCCATGCGTCACAATTGTGCTACCCCCATGCGTCACAAGTGTGCTACCCCCATGCGTCACAAGCATGGTACCCCCATGCGTCACAAGTGTGATTCCCCCATGTGTCAGAAGTGTGCTACCCCCATGCATCACAAGTGTGCTACCCACATGCGTCACAAGTGTGCTACCCCCATACGTCACAAGTGTGCTACCCCCATGCGTCACAAGTGTGCCACCCCCATGCGTCACAAGTGTACTACCCCCATGCGTCACAAGTGTGCTACCCCCATGCGTCACAAGCATGGTACCCCCATGTGTCACGTGCGCTACCCACATGCGTCACAAGTGTGATTCCCCCATGTGTCACAAGTGTGCTACCCCCATGCGTCACAAGTGTGCTACCCCCATGCGTCACAAGTGTGCTACCCCCATGCGTCACAAGTGTGCTACCCCCATGCGTCACAAGTGTGCCACCCCCATGCGTCACAAGTGTGCCACCCCCATGCGTCACAAGTGTGCTACCCCCATGCGTCACAAGTGTGCCACCCCCATGCGTCACAAGTGTGCTACCCCCATGCGTCACAAGTGTGCTACCCCCATGCGTCACAAGTGTGCTACCCCCATGCGTTACATGTGTGCTACCCCCATGTGTCACAAGTGTGCCACCCCCATGCGTCACAAGTGTGCTACCCCCATGTGTCACAAGTGTGCCACCCCCATGCGTCACAAGTGTGCTACCCCCATGCGTTACATGTGTGCTACCCCCATGCGTCACAAGTGTGCTACCCCCATGCGTCACAAGTGTGCTACCCCCATGCGTCACAAGTGTGCTACCCCCATGCGTCACAAGTGTGCCACCCCCATGGGTCACAAGTGAGCTACCCCCATGAGTCACATGTGTGCTACCCCCATGCGTCACAAGTGTGCTACCCCCATGCGTCACAAGTGTGCTACCCCCATGCGTCACAAGTGTGCTACCCCCATGCGTCACAAGTGTGCTACCCCCATGCGTCACAAGTGTGCTACCCCCATGCGTCACAAGTGTGCTACCCCCATGTGTCACAAGTGTGCTACCCCCATGTGTCACAAGCATGGTACCCCCATGTGTCACGTGTGCTACCCCCATGTGTCACAAGTGTGCCACCCCCATGCGTCACAAGTGTGCTACCCCCATGCGTCACAAGTGTGCTACCCCCATGCGTCACAAGTGTGCCACCCCCATGTGTCACAAGTGTGCTACCCCCATGCGTCACAAGCATGGTACCCCCATGTGTCACGTGTGCTACCCCCATGTGTCACAAGTGTGCTACCCCCATGCGTCACAAGTGTGCCACCCCCATGCGTCACAAGTGTGCTACCCCCATGCGTCACAAGTGTGCCACCCCCATGCGTCACAAGTGTGCTACCCCCATGCGTTACATGTGTGCTACCCCCATGCGTCACAAGTGTGCTACCCCCATGCGTCACGTGTGCTACCCCCATGGGTCACAAGTGAGCTACCCCCATGTGTCACAAGTGTGCTACCCCCATGCGTCACAAGTGTGCTACCCCCATGCGTCACAAGTGTGCTACCCCCATGCGTCACAAGTGTGCTACCCCCATGCGTCACAAGTGTGCTACCCCCATGCGTCACAAGTGTGCCACCCCCATGTGTCACAAGTGTGCTACCCCCATGCGTCATAAGTGTGCTACCCCCATGCGTCACAAGTGTGCCACCCCCATGTGTCACAAGTGTGCTACCCCCATGCGTCACAAGCATGGTACCCCCATGTGTCACGTGTGCTACCCCCATGTGTCACAAGTGTGCTACCCCCATGCGTCACAAGTGTGTTACCCCATGTGTCACAAGTGTGCTACCCCCATGGGTCACAAGTGTGCTACCCCCATGCGTCACAAGTGTGCTACCCCCATGGGTCACAAGTGAGCTACCCCCATGTGTCACAAGTGTGCTACCCCCATGCGTCACAAGTGTGCTACCCCCATGCGTCACAAGTGTGCTACCCCCATGCGTCACAAGTGTGCTACCCCCATGCGTCACAAGTGTGCCACCCCCATGTGTCACGTGTGCTACCCCCATGTGTCACAAGTGTGCTACCCCCATGCGTCACAAGTGTGTTACCCCCATGTGTCACAAGTGTGCCACCCCCATGCGTTACAAGTGTGCTACCCCCATGTGTCACAAGTGTGCTACCCCCATGCGTTACAAGTGTGCTACCCCCATGCATCACAAGTGTGCTTCCCCCATGGGTCACAAGTGCGCTACCCCCATGCATCACAAGCATGCTACCGCATGCATCAAGAGTGTGCTACCCCCATGCACCCCCATTGTCACAAGCATGCTATCCCAATGCTTCACAAGCATGCCACCCTCGTGCGTCACAACCATTGGCTACCACTATAACTAAACGTACTAAAAAGATATACATGACAGTCCAATGGCTCAAAAAAGAATTATCAATACCACAACTTCCAAACAACCCGCTTGTACAAAAAGGTTGTCTGTGCTTAGTAACACTCTTATATACTTACTTTTCAGAGGACAAAAACAGTTTCCATCTGCCTGCGCTTCTCTGCATCCATGTCCACCAGAGCGTCTGATTGGAATATCATTACCAAAGCGCTAGTCACCTTCTCTAGACCGTATAACCAATCGGCTGGCATTAGTGTGTACCTGAACAACGGAATCAATTCAATTTTCAAAAACGTTGGACATAGGAAAGTCATTTTGTTCACATCAAAAGCGGTGGCTCTAAAAAGAATTATCCATCGTCAATACTCCAACGATACCCTTCGATAACGCAGGCTTCCACACAATCCGCGCGTACAAACAGATTGTCTTATACTTCTTACCACTCTCATATACTTACCTCTCAATAAGACGTCAGCAGTCTCCATCTGCCTGCTTCACAGTGCCCGTGTCAACCAGTGCGTCTAATTGAACACCTCGATCCGCGCGTTAGTAATCTTACCTAAAGCGTACAGCCGATCGGCTGGCATTAGCGTGTACCTGAAAAACTGATCTATCCCATTTCAAAAAGTCGCACATAGAAAAGTTGTTCAGTTCAAAAGTTGTCAGGCGCCAATCGCAAGATATCTAAAATTAAATTATCCACAAAATTAATTCCGCGGTTACGTACAAATAGCGTCAATGAATATCCGCGGGTAAACCGAACTAATACAAGTAAATAAAAACATTCTCTACGAGAAAGTTGGTGGGATATAGGATTTGATTATGACATTGGTGGTGTAAAAAGCAAGGAAACAAGGTCTTATCAGAAGGGAAAATGTCATAGTCCTATATTTAGCACATTTCTAGGGCATGTGTTGTTTGTGTGCTAAATATAGGACTATGACATTTTCCCTTCTGATAAGACCTTGTTTCCTTGCTTTTTACACCACCAATGTCATAATCAAATCCTATATCCCACCAACTTTCTCGTAGAGAATGTTTTTATTTACTTGTTTTCTTTATTTTTTTTCATACCCATTTAATTATACAAGACATTAGTCTCGTACCCAGACCGTCTATGACGTAAGCGATTATCGCTGTAAACAGTATAATCACTACGTCCATACGTAGGAGGCTGATAGTCGATTATTTATCAAAGTATTATATTATATAAAAGCGAGTCCTCCAGCCGATTCTGAAGCTATTGGTGAAATTTTCATCGCTTAGAAATGTTCCTGTCCTGAGTTATGCGTTGCCAAGAAGAAGAAGAATGAGAAGACGACCCGCCCCTTGTTCCGAGACTGGGTACGAGGACGGGCAGTACACTCTTGTTCTCAACAACCACGCGGTTCAGCGACATGAAACAAAAACGAAACTACTCATTTTTGACTTCTAGATCGATTGCTAAAACAAGCTACACGATCCGATCGTCGGGAGTGTTGTTACAGACGGGTCGCGTTTTTTTAATGACATTCATAGTCGTGGTCAAATCCTATACGGAAGTTTCTAACGAAACTTCCGATATAGGATAGTTAATTTATCCAGGACATTTTGGTCGCAGCGGTCTATGTCAATCTGTCAATCTCATGTGTTGTTCTTTCTTGTTAAAATTATGTACGTTGAAGCAAATGAAAATCATATCAGAGACAGTATTTTTTTATTTTTAAAGGGGGGGGGGGGGGGGTAAATGATCAATGCAGGCGGCGGTGCCCACAGGAGAGAGGGGCACCCTGTACAGTGTATGGGGGAACATTTTTTTAAGCTAGGCTACTTATGTATCAATTTAAAAAAGAATTTTTACAAACCTTGGTTAGGGATCTTGCTATCTGGTTGCTTGTTCTTGCAGTGGTCCCCTTTATGACAATGGCTGCTACACTCAATTCCATTTTTTAATGCATCTGCATCTGTGACTCTCACAGGTACAAGGTTTGCAATTACATTTATTGACAAACAATCATATTTGTTCCAAGGTGACTACTTGCTTGCAGCTTCTTTCAGTGTTACTATGGGCTGGACCTCCCATCCATCTACAGGGATTGAGTAGTCACCTTCAAAAGGCTCTAAATAATCTGTCCTATAACACCTCTGAAGTACACACCTGAACTGCATCAAAGGCATTAAAGAGAGTGGACAATGCGAGGAATGTGCAGACTTGCATTTTCTACAACAAGAAACTCTTTAATCTTATGCTGCTTTGAATGTTTCTTAGTCATTCGTTTTGCTGTTGCTAAGTATGCATCATTTGCCTCTTCACGAATCTTCAGAAGTTTCTCAATACATTGCTAGTGTAGTTCTAGAACGTGAGTTAATTCTGCTGTGATTTTTTCTTCAGAGTGTACTTCTTCATATTCATGCTACCTTCACTGGTCTCTTCCTTGCTGACAGGAGTGTCATGCTGCCACAATCTTTATAGTCTTCTTTCTTGCAGCCTCCTTTATCCATACTTTTATCATCTGCATTGTTGCAGTTGTTCTCCATATTGCCTTCGTTTTCCATGCTGCCACTTTGTTTATAGCCTTCTATCTTGCTACCTCCATCTTTAGGGTCCTCCTCCTTTCCGCTGCCATCGTCTTCCATGATACCACAATCTTCTTGGTCCTCCTCCTTAGTGCCATTGTCTCCTGTGCTACCATCATCTTCTTGTCCTTTTCACAATAGTTTTCTTCATTGTCTTTTTCCATTACTACTCCATCCCCACTACCTTCACATACACTATCCCCTCTACTGTCCTCTACTTTGGCACATGTGAGGTATCTAAGATCTTCCTCGTCTATATTTTCTCTGAATGAATTGTCTAGTAATATGGGAGGCTGCCCAAACACTAACTCATAAGGTGCGTGCTTTGTGGATTCATGAACTTGAGAATTGATCATGTCTATAAAAGAATTGGAATGCTACTCGAACTCATTATAGCTAGTTATAGAAAGCGATTACACCCGTAATTTAGTAGCACCGTGACGTCACTCCCGGGCTGGAATTTGATTGGTTCTCCAAAATCTAGGATCACATCTGGAGTGTCTGTGATGAGATTAACGATGCACTGTGCTACTTCTTTTCTGTAAGCAAATAAAGTTTGTACATTGGATTAATTAAAATTGGGATAGTGCCCAGCAAAAACCATCATGCACCTATTATACGACATGTATAATTGTAATTATTGTTATTGTTATTTGAAGGTACAAAACAAGGTTAAATATGCAGTACAAAATATAAAATGGATAAGGTTGTCAAATAAATCTTCATCTCAATAACCTCATCATTATGGCTATAGAATTTGCTCCGACACTACGTTTGCCATACACAGACAGGTTAGCCAAGCAATTGACTTAGATGGTAATTATTATTATTATTTATTTTTCTGGAAGACCGGAAATTGGTAATACTGTGGTTACGTGTGCACCTCATGATGTAATGGGAACCAGCAATTATATATTTCAATGTACATACGTGTGTAAAATATGTAATATATAAAGTTGATAGCCCAAGGCGTCCTGAAGATACAATGATTGATATATGAAGCATTTCTATTCATATCACTTTTTGTGGAAACTGTACCAATAATAATCATCAGTAATATTTGCCTTGCTACTGCGGCACCTTGTTCCATCACAGCCCAATAATCCAATGATAATCCAGCAACAACCAATCACTGTTCCAGCACTGTTGTTCGGCCATCAGCTGGGGATAATTACTTTACCCTTTCTGTTATAATGACGATTTTGGTCATCATCCTTGGAGGATGGCTATCAGTACTGTGCACCATAGCTGCTGTGTACTTGCAGAGAACAAAATACTTCTCTCCATTGTCCTTACCCAGCCCCATCTAAAATTTCTCCATCGTGATCTCCACCTCCTCCTCCTCCTCCTCCTCCTCTTCCTCCTCCTCCGCCTCCTCCTCCTCCTCCTCCTCCTCCTCCTCCTTCTCCTCCTCCTCCTCCTCCTCCTCCTCCTCCTCCTCCTCCTCCTCCTCTGGTTTCTGTTGGAAGCCTAACTGTTCGGATAAAGCGAGTAGTACGTTGTTTGGTATTGGGCTTAAAATAGCCAATTACATCACTTGAAACGAAAGCCAATTACATCAGTTAGCTATTTATAATAATAATATCAATCACGTGTCACGTGTCATGGGCGTGATTCAATTTCTTAATATTCCTTTACGCTGGGTAAGTTCTGAATCAAAGAGCATCTGAGGCCCTTTTTATGATTTCAGGGTCCCTACGGCTCCATGTGTTCATGTAGGACCATATTGCCAAACGGTTGAGAAAACGGAATGGAACAGTGATATGTGATAACGTTAAATGAAGCCTGACGAAAATTCAAGGTATCATTTTAAGCATAACGCCCGTGCGTTACTCTCATTCGTTACGCAGCTTGAAACGAAAGCCAAGTAACCGCCAAAAACTACCACGAAAGCCAAGTAACCACCAAAACTACCACGTAAGGACCCAATGCTATCGCATGCATTAGTTTTGACCTATTTGAGCTTCTTTTATAAGCTGTATTCTGTTGGTGAAACTACATACGCGATCAGATACTACGCGGGACTACGGGAAGTGCCGATTGCTATACATACAACCTACAGCAGATATATGAGAAGCAAGAGGCTCCAATGAGGATGTGTCTACCCATCCTACAGAACTGAACCCGGCAACAGCTAGCCACTCATACACATGCAGTCTGCAGAATGAAACATTCATTACGCATCGGTTGCCTCCAGTCCATGCTGAGGACCAAATTAATTTGAAAGCAGTTGGCTAACAAACAGTTTAAGCGTGGTCCATGCAACGTTGCGCGATTTTAAAAGTGAGAGTTGCATCTCTATACTTTCTGATGCTATTCCATCCATGATTTCATGTTATAAAAATTAAAATATATTGAATGAGAGAAAGAGAGAGAGAGAGGGGGGGGGGGGGGGGCAAAGAAATCTGTATGGACTCCATCGTCCAATACTGTAGAGCTTGAAGTGAGAATTGCGAATCTCCTTTTAAAATAAAAATCTGACTGAAGAGAAAAAAGTTACGATGGATTTAAAGGGGGTCCCTCCCCCCCCCCCCCCCCCCCCGTGAATGAGAATAAATTTTAATTTTTAAAAATTAATGAAACAAGTGATAAAGCATTCTCTATGCGAGTAGGTTGGTGGTAAATAGGAATTAAAGGCGATGGTGGTGTAAAAAGCAAGGGAACAAGGCTTCTGATTGAAAAGGAATAATATAAATAGCACACACAGTTTAATCTGACAGAATGCTGCTAATATATGTCTATTTCATTGTTCTTTTTCAATATCAGAAGCCTTATTCCCTTGCTTTTTACACCACCATCGCCTTTGATTCCTATATACAAACAATCTTCTCACATAAAGAATGTTTTTATTACTTGTGGATGTATGGTCAGGTGACTATGATTGGTCAAGAGGACTTGGAAGTGCATTCGAGGGGGATTCGAATTAAGAATCCTGTCTAAATGTACGAAGGACAATATTTAGGTACGAGGAAATCTAAGTCGATCGTTGTGAAGAATGAGGTAATTATTTATTAACACCTACTCTCGTCTATTATGCAGACTAGTGCAGGTAAAAAAAAAGGCCAGTTCATCTTAAATTGAGGATTTTATTGTAGCAGAAATTTTGAGCGATGCGTAAATCAGGTGCAGGGTGCTTGTTGCCTCTGTCACCAGAAGGACTTAAAAAGGTCCCTGTGGAGGAAATCTGAGTCCTTCATGCATGGGAGAAGCAACTGAGGCTTCTGTGGTTGTATCATATCTGTGACACAATTTCATACATGTAGCAATAAAAATTCCTGTGGCACCAACTACAAATTCCTCAACATGCATGCACAAACATGAGTAATACGACTGTATTAGTTATACAGTATGCATACAATTTATAATGATAACATTGTACAATAAGTTGTGGTAGCACTGATTGACCTTATGTTTAGATACGGAGATCTTCCTTTGCCTGTGAGTGCTGGTCTGCTACAGCCCAGCCTATTTCAGGACGCAGGGCCAGGGTATTAGGGTCCTGGCTGACAGCCATGAAGCCAGAGTAGAACTGCATTGCGTATTCAGTACCAGGAAACTCCCAGATAAATGGAGTGGAGCAGAATCCAGGAGAGAACTGGTCAGTGGTCACTCCACAAAAGGGGTTGCCACCATCGCCGCTGAACCATAGGTGCATGTATTGGTTCTTTGTATTGTCCTTCCCAATATAGGGGAATAGAGTAGTTATCCATCCAGATACATAAGGACCGCCTGATTTATATTTTATTTTATAAATGCTGGACCAGAACTTGCTGTCCACTCTACCGGAAGCAGCCTCCACAAATTGATGCAGAACTGGAGCCAGTTCATCTGTCCACCACGATAGTTCAAAATCCTTCAGTGCCATTGCCTTTTCTTTAAGTTCTATCCAGTCCTCAACCGTGCCTTGTAGCGTAATTTCTGGAATACCACACCTCGTACGCATTCGGTATTGAAAGTACTCCTTGAAAGAGTCCATTATCACTAATTGTGCGGCAGCTCTTTCTACCGGACCCGTTGTTGTGAACGATGGCGTCAAAGCTCCGTAAATCTTATCACCTACATGTTGGTTGATTTGGCTGGAGAAGTTCTCAAACACTTCAGGCCAAGGATTCGAGGCAGATCCTTTAACAAAATCGTCACGACGCACTTTAAGCGTCTTCTTTCCCTCGTGCTCGACAAAGAGATGACGTAGCTTCTCTGCATTAGAGTTGACGTGTGTTGCAAATCCTTGTGCTATACACATCCATATGAGGTCAGGTGTCAGAACCAATGGATAGTGGTACTCATAGGCGATGTGAATCGCAGCAACGAATATGTTCTTAATTGTACCGACGACTTCCACTACGTGGTCGGATCGTAAAGTAGTGAACGTCGCTTCACAAGTTACGTCGGTTAGTGCGGTGACTGCCTGTTTGACTGTGGTACGTTTCAGTCGTTCAGCGGAACAATTAACGATGTCGACTACGAACTTCGCCATATCAGTCGAATTCGTAAACCACACGTGATCAGATAAACACCAACCAGAAGCGTGGGGGGGGGGGGGGGTTAATGGGCGTGGTTGTGCACCTGTTTTTTAACCAAAGCTTAAGCTCAACTCAATTTCCAAAGTGGTTTTCAAGACTAGGAACTTGGCCATATTGGTAATGAGATAGCGATCAGACGAGGTGCCAAATGAATGGGCGTGTCTATAAGCGGGGGACTTCCCCTCCCCCTTTATACAGTAAAGATGGGGGTGGCGGCGGGGGGGTGTCTTGCATTTTGGATGAGCAACTGATATAACCTGTAGGAACGTACACGAATTGTAATGAGCACAAAAATACTATAATATGATTAGAAACACCTCTAACCTCTATAAAAAAAAAGATTTATGGGGGCGTTAACTGACACTCAAAAGCAACCACCGGGTATTGAGAAGACCATTCTGTAACGCGCGTACTAACGGCCGCTGAAAGAAAACTTTCACGGTACTAAGCTGCACAGGTTGTGCTATCTGTTTTTAACCAGAGCTAAGCTCAACACGATGCGTTTTTCAAGTCGTTGTAAACATTTTTATATCAGCTAAGGACAATGCTTGCGCGTGTGAATCATGCGAGCAGTGATATGAGTTACAAACGATGCTACCATAATAACGTAGGTATCGTTCTTGAGTTCATTACTTCTTAGGAGATGCAATTGCATGCTGCCATTGTACCAAGAGCTATATTCACTCCACGTATGGTAGGGCATTATCCAAACTTGCCATTGCGCTAAGCCGCCGTTGTTTTATTATGTATATTTTTCATCCTTGCATGCAGGAGATGCAACCTCAGGATTCTTCTTGATCAGTGTCTTGTAAGCATTAACAAGCGAGGCTAATTTTATGGCAACTATTCCGCTATACATACTAATCTCAGACGCATGGTGTGCAGAGCAATGAGCCAGAATTTCCTATAGAAGCACCATGTAGATAGGGGGGGTTTGAAGTTGTAATGTGCATTGCCTAATTTGTACCCAGAAGACCAATTTACAATGCAAGCCTGTTTTTGTATAGAGGATGCAGCTGGTGCAACTGGGGTGTGTGGAGACCACTGTAAGTTCCTCCACCAGGGTATGAAGCAGAGCACTACATTATTCTGTTCATAATTCTGCACGGGAAGGAAGGGGGGGGGGGGGGGGGGGGGGCACACGTGACCCAACACTATTCCTAATATAAACAATATAATACCAACTGTTAAATATTCGTAGTACATTTAATGCCTGAAGGGACTTGAATTCCGAAGACAGAAATTTTACCTTTAAATTACAAACACTCCCCCGCCGCCTTGGCGGCGCCGTAGGCGCGGTGATACCCTAGCGCCATACCAGTGCCCCTCCTTCTACGCCTTTAGGATATTATTATAGTACCTTGGCAACCTTTACACATGCAGTGTACTATTTTCAGTATTGCTTGTTTTGCACGTAGATGTAAATGTGCTACTGCATTAAGGTCTCAATGCAACTTCTAGTGAAAGGGTACAACGCTATACTTGTATTTAATAGCATATTGAGAATGAGCCAACTACTAAGACGTCTTTGTTTCTGGTATCAATGCCAAAAGCTGTGTGCAATTTTCAACCAATACTTTGTACTGAGTAGAATAAAACCTTTGCCACACCCTGCTATGGTATACTTGCCTCATATGATAATTATTCATAATTCATGGCCTCACGTTTTAATAACAAGTGCGTACTGAGTGCAAACCTTATTTTCAGCCGCGGAACTCACCACTGATGGTGCTAGTAAGTTTGTTATGGGACGTGACTTTATATATAACATACCAGTTTGTTCTTCTTAATGAACGTGGCTTCTGTTGTTTTGTTAAAATTCCTTCTTTCCAAACAGGAATTCCTTTTTGCCGCCGCACACTCACAGGAACAGTATTCACAAGGCTTCTCCAACCCTCGGCTACACTTGCCCTCAAACAGAGCGCAGCCATCTTTGGATGCAGCATAGTACTGAAAAAACATAGTACTGTACAGGCGAGACATGAAAGCAGTTTTAATTTTCAGTGATCATGAGTGGATGGAGCTGTAACTTTGCTGGCAGAGATGGAAGTGACAATGGGACCAAGTCTCTTACATTTTATGCAGTATATGTGAGTGCCGCTGTTACAGGAAAACTGGAATCCCTGAAAATTTTGCACCTCCGCGTCAAATCCCAGGATGGTTTTAGCCATATTACCATGTTAGAGCAGAAGGCTTTTGTTACAACCACCCTAAAAACCTAAGGCTCTGCCATTTTGAAACTTTGCTCTTTGATTGGAGATAAATTTTCACCATTGGTGTAAAATAGCGTCATTGTGTGTTGTAGCATTTCGATTGGTTGTGTATTCATATATATGTGTACGTATTGTACTGCTGTGCGGTTCTTTTATTCCGAGTACTGATCATCCCAGACAGAGATATTATTAGAGAAAGCATATATAGGTATGTAAGCATGATTTATTAATCTTGTTATGGAATGAACTATATTGCAATACATGAAGCCGTACTGACTCAACTTATTTCTTTACACCTCCCATGCACTAAGTTCTCGTAAATCCCACATCAAGCGAATGGTCACCATTCTGATACTCCACACTACATGTGACTGCGGAAACCATAACCGCCAAATTGCCTAACACTGACACAACAGTCTTATTAACATATAGTAACGCAGTCTTTCGACCACTTCTAGTCATCACAACGACCGCCAACGAAGCAATCCTGTAGCTTACATGTAAGTCTAATTAGTTTTCCCTTCAGCGCCTCCATCCCATCAGCAACATCTTTGACATTTACATCTAACAAAGAGTAACATCACTGAGCTTTAATCCCACTGCAAATCTCACCAGCACTTACAATGCATTACCAGCAGTGCTTCAAAATTCGACCAGAAACCTTTTATAGTAATTTCAACGGTAGATCTATTCTTTTCAGCACGTTTGAACCATCACCTACTGCGTCACCTGTCATCTCACGTGGCCTAAAGTGGTGGGTAGTCCTCGTAGGGTGAGGTCCTTGTATGCCTCAGCTGCACATTGGCTGCATGTTTATACTTATGCCTGATTTGGAGAGAGCAAGAGAAAGCATACTTTTCCACCAGCAGAGGTAAGTTCAAAACTTTATTGCCACACACCCCTCATCCCCTTATCCTCCCACGTGATCCCTGTGAATTAAAATAATGAGGGTTACAACAAGTGAGCAATACAATTGCTTAGGCTGAATATTTTAAATGTACTTTCTCTTCTATGGTGGAGAGATGGTGCTATTGATCTGGTGAAGTTAAAAGAGTACAAAGAATAAATACTGCATGCATGGCCACGTTTGTGTGCAATCTGCATGGGATATATCTATATACACACGTACAAATGCATGTGAATGTGATGAGTATGTGTGTGGTTTTTTATGAAGCAGTTGTGTGTGTATCTGTCTGTTTCTGTTATCCTTTTCACTTGCATATGTGTCTCACAGCTGCATGCATATGACCATCAGCACAGCACCATGTGTGCCTCACGATGCATGCATCAGTACAGCACCATGTGTGCCTCACAGCTGCATGCATATGACCATCAGGACAGTACCACGTGTGCCTCACAGCTGCATGCATATGACCATCAGCACAGCACCACGTGTGCCTCACAGCTGCATGCATATGACCATCAGCACAGCACCACGTGTGCCTCACAGCTGCATGCATATGACCATCAGCACAGCACCACGTGTGCCTCACAGCTGCATGCATGTGACCATCAGCACAGCACCATGTGTGCCTCACAGCTGCATGCATGTGACCATCAGCACAGCACCATGTGTGCCTCATAGGTGCATGCATGTGACCATCAGCACAGCACCACGTGTGCCTCACAGCTGCATGCATGTGACCATCAGCACAGCACCACGTGTGCCTCACAGCTGCATGCATGTGACCATCAGCACAGCACCATGTGTGCCTCACAGCTGCATGCATGTGACCATCAGCACAGCACCATGTGTGCCTCACAGCTGCATGCATGTGACCATCAGCACAGCACCATGTGTGCCTCACAGCTGCATGTATGACCATCAGCACAGCACCATGTGTGCCTCATAGCTGCATGCATGTGACCATCAGCACAGCACCATGTGTGCCTCACAGCTGCATGCATGTGACCAGTACCATGTGTACCTCACAGCTGCATGCATGTGACCATCAGCACAGCACCATGTGTGCCTCACAGCTGCATGCATAACCAAGGTAACATGGAGCTGATGTGAGTAGGAGAGGTTAAGTCTTGTATGCAGTATTACCATCAAGGATTTGGAGTTGATTTCCGATCCTTGAGATTTCCTGGAGTGTTGTCAGCGGACACACATCCAGGTGGAGGAACTACAGATATGTGTGCAGGTGGATGTGTGCATGTGGGTGTGTATGAAGTGTTGTTACAAAGCATAGATTTTATCTGGTAGCAGCTTTATTAAACACCATGCTAGAGAAGCCTAGGTGCTAAAATGGGATGTGATCATGAAGATGTGAAGTAGTATCAAAAGCATGCTCCCTTGTTCTGGATCACCCCATGCATGAGTTCGAGGATTATAAATTGACCTAGAACTGCTTTAAGTCACTTTTTAAATTTAGTCGTTTTTTTTGTCTCTTGTGAATAATGGTGTGTATGTGTGTGCATATGGTGTGTGTGTGTGTGTGTGTGTGTGTGTGTGTGTGTGTGCATATGGTGTTTGTGTGTACATAGCCTTTTATATATTGCAATGTGCTCCCCATACCATTATCTCATCCCCATGCCATTATCCCATCATATCTCCATGTCATCCCCATGCCACTACTTCATCCCCCTACTTCATCCCCATGCCATTTCTTCATCTCTATGCCATTACCTCATCCACATGACATTACTTCATCCCCATGTCATTCCTCATCCCGATGCCATTACCTCGTCCCCATGCCATTCCTCATCCATATGCCATTCCTCCTCCCCATGCATGACCTACCACTAGACTATGCTGCCCACAAATTTCATGAGGTGAAAAAACATGGCTTCACAGCTGCTTCCTAAGTGATCACAGGTATAATTGCAGCCCTTTCCACATCTTAATTCAGTTAAGTCAGTCTCATGTGATGTGGATTTGTGGTCAAAGCCAGTAAGACATAGAATAAAGCGTGCATTTTTATTCTAAAGTTGCACTTTTCGCACACTATATTAAAACAGGATGCTTTATGTAAACAGTGTTTGAGCTACATTTTTGATAGTTTCTTCCGATCCCTATAACCTGGATACCGCGGCTATTAGTTCAGGAGCTAAAAACCTCTAATGCAAGCAAACAGAAGGCTCTGCAATGTTTCCAAGCTCGCAATGTCCATGTCTAATAGTTGCGCGCAATGTTAACGTTAGTATCGTACACAGATCACTCACTCGCAGCTCCGGATGGCTTACATAGGTGCATCATCGCACGTGAGAGAAATCATTACGACTATTATACGTAAGTGTAAAAATAGCATACTCATACTGCAAACACCCTCTGAAGCAATATAAAAACAATGACGCAATAAACCGCACCCATACAGAGAAATGTCTGTCGCGGAGGTGAGGTCGTTGAGAGATTGGAGTTACTCGTTAGTGGCCACTCACATTGGAGCGATCTCGATGCCGCAGCTGCTTCGCTTACCATTAGTTGAACGATACGAGCTACTTGACAACCTATCCGGTTTGGAGGTAATGAAGTTAGAATACGAAGGGTTTACAGAAGGTTTAGACCTGGACAGGGTGTGGAAAGGACGCTATGATCATGAGAAAACTGGGATGGAATTTATGCACACAACAGACCCAAACCCTCCTGAACACAAAGTTGTATTTAACGAACCAGTCTCAAAGAATTCCGATGCGTATTTCCTGCACGTGTGGAATGCGATTAATAACAACTGTAGATATATGGATTATTATGTAGATTATTTGTTGAAACTGTTGTTTTCGGATAGAATGAACAGCGACTATTCGAAACGCATTCCAGTTGCACTAAACAGCAAGTTAATAGCGCTAAAAGAGCAGCTAATCTATTCTGATGCCTTATATGGATGCATGAACGACATATTGATATTGGTGCTGGAAACTGGATATCGACCATCGTACATCTCGTACAATGGTGTGATGAAGTACCTTGAAAAGGAACAAAACCGCACCCTGGAAAACCTGCTGAGCAGAGTTACGGCCGTTTGTACAAATGGTGATGCAATGACGATGAAGTGGTTTGAAATACTTCTTAAAAATTCCAAGCGAACTTTAAAATTGGGAGTCAAAGGGGATTCCTTATCACATGTCTACCATATAGTGCAAAACGTGATGAAAAGGAAACAAATTGAAGAGCTTGTTTTATACATAAATGATGTAGAAATATCATTTCAGCAGCTCAATGATCTTTTGATGGCGTTGCTCCATAACCCTATCATATTGCTACAAATAAAAGCCTACAAGGTTTCTTTGTGCAATTACAGAAGTCAAATTGAACATTTCAAAACGTTTACTGCCTCTCTACATCTTTTGATCAAACTACCAACCCTTCAGTGCTTGAAATTTTGCGGTGTTCTGACAACTACTGCAGCTAAGTCTCTCATCTTAACCTACCTCTCGACCCCATGCTCTTCTCCACAGACCCTCGAGATAGATGGAATGTATGAAGACAGTGATGGTGTTGGTGCTACAGTCAGCAGCATGGAGCAGCAAATCGTGCAGAGTACAGGAGAGTTTTACCACTTAAAAAGTCTGATTGTGGACAGCATTGATCTTGATGATGCAAAGGCATTGCGAATGCACAAGTACCTCAGTAGTAACGAATCTAAAGTTATTCAATGTTACGGTAGCATATCTAGTTGGATTCTCTGTGAAACTGGTTTAAAAATTGGCTCGCTTGAGCTCAGAGATTACGATTACAATTGCGCTAAGATAATTATCCCAAGTACTGTGTGTGTCAAGAGAATGAAAATGTTTTGTGTCAATCGTACAAACTGTTCAGATCAGTGGAAATCATCACTATTTCTAACAGCCTTCACAAACCCGTCACTTCAAGAGCTCACGTGGCACGCGAGGCACACAATTCAAAAACGTTTGAGTGATCCGAAAGCCTACTATGCCTCAGGACTGTCAGCTTCTCTCTTGGGTGAAGTACCAGGAGAGTGTCTGAAGAAGGTACGTATTACAATCAGTTACTGGCGTCCTGAAGACTTGAACCTCACAAGTATAGTTGAAGCCGTAGCGACTGCCTTTCCACACCTTCAGTTTTCATGCGATGTGGATTTGTGGTCAAAACCAGTAAGATATAGGACAAAATGTGGATTTTAATTTTAAAGTTGCCCTTTTTTAGCCGGCACACAATATTAATTATGCAAACTGTTTTTGAGCTTTAGTGTCTTTCGACATGTCCAGCAATCGCGGACATGAATAATTGAATACCCGCGTCACGCGATAAAAATAATTGAACGGGAAGTGTATGGAGAAATGTGTAAAAACACTCACGGTCCTTGTACAGTAGCTATAATTCAACTTTACGTAACGGTTTATGATAGGGATACTTATGAGCCATCTTTTCTATATTCTGGTCTCTGTTGAAAAATGTTCACTACTAATTCCATACGCATTTTTGTGCTACTACGTACTTTTGTACGTGAAACATGATATTGTCATGTTTCTTCAACTTTTTTCTTATCACTCAGCCAGCTGAATATGAAGGCTGAACTACTGAGTCGTTTCTTGGAGCAAGTGGTGTATTGTATACCCTTACACACAACATTCCCAAGGCACTTTTATGAATCGCACTTCAAAATCTGGGACAATTATTAATTGTCATCCGACGTCAGATGAGCAAATTATTGGTGCTTGGTAGAGCCGTGGCCTAATAGTTTCCATAAACACCATAGCCTTATCTGGCATAGTACCGTACACGCAAGATGGGTGTTCGGTATATAATAAGGGATATGTACCAGTTTTGCAAGCGAACGCATTCTGTCTCTGGTAGGCCTACTTGGATGCATGTAGTTATAGCTTCTACCTGCGTTTTTTTTTTTTTAAGCGAGACCTTGTGCGTATACCATAAACTAACCTTTTTCTTGTAATGGCGTACGTTCTCGACTGGCGCTGGATCGACATATACGTGGTTAGTGACAGGCGCTGGATCGTATGAAATATACCCCTGGAGTGACTCAAGCCACCTGTCACTGCACTGGGCACTGACATACAAATCTGCTACATCTCAGTGGCATATGTATAGGAAGGTTAGCGGTGGAGGAGGGGGTAGACCAAACATTAAGGGTTTGCAACTGGGGTGTGTGGAGACCACTGTAAGCTCCTCCACCATGGTATGAGGCAGAGCACTACATTATTCTGCTCATAATTCTGCACGGGGGGGTGGGGGGGGGGCACACGTGACCAATATAAATGTAAGATAATTAACGCATGCGCGGAAGATCCCGCGCACACCCTCGATATATAAGATATATTTTGTGTGGATATGGTCAGTTCTGATACCTGTGAGACTGTTGTATACCCGGCTCTTACATTGGCGTAGTCGGCATTGGCCTCTGACCTGTCTCCTCTGGCAATGGCGCAACGACCTGTGCTTTTGCCGGACCCCTTCGACGGCGAGAAGACGAGCTGGCCAGATTGGGTGACTCACTTCCAGCACGTCGCTGCTATTAACAAATGGGAGAGTGCGGACGAAAAGTTGAAGTGGTTACGCGTTCGGTTGACAGGAAAAGCACAGGCTGCCCTTTCGCGGTGTTCTGAGGCTGTTAGAAACGATTATGGTGAGTGTATGAAAGCTCTGGCTAAACGTTTTAACCCCGACAGCAAGCGTGAGGTGTACATCGCGGAGCTATATGCGAGAAACAGACGCAAAGAAGAGGACTGGGCTACCTATGCTGACATTTTGAAGGGGCTCGCTGACAAAGCATACCCTGACCTCGAGGAGGCAGCGCGCGAGCGTTTGGCTCTGAACCAGTTCCTCGGGGAGCTCGACAAACCACAGGTTGCATTTGGAGTTCGGCAGGGACGCCCGAAAAGCTTGGACGAGGCAGTTTCCCTGACAATAGAATTAGAGTCCTATATTGGCGGTAGCCATGGTAAGCAAGCTCGAGTTAATGTTTCGCATGTAGGCGCGGAGGTACCCAGTGCGAGTGCATCGACAACAGTGTCGGAGGAACAAGAATGCAGCGGAGTTCTAGCCGTCACACTACAGTCCATAAATGAAAGATTGCAGCGTCTGGAGCTGAGACTAAAGAACATTGAGACTACCACGGAGCGAGAGGAACAAAAGGAGCCCCGCAAGCCACGCTGCTGGAACTGTGGGAAAAGAGGCCATATTGCTCGCCTCTGCAGAAGCCGTGATTCAACCCAGCAACAGGGAAACTCCAGACCCTCGGCGGCAGGGGCCAACTGCCAGAGGGACAACCAATAATGGCCCAGAACGATCACATTGTCTCTGTATTATCCTCCCCTTGTAGTAGTTATTGTGTTGAGGGCGTGGTTTGTTCCGTTCCCGTTACATTTGTTATTGATACAGGTGCTGCAGTGTCTTTGATCAACACCTGTGTCTGGAACCAGATAGCCCGTGCTGGACATGTGGCAGAACTGCAACAATGGAGTGGCAACAGACTGATGGGTGTTAACGGGTCCCCATTGTCTACGAAAGGGTTTGGCTATTTTGATATTGTCCTTGGGAATAAGAAGTTTGGTGCAACACTAATTGTTACTGGAGATATCACAGTAGGAGCTATTTTGGGGCTGGATTTTCTAGAAAATCACAATTGCTGCCTTGACTGTGGTGCCAAAATTCTAACCTTTCCTCAAAATAAGCTTTCAGTCCAGGTCCAGCACATTATGCCAGTAAAGGTTGAAGCCCCCCTCGAGTGCGCCGCCATTGGACTGGTAACCCTGGAAAAAATCGTGGTCCCGCCATCCAGTGAAATGGAAGTCATGGTGAAACAAGCAAGCCCTGGTATTGGTACCTGGATGGTGGAAAATGACACTTCATACCGAACAGGAGTAATGGTGGCTCGATCCTTGGTGTGTACAAACAGCTCCAGTTTTGTTCCAATACGTCTGCTTAATGCCGGAAACAATCCAGTTGTTCTTAAAAAAGGAATGAAGGTTGCCTGCATGAGTCAGTTGCATGAAGACTGTACTACCCAGAACATCTCGGCTGTAACTGGACATATCCCACTGTCCCAAGGAGACAAGGAGGCCCTATGGAACATGGTCTGCAAGGGGGGAGATCACCTTAACGATGGTGAGAAGGAACTCCTGTTTCATCTCTTAATGGAATATGCAGACGTATTTGCGTTTAACAGCGGCCAGATTGGTCGCACTAGCATTCTGAAGCATCGCATTGACACTGGCAACACCCCTCCTGTCCATCTTTTGCCTCGACGAATCCCTCAGGCTCGTAGAGAAGAAATGGCAAAGCTGGTAAAGGACATGCTTGAGCAGGCGCTATCCAGCAGTCGGATAGTCCATGGTCATCCCCTGTGGTTCTCGTAAAGAAAAAAGACGGATCAGTTAGGTTTTGCGTGGACTACAGAAAGGTCAATAGTGTAACGAGAAAAGATGCATATCCTCTACCTCGGGTGGATGACACACTTGATACATTGGCAGGGTCGAGACTGTTTACTACACTGGATCTGGCTAGCGGATACTGGCAAGTGGAGGTAGCAGAAGAAGACCAGCCCAAGACAGCGTTCACCACACCAGAAGGCCTTTTCCAGTTTCGAGTGATGCCCTTCGGGTTGTGTAACGCTCCCGCCACATTTCAACGCCTGATGGACAGAGTTCTCGGTGGACTGAAGTGGTCCAGTTGCCTCGTGTATCTGGATGACATTATCATTGTGGGAACCTCGTTCAGCGAGCACTTGCGTAATCTCGCAGGTGAACTCCAAAGACTCAGGGAGGAGGACTGAAGTTAAAACCATCGAAATGTAAATGGTGTCAAAAGAGCGTTACGTTTCTGGGGCATATTGTATCAGAAGAAGGCATTGCCGTGGATCTGAGTAAAACAGCTGTTGTAGCAGGATGGCCACCTCCCCAGTCGAAGCGCCAAATGCAACAATTTTTGGGTCTGGCTAACTACTATCGAAAATTCGTCAAGAATTTTGCTGCCATCGCGAAACCATTACATCGTCTCACGGAGAAGAATACTGACTTTAAGTGGACTGTCGAGTGTCAGCATGCCTTTGACGCGTTACGTGCATGCTTGATTTCTCCCCCTGTGCTCTCTTACCCAGACTATAGCCGGCGGTTTGTTCTCGACACTGATGCCAGTGATATTGGCATTGGAGCGGTCCTCTCACAGGTTGATGCCACTGGGTCCGAGGTAGTGATTGCATATGCCAGTCGTACGCTGAGTCGTCCAGAACAGCGTTATTGTGTAACCAGAAAGGAGTTGCTAGCGGCCGTCGAGTTTATTCACCACTTTCGGCAGTACCTACTGGGAAGGGAGTTTACCCTTAGGACAGATCACAGTTCATTAGTTTGGCTGCGTAATTTCAAAGAACCCGAAGGCCAATTAGCCCGCTGGCTAGAAAAATTACAGGAGTATAGCTTTTCGGTTGTACACCGTCAAGGCATTAAGCACGGTAATGCAGATGCCCTATCACGTGTCCCCTGTCGCCAGTGCGGTAGAGAAAGTCATGAAACAACACCCAAAGAAGATATCATTGAAGGAAGCGTGACGTCATTACCCTGCATTTCCTATACTCCTCAATGGATGCGCCAGCAACAGTTAGACGACTGTTCAATTCGGCCAGTGTATCAAGCTCTGGAGTCCAAACTGATGCTGTCAGCAGATGAAGTCAGGCCATGGAGCCGTGAGAGCCGCTTACTATGGCAACAGCATACATCGTTGTATCTGAAGGATGGCGTATTGTGGAGGAGGGCACTAGGCGGTGGTGAGGGAAAGTTGCAGCTCGTTGTGCCTGCTAAGCTGAGGCAGGACATTCTGCGGAGCCTGCATGAAGGGGCTTTGTCTGCACATTTAGGGGAGGAGAAAATGAGGAATCTACTAAAGGAGAGGTTTTATTGGCCAAGTTGTGCAGATGACGTGAGTGAGTGGTGCTCATCATATGGAGAAATGGCCCATACATCGGCGGTCATCTTGCATTTTATTTCAAATTGAATTCTAAATGACCACGGAAAATACTAAAAATTAGTCTGAATTTGAATTGTAGTTTTCATTGCGTTGCAATAAAGCAATGTTATACAAAAATCAAGACAAAAAATTAATTACTGTCGCAGTCTCGTTCCTGGGCCTGGGAACGAGACTTGCTTGTAATTGCACTGTTCAATAACTGCCATTTTAATTGCGCTTCGTTAATAAACTCCTATACTGTAACGTAACAGCAGCCCCCACCCATCCGACAAGAGGTGGATGCGCATCAATTAGCACAAACTCGGACGTCGGCCGCGACCATTTTCCAGGGCAGTCTGTTAAACTTAAGCGCTAACCCCTACAGCCTTCGGAACCCCGTAGTTCTCTTTCAAGATATGTATGGCTACCGTTTTATTATTTTTTATTGTACGCTCTAAGATACTATGATGTCACGTTGAGAACCTCATAGCAGGACCTGTACTTTTATAACATAACCCTTTTTGTGTGGTAGCAATTCATGCATGCAGTGATGTCTATTCAGGGGTCTGGTCCCAGCAAAAAGTTTTTGGGCAAGATTCTTGCCAAGAGCAAGATCTTGGCAGGAGGCCTAGATCTTGCCATACCTTGGGTAAGATCTTGGCCACGATCTTTGCCAGCATAATCTTGCCACCAGGGCAAGATCTTGTCCAAGAACTGTTTGCTGGTGTGTGTGTGTGTGTGTGTGTGTGTGTGTGTGTGTGTAGATGTTGCATGCTCATAAGGTTTCTTGACCACATCACATCAGTAGTGTCATGCTGTATAAACAGATCCCAAATTGATTTGTCACATCTACATTGCATTTCAATTTTGTAGCCAATGTCCCATGCCATGCTTTACACACACATGTGTGAATCATCATGAAAGTCCCCTGCTGTGCTGAGCCATTTGTGGCATTTGCCCATTGTGACAGAAATCAGTTTATGTGGAGAGAACCAAAATGTTCACACTACCAAACAAATTTAACACACATACATAAAAGTTTGATTCCTGCACATGGTAGTGACCTCCATTTTCTTCTCCAGACCTTACTCCAATATGGGTGGTAGGCAGGGCTCTGAACACACACACACACACACACACACACACACACACACATGGAGGAGGGGCACATTAAGATGGAAATCTGCAATCAGCAGTAGTCTCCTGGGCAAGTGCCTTCATGAGGGCAGCATCTATTTCAAAAATCATGTCATACACATTGTCAAAGACAGAGACATTGACATTCAAAAACAAACCCAGAAGCAGTTTTAGAATTATCAGCTCTCTGGCAAATTTGTGGTTACCTGGACTAAGGTAGTTTACATACTGCCTCATGCTGTGGCCTACAAAACCATGCTTGTGGTATACATGTATAAGATAAAAGGACTAGCATCAATTTCAAACCCACAAGTCTTCCAAGCTAAAATGCCCTTCCTATTTTCAGGACTTACTGCCACACTATTTTCAGGACTTACTGCCACACCATTCTTTATTTTAGAAGAGACCCATCCATCCTGTGTTGGACTGGTGTGTTGTATGTACTGGAATGGTGTGTTGTATGTACTGGACTGGTGTGTTGTATGTACTGGACTGGTGTGTTGTATGTACTGGACTGGTGTGTTGTATGTACTGGACTGGCCATACCAGTCCAATACACCAGCCCAGTACATATACCAGTCCAGTTCAACACACCAGTCCAGTACATAATACACTGTATGTGCTGTGTTGCATGTACTCAATTGGTATGTTGTATGAGGGGGGCAGGAAAGGGGGTGGGGCATTGCCCCTGCACCTTTGGTAAAGAGGAAGGGTGGTGGTGAGATACAGTAGACACCAGTGTATCATCCTCAGAATTTGTAAATTTAGGTGAGTGCCCCCACCCCTACACACACACACACACACACACACACACACACACACACACACATACACACACACACACACACACACACACACACACACACTGCCTTGGAGAAGCCATGGGTTTATATGAAGCCATGTGTGTGAATAGCTCAGCATATAAACTTTCCAGTGGCCCAGTCCTTACAAATCTATTGAGATAGGGTTTCACTGCCACTATCAAGGCTTCCCTCCAGTAAAAAGCTACAGACCCCTAGAAATGGACCATGTACATAACAAAAAAACACAAGCACACACACAGTTTGCTATGACGAAATATGTGAGGTGGTGGCAAGCAGATAGGCCGGCTAATAGCTTATGCCTCTGTACTGCATGTAGGACTCAGGAACTAAGTGACACACACCCACCCATAATCAGAGGCTTCTGGATCACAGTGACCACAGTGCCACATTGCAATCCAGTAGGTACATTACACCTATAACATACTCGTCCAGTGCATACAACAGTAAAAACACCAGTCCAGTACATATATCACATCAGTCCAGTACATGAAACACACCAGCCCAGTACATGAAACACCAGTCCAGTACATACAACACACCAGTCCAGTACATACAACACACCAGTCCAGTACATGCAACACACCAGTCCAGTACATGAAACACACCAGTCCAGTACATGCAACACACCAGTCCAGTACATACAACACACCAGTCCAGTACATACAACACACCAGTCCAGTACATGCAACACACCAGTCCAGTACATACAACACACCAGTCCAGTACATACAACACACCAGTCCAGTACATACAACACACCAGTCCAGTACATGAAACACACCAGTCCAGTACATGCAACACACCAGTCCAGTACATACAACACACCAGTCCAGTACATACAACACACCAGTCCAGTACATACAACACACCAGTCCAATACATGCAACACACCAGTCCAGTACATACAACACACCAGTCCAGTACATGCAACACACCAGTCCAGTACATACAACACACCAGTCCAGTACATGCAACACACCAGTCCAGTACATACAACACACCAGTCCAGTACATACAACATACCAGTCCAGTACATGCAACACACCAGTCCAATACATGCAACACACCAGTCCAGTACATACAATACACCAGTCCAGTACATGCAACACACCAGTCCAGTACATACAACACACCAGTCCAGTACATACAACACACCAGTCCAGTACATGCAACACACCAGTCCAATACATGCAACACACCAGTCCAGTACATACAACACACCAGTCCAGTACATACAACACACCACATGTAATCGTACATTTGTATGCCACAATATTTGGCTTCATCACATCTGCTACCACACCTCCCTTGATCACACCCACCTGCTGGCTGCACTCCTCTGTGAGGTCTCCCTCCTCTCAATGTACTTGGTGTAGTCCTGTCCTCTGTATAGTGTCCTCTTCCATACTATATATATATATAAACAAACAATATTTTAAAATCATTATACAACAGACTATGAGTTTTGCTGCATAATACGAGGACATGTACTATGGTAAAATCACCATGGCAACTAGACATATGTACGTATACAAATAAAAATTAATAATGCTAATATTGGTGTCTTATATCACTGTATCTGACTGGCCTATAAAGGGTTACTGCAAGTGGTGCCCAGTGCTCAGACCTGGTTCAAATTCTGTGCCTTCTCCACGACACCCCGCTGGTCCCTGTTCTGTTCTGTCTCCATCTCCAAGGTGAGAGTGGCCCCCAGGCCTGCTGGCTCCGCCTTCCTCTCAGACTGGTATGTGTGGGCACCTTGCTGAGTCTGTCCTTATCTTCGTCATTGTTCTGGGCCTCCTCTGTTGAAGGAAAGTGGAAGGAGAGGATCATGGAAGGAGGGAAGAGGCAAGGAGAGGGAGGGAGGGAGGGAGGGAGGGAGGGAGGGGAGGGAGGGGAGGGAGGGAGGGAGGGAGGGGAGGGAGGGAGGGAGGGAGGGAGGGAGGGAGGGAGGGAGGGAGGGAGGGAGGGAGGGAGGGAGGGAGGGAGGGAGGGAGGGAGGGATGGAGGGATGGAGGAAGGGAGTGGGTAAATAGGCCAACCCTGCAAAGCTAAACTTGCCTTTGGTGAGCATTGATAGCTGGAGATTGAGCTGTGTACTGTGGAAAACAATGCAGAATGTCATCAAAACAAGCCAATTACATGTACATTCATGTACGTATGCACAAGGTAACACAACAACACACAAGAACTGATTCTTAGCATACATGTACATATACATGTACATACTGGCATACGTGCACAGAGAGGGGGAGAGAGGATTCATAGCCACTCACACAACACATGCATACGGTCACACATACACATACAGTACTTGTTTGCTAGCTGTCGGGTATTCCGTAGCGCTGTCTCACCATATGTCGCCATAGGGTCCACTCCATACTGTACTGTAGCTGTTAGCTGTGAGGTATTCCATATATATGTACGTATATACCGGTATTCAATGGAGGGTCCCACAGGTAGACTTCCAGGTCTTAAACCTCGTGGGATTGATCTCAGATATCGTCGTCTTTGTACCGTTCGAAATCGTCCGTGGATTAGGAAGTACCGAACCAAAAGCGAAGAGCCACGTAAATAACGGTTAATAAATCGCATGCACGTTAAGTTGTTGTGTCATTATAGTGGTGGGTGGGGTCGTAGTTATAGACGTCAACACATATTTTGCAAAAACAGTTCGGTCTGGGCACGGCTAACTGACGAAAGGGTAGCACGTGATATTATGCGTTTTGTATGTGGGGTGTGTCTCACTAACCATTCAAGGGAAGCGCGATTTGAAGGCCCTAAGCTCTGAAAAAATAATGATAAATAAGTGCATTGATTACTCTCATATAATCCGGTGGCACCTAATGAAAATATAATTTGGTTGGGAAACTATTGATGACTGAATAAGTAAATGAGATAAAATGAATGGACATTGGAAACCTTGCATAATTAATGTGGAAGTGCGGATATAGGTACCTACGGTGCGTGAAAGTACTCAAAATATGCCAAATAGTCCCCACATTGCAAATCCGAGAGCACCTAGTCAATATAATTTTTTTTTCTGCAGTTAGATGCAGTTTTCTGAATGCGTCCATACATTTTCTATGGACATAGAATTACGCAATGACCGAATACCGCGTAATCCTTTTGACCGCCAATTTCTCGATATGTGTTGTGCAGTGTGCTGTTCCAGAAAGACCCACGCCCCCAAAAGAAGAGCAGGTTTGCAAACACTACAGGTAGGGTATCCACTGCAAATGGTTTGCGTGGATATATTAGGGCCCCTGCCTGAGACTGAGACTGGGAGCAGATACGTGCTGGTAGCAGTGGATCACTTCACGAAATGGGCAGAGGCGTACGGAATACCCAATCAGGAAGCAGCAACAGTGGCCCGTAAATTAGTGGACGAAATGTTTTGTCGATTCTCACCACCGGAGCAATTACATAGCGACCAGGGCAGACAGTTCGAATCTGAGCTGGTGAAAGAAGTGTGCAAACTGCTGGAGATTAGGAAGACCCATACCACTCCATATCATCCGCAGTGCAACGGAATTGTGGAACGCTTCAACCGCACACTTTTGGGCATGTTGGCCACTACCGTGGACTCTTATCCGTCCAGTTGGGAGCAAAATATTCGTCGGGTGTGTGCTTAGCGTACAATTCAAGTGTCCACGCATCGACTGGATTTAGCCCGTTCTTCCTGATGTTTGGAAGACAAGTTAAGTTGCC
This sequence comes from Eunapius fragilis, assembly GCA_963681505.1. Lineage (NCBI taxonomy): Eukaryota > Metazoa > Porifera > Demospongiae > Spongillida > Spongillidae > Eunapius > Eunapius fragilis. Next base: position 3,266,887 of record OY811977.1, on the reverse strand, counting down.
AGTGGATCTGATGTACGGTACCACTCAAGGGAAAGAGAGTGCAGTAATGGAGTACGTGAAGAATTTGAAAGATGGCCTTTTGGAGGCATACGCTCTTGTTAGAGACAGATGCGAAACAGAGCATAAAAGGCAGAAGAGCATCTATGACAGAAAGGTTCATGGAGAACCATATAGTGAAGGTGATCTCGTTTGGCTGTATACTCCAGCTGTACCATCTGGACAGTCCCGGAAGCTGCACAGGCCCTGGAAAGGACCCTATAAGGTGGTAGAAAGGCTCGGAGACGCCACCTACAAGCTGCAAGGTACTAGGGGACGGAGACCACAGATCGTCCATTTTGACAGGTTGAAACCCTGTCCACCTAATGTCAGGTTAGCTAATGAACCTCGTCCGGAGCGTCCTCCAGCAGACAAAGTCGTGCCACCTACCCTCAAACCAGGGGAACAATGCGAGTTGCTAGAGGAGGATGAAGATTATGCAGCGCCCATGGCCCCTCCAAATGAACTCCCTGCCGCTGGACCTGTCGATCAACCCGCTCCCCAAAGGCGATACCCGGATCGAAACAGACGTCAACCTGACTGTTACGGACCATTCATCAAACATTAGAGAGGGAGTAGTGTAAGATAATTAACGCATGCGCGGAAGATCCCGCGCACACCCTCGATATATAAGATATATTTTGTGTGGATATGGTCAGTTCTGATACCTGTGAGACTGTTGTATACCCGGCTCTTACATAAATAATATAATACCAACTGTTTAAAAATTCAATGTCTGAAGGGACTTGAATTCCGAAGACACCTTTAAATTACAAACACTTCCCAGCCGCCTTGTCAGCGCCGTGGGCGCGGTGATACCCAAGCGCCATACCTGTGCCCCTCCTTCTACGCCTTTAGGTATATTATTATACCTTGGCAACCTTTACACAGTGTAATATTTTCAGTATTGCTTGTTTTGCACGTAGAGGTAAATGTGCTACTGCATTAAAGGTCTCAATGCAACTTCTAGTGTAAGGATACAACGCTATATTTGTATTTAATGGCTCTGTCTTATGCATGCAAGTCTACAGCATATTGAGAATGAGCCAACTACTAAGACGTCTTTGTTTCTGGTATCAATGCCAAAAGCTGTGAGCAATTTTGCAACCAATACTTTGTAGTTGCAGCTGCATGCATATGACCATCAGCACAGCACCATGTGTGCCTCACAGCTGACCATCAGCACAGCACCATGTGTGCCTCACAGCTGCATGCATAACCAAGGTACACATAGAGCTGATGTGAGTAGGAGAGGTTAAGTAATAAATGATCTTGTATGCAGTATTACCATCAGAGATTTGGAGTTGATTTCCGATCCTTGAGATTTCCTGGCGTTTTGTAGCAGACACACATCCAGGTGGAGGAACTACAGATATGTGTGCAGGTGGGTGTGTGCATGTGGGTGTGTATGAAGTGTTGTTACAAAGCTTCTGGTAGCAGCTTTTATTAAACACCATGCTGCATAAATAAAAGAGAAGCATAGGTGCTATAATGGGATGTGATCATGAAGACGTGAAGTAGTATCAAAAGCATGCTCCCTTGTTCTGGATCACCCCATGCGTGATTCAAGGATTATAAATTGACCTTTAAGTCACTTTTTTTTTAGTTGATTTTTTCTCTTGTGATTAATGGTGTGTATGTATGTGCATATGGTGTGTGTGTGTGTGTGTGTGTGTGTGTGTGTGTGTGTGTGTGTACATAGCCTTTTACATATTGCAATGTGCTCCCCATGCCATTATCTCATCCCCATGCCATTATCTCATCCCCATGCCATTATCTCATCCCTATACCATTATCTCATTCCCATGTAGGGTGTGTAACCGATTTCAGGTTTTTTAGGTTAATCGCGATTACCTATTCGGTCGACTATGCACTTAGCAGAATAGCAGGTTACCGATTGCAGAATTTCCGAAATAACCGATTCTGTTTTTCTTAGTCGCGATTAGTCGATATTCGTTTCCTTAATATGAAAAAATCGGTAGCAAATCGATTACTCTTTTAAATATGCCCTCGCTTTTCCCGCCTGTACAAAGGCATAGTAAACGGGTTAAATTGGGATGCATAGTCGCACGTCTGGGGACCCAGCTGAAGGTAACCATCAGTGCCCTCCTTCAATATACGCGGTGGGGCCCTGGGCACGGCTATTTAAATATGTATGTTCGCACGTATTGTACATGTGCATTAATCAAACGCGCTATGTACTCTTTTGCACGGTACTCCGGCTTGTTTCCAGACGTTCGGCCATGACGTTCTAAATATCGTACATGTCTCGATTGGCGGCTTTGTTATATGCGTGGAGCAGTGTTCCACCATGAGGTGTCTAGCTGGCACTGCTCAGTACTTATTGAATTGTATAATGAGGGCGAATAATGGGTTATAACTGCCAATTGTGGCGGATTGGTATGATACATATACGTGTTTACATGAAGGCATTTTGTACAAGAAAAGAGCGCAAGCTGCGGGATGGACAAACTATTCTTTTCATTTTTATCTCAGTGAACTAAATTCTTACTTCTCCCATTCTTAGTAGTTAGTACTATGGTAGCGGGGAAACAAATAGCCACGTGTTTTTCGGTGAAAAAAAAATGCTTGCGGGTCACAATCCGCCGCCATTGAATCATGGGTTTGGCGTAATATTGGCATGCACATCGTTCCTAGTCCCTGTGGGTACTATCTTTGTTGTTTAATGATTTAAAGTTGGCATAAGTAACTGATGAGCAATAAAACTGGCTATACTAACTAGTATTAGACTTGAGAAACTGTGATTTATCGTGCCATTATTAAAAAAGGACAAACCTGGAAAAACCTATGTAATCGTTCGCAAATTAGTATTGCATTAATCGCCTAAACCGATCTATAGTTTCTACAAACCGATTTGCAAGTTGCTATAAACCTGAAAAAATCGATTGGAATTTTTTTCATAGTCGAAATAATCGATTTTGATTTATATAAAAGGTTACACACCCTATTCCTATGCCATTATCTCATTCCCATGCCATTATCTCATCGTATCCCCATGCCATTACCTCATCCCCATACCATTTCTTCATCTCCATGCCATTACCTCATCCCCATGCCATTACTTCATCTCCATGCCATTTCTCATCCCATGCCATTCCTCATCCCCATGCCATTCCTCCTCCCCATGCATGACCTACCACTAGACTATGCTGCCCACAAGTTTCATGAGGTGAAAAAACATGGCTTATACAGCTGCTTCCTAAGTGATCACAGGTATAATTGCAGCCCTTTCCACATCTTAATTCAGTTAAGTCAGTTTCATGTGATGTGGATTTGTGGTCAAAGCCTGTAAGACGTAGAACAAAGCGTGCATTTTTATTCTAAAGTTACACTTTTCGCACACAATATTAAAACAGGGATGCTTTATGTAAACAGTGTTTGAGCTACATTTTTGATAGTTTCTTCCGATCCCTATAACCTGGATACCGCGGCTATTAGTTCCGGAGCTAAAAACCTCTAATGCAAGCAAACAGAAGGCTCTGCAATGTTTCCAAGCTCGCAATGTCCATGTCTAATAGTGCGCGCAATGTTAACGTTAGTATCGCACACAGACCACTCACTCGCAGCTCCGGATGGCTTACATAGGTGCATCATCGCACGTGAGAGAAATCATTACGACTATTATACGTAAGTGTAAAAATTGCATACTCATACTGCAAACACCCTCTGAAGCAATATAAAAACAATGACGCAATAAACCGCACCCATACAGAGAAATGTCTGTCGCGGAGGTGAGGTCGTTGAGAGATTGGAGTTACTCGGTAGTGGCCACTCACATTGGAGCGATCTCGATGCCGCAGCTGCTTCGCTTACCATTAGTTGAACGATACGAGCTACTTGACAACCTATCCGGCTTGGAGGTAATGAAGTTAGAATACGGAGGGTTTACAGAAGGTTTAGACCTGGACAGGGTGTGGAAAGGACGCTATGATCATGAGAAAACTGGGATGGAATTTATGCACACAACAGACCCAAACCCTCCTGAACACAAAGTTGTATTTAACGAACCAGTCTCAAAGAATTCCGATGCGTATTTCCTGCACGTGTGGAATGCGATTAATAACAACTGTAGATATATGGATTATTATGTAGATTATTTGTTGAAACTGTTGTTTTCGGATAGAATGAACAGCGACTATTCGAAACGCATTCCAGTTGCACTAAACAGCAAGTTAATAGCGCTAAAAGAGCAGCTAATCTATTCTGATGCCTTATATGGATGCATGAACGACATATTGATATTGGTGCTGGAAACTGGATATCGACCATCGTACATCTCGTACAATGGTGTGATGAAGTACCTTGAAAAGGAACAAAACCGCACCCTGGAAAACCTGCTGAGCAGAGTTACGGCCGTTTGTACAAATGGTGATGCAATGACGATGAAGTGGTTTGAAATACTTCTTAAAAATTCCAAGCGAACTTTAAAATTGGGAGTCAAAGGGGATTCCTTATCACATGTCTACCATATAGTGCAAAACGTGATGAAAAGGAAACAAATTGAAGAGCTTGTTTTATACATAAATGATGTAGAAATATCATTTCAGCAGCTCAATGATCTTTTGATGGCGTTGCTCCATAACCCTATCATATTGCTACAAATAAAAGCCTACAAGGTTTCTTTGTGCAATTACAGAAGTCAAATTGAACATTTCAAAACGTTTACTGCCTCTCTACATCTTTTGATCAAACTACCAACCCTTCAGTGCTTGAAATTTTGCGGTGTTCTGACAACCACTGCAGCTAAGTCTCTCATCTTAACCTACCTCTCGACCCCATGCTCTTCTCCACAGACCCTCGAGATAGATGGAATGTATGAAGACAGTGATGGTGTTGGTGCTACAGTCAGCAGCATGGAGCAGCAAATCGTGCAGAGTACAGGAGAGTTTTACCACTTAAAAAGTCTGATTGTGGACAGCATTGATCTTGATGATGCAAAGGCATTGCGAATGCACAAGTACCTCAGTAGTAACGAATCTAAAGTTATTCAATGTTACGGTAGCATATCTAGTTGGATTCTCTGTGAAACTGGTTTAAAAATTGGCTCGCTTGAGCTCAGAGATTACGATTACAATTGCGCTAAGATAATTATCCCAAGTACTGTGTGTGTCAAGAGAATGAAAATGTTTTGTGTCAATCGTACAAACTGTTCAGATCAGTGGAAATCATCACTATTTCTAACAGCCTTCACAAACCCGTCACTTCAAGAGCTCACGTGGCACGCGAGGCACACAATTCAAAAACGTTTGAGTGATCCGAATGCCTACTATGCCTCAGGACTGTCAGCTTCTCTCTTGGGTCAAGTACCAGGACAGTGTCTGAAGAAGGTACGTATCGGAAGTCTCGCTAGAGACTTCCATATAGGTTTTGACCCCGACTATGAATTTAATTAAAATCCCTCGACCCTACCGTAGCTTCGCTCCCGACGATCGGATCGTCTAACTTGTTGCGGCAATCGATCTAGAAGTCAAAACTGAGTAGTTTCGTTTTTGTTTCACGTCGTAGAACCGCGTGGTTGTCGAGAACGAAAAATACTGCCGTCCTCGTTCCCCTTCCAAAAATAATGGGCGGGTCGTCTGCTTCTTCTTCTTCTTCTTCTTCTGCTTCTTGAGAACTCATAACTCGGGACAGGAACACTTTTAAGCAATGAAAATTGCACCAATAGCTTTAGAATTTGCTGGAGGACTCGCTTTGATACAAAAACGCCTAAAAGCCTATATACGGTCTTACCAATTCTAATTAAGCAAAGGTACCTAGAAAATTTTCACAATACGTCTGGATTGAATTAAATCGGTTAAATGAAAGGGGGGAAACCTGCGATGCAACAGTGATTTGGGTGTTAGAAAAATTAAGGAAACAAGTAAATAAAAACATTCTCTCTGAGAAAGTTGGTGGGATATAGGTTTTTCAGGCAAATAGTATACTGGTGTAAAAAGCAAGGAAACAAGTTTCATCAGACGGGAAAATGTAATAGTCCTATATTTAGCACACTCTTTCATTTTCCCGTCTGATGAAACTTGTTTCCTTGCTTTTTACACCAGTATACTATTTGCCTGAAAAACCTATATCCCACCAACTTTCTCAGAGAGAATGTTTTTATTTACTTGTTACAATCAGTTACTGGCGTCCTGAAGACTTGAACCTCACAAGTATAGTTATAGCCGTAGCGACTGCCTTTCCGCACCTTCAGTTTTCATGCGATGTGGATTTGTAGTCAAATTAAACCAGTAAGATATACAGGACAAAACGTGGACTTTTATTTTAAAGCTGCCCTTTATAGGGACACAATATTAATTATGTAAACTGTTTTTGAGCTTTATTTTTGATTGTTTCTTTCAATATCTCTACAAGCTGGATACCACAGCTATTCCCGGGAGCTCAGTAAATACCTCTGTATAACGTATAAGTGCAAGTGTAAAATTGCATACTCAATCAACTCAGGAAACGCCCTCTATATGGTAGGCAAGAAGCAATTTAAAAAACAATGATGCAATAAATCACATCCATAGCAAGGGATACACTGTACCACCGTTTGGTATCAGGTTAACTCCAAAATAGTGTTGTACCACCAAGATTTAGGGTTGATTAAGTCACAACACCCCTTTGGTGTTGCCTATTAGCAAATTATTCATTGAATTTCACCGTACATGGTATCACCTATCACCATGTACGGTGAAAATCAATGAATAATATGACTTTGGGGGCCCCCCCCTATTAAGGCTGTTCCTACGCCTATGAAGCAGACCCAAGCCAGAACGTCGAAGTGAAGCTATTCGATAGCGGTACGCGTAGTTAGTACATGCAGAAGATTACATAGAAACCACCCATATCGCGATCTAAAAGTTTCACTTTGAAACCCTGGCTTGGAATCAAAGAAAAAAAATTATACCTTGGTTAATTAATTACGTTAACTCAGCAAAATGTTCTTGGACACGATTCTTGCCCAATATCTTGACCAACTTGCCCAAGATTTCCCAACTTGCCCAAAACTTGCCCAAGGTGCCAAGATTATGCCGGCCAAGTTCTGGCCAAGATCTTGGCCAAGATCTTACCCAAGATATATGGCGTGATCTCGGCTTCCTGGCAAGATCTTGTCCTCCTGCCAAGATCTAGCTCTTCTTGGCAAGAATCTTGCCCAAGAACGTTTTGCTAGGTTTCGGGCCAAGCTCTAAAGGGTCTGTACAACGAGCATGCACTGTCAAATTTTAAACTGGCTGAACGTGGATAAATTTTTTTCTAAGCACCGCAGTAGGCAAATGTACCCCCGAGAGGAGGTCCTGGTACATTAGACACTAACGCCACTGATGTTGCCGTTGAATTTTCCACTACTAACGACGAACGCACCAGATACTTTGGTACTGTAGCTTTTACTGGTGCGTTGAAACGAAATTCATGTGGTCATGAAATAATTATCGTTTGTTCGCCCCCCAAATATGATAGGCTTCCGCCGCCCCTGGCGCGTAGGTAATTTTATTAACAGTGGTGGTAGGGTGTATGAGAGAACAAATGATCTCAAAGAGATGACTTGAAAAAAGCATAAAATGTGGGTTGCAAAAGTACGATTTATAATGATCTCTTTGAACAATATATTTTTTACATCATTCGAAGTATACCGTAATGTCTAATTATCTGAATTTTGTCCAGCCGCAAACATCAGTGATGTAACTCCTGATTCCTTAATCTCAAAGCTTCAAAATTGAATTGAAATCCATGTTCAAACGTAATGGTGTTACTCCTACCTTCGTTGTGTTTCAGTTCCAATAAGCTATTGGGGAGTTATAGCTTTGAGAACATTATATAAACATTTCGCGATACTACCCGTTTTTGGGGGAGTTTCTTGGGATGGACATTGTTTAGTTGTATGCTTCAGTCCAATTATCTTTCTATGCCACAAACCACAATACTTATTTCAATTGAGAGTTAGTAATAAGTGTACGTATAAATGTATATCCGTTTTGGTGCCGAACTACTCTCTTATTAACTGAGACCGTTAATAAGTGTCAGAATATGGGTTCTGTACAGCCAGGTTGAAAGGAATTTGCTCATAAATGAGTTTCATCCAGCAATGAAATGATCATAACCGCATTCCAGGGATATAGTTCAGCATGAACTGAAGTCATTGGGTGTGCATATACGAGCTAGTGCTAGCTAGAGTGATAGAGGAGGGAGGGAGGGAAGGGGAGGGCAAAGTAGTGTGTGTGGGTGTGGGTGTGGGTGGGGGAGCGAGTGAGCGTGCGTCGTGCGTGTGCATGCATGGACGTGTCATTGCCATTAATTGACATATATATATATATATAAATATATATAGTTTGGCATCCGGTTACTTTTCATTTATAGGGTGACACGTCTTATGAGCAACTACTGTTGATTAATTACTTTGTGTGCGTGCTCACGTACATACTTACGTACGCACGTACATGCACACACGCACGCACACGCACACACTACTAACTAGATAAGTAAAAACATTCTCTCTGAGAAAGTTGGTGGGATATAGGTTTTGCAGGCAAATAGTATACTGGTGTAAAAAGCAAGGAAACAAGTTCTATCAGAAGGGAAAATATAATTGTCCTATAATTTAGCACACTTCGACTAAGGCATATGCTGTTTCTGTGCTAAATATAGGACTATTACATTTTCCCTTCTGATAAAACTTGTTTCCTTGCTTTTTACACCAGTATACTATTTGCCTGCAAAACCTATATCCCACCAACTTTCTCAGAGAGAATGTTTTTATTTACTTGTTTCCTTTATTTTTTTAACACCCAAATCACTGTTGCATCGCAGGTTTCCCCCCTTTCATTTAGCTGATTTAATTCAATCAAGACGTATTGGGAAAATTTTCTAGGTACTTTTGCTTAATTAGACTTGACAAGACCTTATATTGGCTTTTAGGTTTTTGTGTATCAAAGCGAGTCCTCCAGCAAATTCTAAAGCTATTGGTGCAATTTTCATTGCTTAAAAGTGTTCCTGTCCCGAGTTATGAGTTCCCAAGAAGCAGACGACCCGTCCATTATTTTTGGAAGGCGAACGAGGACAGCAGTATTTTTCGTTCTCGACAACCACGCGGTTCCTCGACGTGAAACAAAAACGAAACTACTCAGTTTTTACTTCTAGATCGATTGCCGCAACAAGTTAGACGATCCAATCGTCGGGAGCGAAGCTACGGAGGGTCGCGGGATTTTAATTAAATTCATAGTCGGTGTCAAAACCTATATGGAAGTCTCTAGCGAGACTTCCGATTAAGAGCACAAACACTTATTAACAGTGACTTTGTTTTATTACTAAACTATAATAGCTCATTCCTGAATGGGTTATGATCATCACACATACACGCACACGCACACACACACACACACACATGACACCACAGCAATGTCAGATGAAGATGACGAGGATGTTGGAGACATCGACATTCAAAGAATGGTGCTTAGTGTATTACTTCCCATGGATGTGTATATTGTGCAGAACTATATGTATATACAACTAACTAAAAACATTCTCTACGAGAAAGTTGGTGGTATATAGGATTTGAAGGCAATTGGTGATGTAAAAAGCAAGGAAACAAGGTCATATCAGAAGGGAAAATGTAATAGTCCTATATTTAGCACACAAACAACACATGCTTTAGAAATGTGCTAAATATGGGACTAGTACATTTTTCTGATAAGACCTCTTTTTACACCACCAATTGCCTTCAAATCCTATATACCACCATCTTTCTCGTAGAGAATCTTTTTAGTTACTTGTTTCCTTTATTTTTGCTCATATCCAAACCGCTATTATGTATCGCTGTATGATGCCCGTGCCGATTCTAAAAATCGTCTCGAACTTGAAGGTATTTCACACGTCGTTTCGCTTGTTTCTTTTCCTGACGTCAGTGGCGGCGGGAAAGGGGGGGGGGGGGGGGGGGGGGGGCATATGCCCGCGGGCGCCGGTCGAGTAGGGGGGCCGATGTAATTTTAATAATAATTCTAATGATAACCTCGCGCCGCCACTGCCTAACGTGAAGGCATTTTGAGAAAAACAACTTAATAACAAAAGAGATTACACCAAACGACGATTGAAGCACCAAGGCATTTACTCCCGTTGTTCGCTATTTATACAAACATTTTTAGATACATGTACCTAAAATTACATCTTACAAGTTATCGAATTATGCATCTTACATAGACCGTATAGTCCATTGTTTACCAAAATATAACATCAACTATTTTATATGAAAGTGGCTCTTCCAGCCTGTTCTGAAGCTATTGGTGGAGGTGGAAGTGAAGGAGGAGGAGGTTAGGGGGAGGGGGATGAAGGGGAAGAGGAAGAGGAGGAGGAGAAGAGGAAGAGGATAGAGAAGCAGAAGAAAAGAAGAATTAGAAGAAGACGAAGAAGAAGAGGAGGAGGAGAGGAGGAGGAGGAGGAGGAGAAGGAGAAGGAGAAGGAGAAGGAGAAGGAGAAGGAGAAGGAGAAGGAGAAGGAGAAGGAGAAGGAGAAGGAGAAGGAGAAGGAGAAGGAGAAGAAGAAGAAGAAGAAGAAGAAGAAGAAGAAGAAGAAGAAGAAGAAGAAGAAGAAGAAGATGATGAAGAAGATGATGATGAAGATGAAGATGAAGATGAAGATGAAGATGAAGAAGAAGAAGATGAAGATGAAGATGAAGAAGTGGGGAGGAGGAGGAGGAAGAAGAAGACCATGTTCTGGGACTGGGTACGTTGATGGGCAGTACCCTTTTATTCTCTACAACTGCGCGATTCTATGACATAAAACTAAGACGAAACTGTTCATGTTTGACTTTTAGTTCGATTGCTATACCAGACTTGACGATCTGATTATCGGGAGTCTTGTTGGAGATGGGTTACACCTTTTTAATGAGATTCATTGTCGGGGTGAAATTCTATATGGAAGTTTCATACGAAACTTCCGATAGGGGTGGGGGTGTGATTATGTGAATAGGTGTGGGGTGTCATTATGTGGATAGATGGTACATCAGAATTACCATTGCAATTGTAGAACATAGGTGGCGATCCAGGCTCAAAGGAGCTGTGGCATCATGATGGTATAGGATCATTGCTATGATGTGTTTGTAGGTACATAATGAGGTGTGTATGTGTTGTGTGTGTGTTGGCACTACACTGAAACCACAACAAAATACCTCTGTAGACACACACACACATGGCCCCTAGACACACGGCCATGGTACCACAAAGACCTAGACATGCCACCCTCTCATCTCATTGCATTCTTCAGAGGGTGAGGAAATTCATTTGATCAAGTTGCAAATCTAATTATGAACTCCCTCAACTAACCCATGATATAATGCATTATCAGATGCACAGTAATGATGAGCTGCACCAGTGATGTGGCCTGTTTGGGTGGAATGAGATGTCTGCTTACCTTAAAATAACAATATTTCAATTCATCCCACTTCACCACCCTCATCACTCCTCACCTTTCACCACCCTCATCACTCACCTTCCCACCACCCTCACCTTCTCACCACCCTCATCACACCTTACCTTCCCACCACCCTCATCACCCCACCACCCTCATCACTCCTCACCTTCCCACCACCCTCATCACTCCACATCTTCCCACTATCCTCATCACACTTCACCTTCCCACCACCCTCATACCTCACCTGCCCACCGCCCTCATCACTCCTCATCTTCCCACCATGCACATCACTCCTCACCTTCCCACCACCATCATCACACCTCACCATACCTTCCTCCCACCCTCATCACTCCTCACCTTCCCACCATACCTTCTAATGTACCCTGTACCCATACTATGAAGTGAGGTGCCATTATCAAAATATTGTATGCAGGAGAAGGGCTCTTGAGTCGCTTTATCTCCCAAGAGCACCAGCACCCACAAGCACCACACCTGGGAGCACCATCACCCGTGAGCACCACACCTGGGAGCACCACACCTGAGAGCACCAGCACGCAAGAGCACCACACCTAAATATATTTGCTCGTTTAATCCCTTTCCCATCTTATCATAGTCATCATGAGCATACTCTAACTCAGATGACAGCGAAGATTTTTAAGCTTCCAACTATCTGAGAACACAGTATGCAAGATGCTAGGAAGAAGTGTTGATGTACATCTACATAATGACACAGTTTTTGTCACAAGACGAATACAGGAGAAAGTTGGCAGCAGCAGTGCCCTCTACACATCTGCTTCTTCGAAACTAAGAAGGCTTATCATACTGTGAACAGAAACATCATTTGGCCATTGCTTCTAAAGTGCGGCTTACCACTAGTGTGACACTCATACACAAACTACATGAAGGCATATGAAACCTGTTAGCCGCAATGGCCTTCCCACAGCTGGGGGGTAGCTGCAGTACCACCAGTTAAAATAATCAAGTTATTAACTTTCATAGCTGAAAATATCATATGCATATAATGTCATCAAGAATCTATGCTTCAAATGTCCAGTGGAGCACCCTACTTCATGACAAAAGATCATCCCGTCTTGCTGTATTGCAATTCATTGTACAATGTATTTTCACTCCTGCAAAGAATTTGTGCCTGTGCAACCACATTCTCACAACACATTCTCACAATGACACTCACAATCAGAGATTCTATGTGTACGAGCTAATGTGCCTATGCCCTATTCATTGTACTGCATGCTCATGATGTCCAAAAACATTCTTGTGTTACTTATGTTTTGGTACCCAATTGCAATTGACATTGCTTAGGGATTATGGTTATGGGTTTTTGGTTTGTATTGCACTACATGGTGATATGAGCAATCACCACTATGCCAGTTCAATCATACCCTAGCCTTCCATTCATGGTAAAAGTATGGTATATCATGTGAATAAATGCATGGAGTATTTTGCTAGGTTTTAGTATGGGGCGGGGGGCAAAATAAAAACTGTATGGACCCCATTGTATTGAAGAGGCAAATCTGCTTAAAATGCAATAGAATATTTGTTCAATTCCTTATACCCAGTGCAGTAAATTGGTTATCTTATATGCATATCACTGGACTGCCTGGGTTGGCTCAGGTGGGGTTTTGGCAAGGATTGTATAAGGGTTCATCATTAGCAGGTAGCACTCATGGTGAGGTGTATGTTTGAAGCGCTCATGGTGAGAAGCACTCATGGTGAGGTGTATGTTAAGTTGACCTTTGACCTTGCATTTTCGTAAATGGTGTTGGATTGTATATGGGTTCATCATTAGCAGGTAGCACTCATGGTGAGGTGTATGTTTGAAGCGCTCATGGTGAGAAGCACTCATGGTGAGGTGTATGTTAAGTTGACCTTTGACCTTGCATTTTCGTAAATGGTGTTGAAATTTGTACCTTGGTATGATTTGAACCACTAACCTTGCACTGGTGTAACCACTATGCCAATCAGACCATCCCCTACCCCCTCCCATTTAGAGAAAGAGCCATGCTTTACGGGATATCACGTGCCATAAAAAGAGGTGCAAATTTGAAAAAGACACAAAAAATTTCAAATAGGAGGGACAGTATAAGTATGATGATATAATAGAAACTAAACAACTAATAATGTTGCTGGCGATGTGCAAGTTTAGGGCTCAAATGATTTGTAATGAGGTAACTGATGAGATAACTGATATGGTGTACTTACCAGGCCATCATTACATCTTTATTTGTAGTGCTTTCCTTCTAATTAGAAGAGAAGTTATTGCCATTCACACGTGGTCCAATGTACGCATGCACACATATTGTGATGTGATGTGTGTGATGCACTATATCACACCCACATCACAGTACATTAAACATCACATACCCACACATTACACATGCACCACATGTAAACACAACCACACTCCTCTTCGCCATGACTCTCTCCCAGTACTGCCTAAATATATACAGCACAGCTTATTTTTAACACTCACAGACACCGTGTATAAAATAGAATGGTTCACAAACAAAAATAAATTGATCCATGAGCCCTTGTCACAAAGTCATGTGAAGATGATCACACACCATCACGATAAATGTAACCTCACCCACCTCACTAGAGTTAACCACACCCACCTCACTAGGGTCCCAAGCAAGGCCAACTGGTCCATCTTATCCTGAACGGCTGCAGGTGTTCTGTAGGTGAGTGTGTCAGTACATGCACTCTGGAGAGTATGGAGAAGGGAGAGGGAATGGTGGGAGAGAAGGGATGATGAAGTAAGATAAACAGCTCTAGATCAAATCATTAACACAACATCTCTTGGCTATCTCACCCCTCTGATGAGGTGAGAATTATATTGTATGTAGTATGTGCACGTATGCTGTTAGTATGCACTGCCAATTCAAATGAGCAAAGTTACATTCATCATGTGCACCTTACTAGATCAACTCCATAATCTTTGATCAGTGATCTTTGATCAGTGAAGGTCTTGCACTCTTTGATGATGACATATGTAAAAAAGTTTTTATGACGGCCGAATTCTGAAAATATAAACCACACTCGGTTTATTGTTGTTGAAAAATTATAGGTTAGATTCAAGATGAGGATGGTCAGCTAATACTTTAGTGGTTGAAATATAGGTTTGGCAGCACAAAATTCTGTTACCAGTTTGAACTCAAAATGGCAGGCCACTTCAATTAACAGTAGGGGATAAAAGGGATGTTTTGTACCAGTACCTCCCTTCTCCCCCCCATGTGCAACTGGGACCCTCTGCAGAGCTGAGGTTCTCCTGCAATCAGTGCCTGTTGATACAGAAATATTGTGGTCAGTGGAAAAGAAATGTTTTAAAAGGGTGAGTGAAAAGTGGATGCTGGCTTAGTTTAACATGTCCCACGACATAAATCAGGATAGCAAGCAGGTAATCAACACAACACGTGACTTATCCTTGACTGCAAAACCAGCACGTGTTTTAATGTAAAAAAAAAACACAACGGTAACAGTACTAAGATATTATAATATCAATTGTCCATTTGTAATAACGTACCGAGAACAAAATGCAAATGTGCCAGATGGAAGATGTTTACATTCAAACTGCCGATAGAAACAAAAGCTGCGGATGGTTACATCACCGTACCTCTAGATTTCTTTTGGTTGCATGAAAAGAAGTAAACATATATCGGAAAATAAACTTGTATAAACTTGCTGGCTCGCTGTATGGACCGTTTTGCTATACTGCTGTTCGCGGGTCTTCCATTGGATATTTCTTTACACACAGAGCGGGTTCCATGCAGCCTTTGCTGCTTGGCTAGCCTTTCTCTGCCATGATAGGAGTGATTTGGTTCTGAAAATACCGTTTTCGCTTTCAACAAAAAACACCTTATGTTAATGCCACTCATTGAAAATGGCTCCGTTGCCTTAGCGATAGCGTTCCTACGATGGGGAACGGCCATTCTTCTTATACACACGATTCGGAACAATTTAGAAAGAGAAAGAGAAATTTAGCTAAAACTATTGGTGATTTTTTTACTATATATCAAAGACTGTATTGAAACCAAAAAATATATTGGCAAACACTTATGTAACAAATGTGCATTGTCAGATTTTAATTCCTGTACATATGAATCAAAATAAATTCAAGTGAACCAAATTCACATAAAGAAAATTTTTTAGGATCAAGATTTCCGCAATACATACATGTACGGAGAATTACAATAATGACATGAATAACTTACTTTCAGAACAGGGGCGGCGGTAGAGGGGGGGGGGGGGGGGGCAAGGGGGGCTTTAGACACTAACGCCACTGATGTTGCTGTTGAATTCTCCAGTACAAACGACGAACGCACCAGATACCACAGGAAAAAGTTTTAAAATCCTAGACCTGGGTTTTAAGGGTGGTTTTTAACAAAAAGCCATCCTGGAATTGAGCTTCTAGCATGGGAATATCGCAAAAACCATCCTGGGATTTGGCCTCCAGGGTGGGAATGGCCTAAAAACCATGCTGGGTTTGTCGAACAAAAACCATGCTGAAGCAATGAATAAATATGAGCTCAACATGTTTTTTGTTCGACAAACCCAGCATGGTTTTTAGGCCATTTCCACCCTGGAGGCCAAATCCCAGGATGTGATCATGAATATAATTATCGATTGTTCAGTTTAGCCCCCCCAAATATGACAAGCTTCCGCCGCCCTGCTTTCTTGCAAGTGGAGTCCCTGTGTTGGATCAAGTATAACACATTACTGAACACTTTCACAACTTTATATGGACCCTGCCAATAAGAGTGTAATTTAGCCGACTTCCCTCTGGGCACAGCAGGACAATACAACCAAACATTCACCAACCCAAGCCATACGGCCTTCCCGTCCGTCTGCGGTCATACACCATCTTCTGACGGCGCTGCCACCATCCTAACCGTTCTCGCACCCTCTCATACGCAGTATCCAGTCGAGCTCTCAAGTCTTTGCTATATTGGTGTACCGGCTGAGGTGGAACATCTGGAGGCAACCCAAACATGACATCCACCGGCAGTCTGGCCTCACGTCCGAAGAGGAGGAAATATGGCGTACACCCAGTGGACTCCTGCACACTTGTGCGATAGGCTAGCATCACTGCTAGAATACAGAGGTCCCAATTTCGTTCATCTGCGCTGGATGCAATGCTAAGGAGATCAAGCAAAGTACGATTAAAGCGTTCGACCAGCCCATCAGATTGCGGGTGATAAGGCGTAGTCCTTGTCTTGTGAACTCCCAACAGGAAACACACTTCCTTAAACAGGGCGGACTCAAAGTTCCTCCCCTTATCGGTGTGCAGAACATCAGGGGCTCCAAACCTGCTGACAAAATGACTAAAAAACATGTTAGCAATAGTTTTTGCATTGCTTCCATGTTAGGTATTGGATAAGACTCCACCCATTTCGTAAAATAATCCCCTAGTACACAAAAATCTACACAAAACCTGTATGAATTAATTAACGGTCCTTTTTCCTAACCAGAACAATAGGCGAGGCCCATGCTCCTCCGGAAGGCTCTATTATCCCCTATTGGAGCATTCCCTGGATCATTTTCTGTACCACGTCACGTTGATGAAACGGAAGCCTCCGCGCCGGCTGATGAACAGGGGGGGGTATCACCTGAGTTGATGGTATGACGTAAGACATTGGTATACGCCCTAAATCACCGTCACCTACAGAAATTACATCTGAGAAATGATGTAAAATTGTTTTCAACTTAGTTAAATAGCACACTCCTCCCTTGACAACCCCGATGTGTCACCCATTAATTCCCCAACTGCTTTACCAATTGCCTCTGTTGATTGAGCTGGAAGCCGTGTGCCCAATTCAGGCTCAACCATATTCGCTCCCTCTCATCGAATCCATCCCATGGGGATACCTGACCAACCTTCTCCTTGCAATGCAGTGTTACAGGAACTGCAGAGGGTTCACCAGCTGAACTACTTCTTTGCCATCATGGACAGGAGATACAGAACAGGGAAACAGAAGTCCGCTTTGAGTAGACATTTCCGCCTTTGGCTGGAACAGACCCACATAGTCCCCGTCCGTTTTCGCACCTTCCAACTGAACCTGCAATCTCATCTCGTGATAGGGTGGCACGACAGCTGTCTCCTGTACAAACACATGACATGTAGATACACATGACCCGTACAAGGTGTCTAGGGGTATTGTTTGGCCTAACATGATCATTGTTCTTCTCCCCAGGTCAACAACACACCCGTATTGTTCTAGAAAGTCTGTTCCCAATAAAGCACTCCTGCGTCATCTCACGCACAACAAGGACAGTGTGAGTTCTCACATGCTTTCCCACCGTAAGATCATGGTCAATCTGTCCACATAGACTTATTAACTGCCATCACAGGACATTGGGGTGTCAAGAGTTTCCTGTCTTGAGAAATGTCATTCCACACTTTTTCATGCACAAGAGTAACGGATGATCCTGTATCCACTAGCATACGTGTGGAACGACCCCCAACCATACCCTGCAGTATCAACGTGCATGCCACAGCCGATGTATACTTCACTGACCTGTCCTTCCCAATCTCCTTCGGAGATACACTCCGTTCCTTCCGCTGAGGACAATTGCGCCGTAAGTGCCCTTTTTGCTTGCAGTTCTCACAGACAGGGACCCTTTTCGGAGTGCTCCTTTTCTCACCGACTTCCCGACTTGACAATTTACTAATCTCCTGTGACAGCTGTTGGACTTGTAACGCCAACTCTTCCACCGTATTAGCTCGCAATGCACCTTGTACCAGGTCTCGAGCGGTGACGGGGTGGAGTAAGAAATGTCTGCAGGAGCAGTATGCGCCAAAAGGAGTCGAACTGGAATGGCAGCGCAAGCTGCACTCAGCCCACCAGGAGAGACCCGAGACCCTGTTACTATACAAGGACAGTATGGCTTCGAACATGTCTGCCCACCTTAAGGTCAACCTTTGCATATCGAGAAATTGGCGGTCAAAAGGATTACGCGGTATTCGGTCATTGCGTAATTCGGTGTCCATAGAAAATGTATGGACGCATTCAGAAAACTGCATCTAACTGCAGAAAAAAAAATTATATTGACTAGGTGCTCTCGGATTTGTAATGTGGGGACTATTTGGCATATTTTGAGTAGTTTTTCGCACCTTAGGTACTTATATCCGCACTTCCACATTAATTATGCAAGGTTTCCAATGTCCATTCATTTTATCTCATTTCGTTATTCAGTCATCAATAGTTTCCCAACCAAATGATAATTTCGTTAGGTGCCAACGGATTATATGAGAGCAGTAAGTGTACTTATTTATCATCATTTTTTCAGAGCTTAGGGCCTTCAAATCGCACTTCCGTTGAATGGTTAGTGAGATACACCCCGCATACAAGACGATCATCACGTGCCCCTTATCATCAGTCGGCCGTGCCCAGACCTAGCTGTTTTTTGATGTTGTAGTTAAATGACCAATAATTATTGCTATGTACTAGCATGATGACCACATGTAGGAGTGGCTAGGTGGCACTAATCGGGAAAGACGGAGGTTGCGATTACACAAAGGAGTTTGCCACTCAGAGAATCGACACGGGCATACAACCAGACTTATTACGGAAGGATCTTGTAAGTCTCAGAGTACTAGTTAAGTAGCATGAATGCAAAACGTATATTGGATGGTAGTGACTGTTCGTAATACGCTAAAAGGTTATATACCGGAGCGGTAGTACATGTAAGAGCATACACGTAGAGGTAACGTCTGGTACAAACGGCGGGAGCATCAAATATACAAGAGCTGCCATATTTCTATACGACTGACGGTACGCACTTTATTGACCTTTCCCATTGAAAATGAATGCATCATAAAAGATTGAATACTTCTAACTTTGCAAAAGCTAGTCCGACTTTAAGTTTAGGTGCATTAGATTTGTGCCAACTGCAGCATTTGAAAACTACCATGTTTTCTCGTACAATGTCCCATGTGTGAACATACATGTACATGTATATGTACATGTATGTATAGATGTATATATGTATGTGTGTGCGTTTATGACTAAGTATGTGTGTGTGACAGTGTTTATGGCTATGTGTACATGTGTGTTTTATGTGCACGTATGTGTGCATGTGTTTTATTTGTATGTGTGTACGTATATGTATATGTGTGTATATGTACATGTATGTGTATATATGAATTAGTGTTATCTATGGCAACACCTCACCATATTAAAAAGTCTCCCGTGATCCTCCACTTCACTATACCAACTGCCTCATTCCAGGCCAGGTATGTGTAAAAGTCCGTACTTCCCTTCGGTACCTTATCGCTCATGTGTGTGTGTGTGTGTGTGTGTGTGTGTGTGTGTGTGTGTGTGTGTGTGTGTGTGTGTGTGTGTGTGTGTGTGTGTGTGTGTGTGTGAGTGTGTGTGTGTGAGTGTGTGTGTGTGTGTGTGTGAGTGTGTGTGTGTGTGAGTGTGTATGTGTATGTGTGTGTGAGTGTGTGTGTGTGTTGTGTGTGTGTGTGTGTGTGTGCTACCCCTTATACCTACTTCACAAGCCTGAAATTAATTGTAGTGTAATTGGGGGAAGGAGGCTAGGGACACATTTTCCTGTCTAGCCACCCAGCTTTGCCATATTGGGTCTCCAGAATCAAAATGCAGCTTTGTGTATGAAACATACAGTAGGTTTAACCTCACCTTGACTAGGTCTCTTGTAAGAGCAGTTATGGCCCGGACTCTCGTAGCTTAAAATTTTTTTACTGTAGGTGTATAATCCATGTTCATGTATCTTAACTGTAGTAAGCCATATTACAGTACCTTAATTATGATTATGAAAGTACAAATTTATTTACATATCTTGTGAAACCACAAGTTCATTTACCACCTTGCTGTTTTTCCTCTCTTCTCCTCCACCTCTTTCTCCTTCCCTCCTCCCATCCTCCTCCTCCCTCCCCCTCCTCTCCTCCTCCCCTTTCTACTTATACCCATCCTCACACTTCTCCCTCTCCTGCCCCGAAGATGTGTGGTCTGTGAGCTCATCACTGTTGCCATGGCAGCTCTACGGGGGATGAGCCTGTCCTCTGCAGTACGGAGTTTATTAGTTACCATCATTTGGAGGTATGTCTCCATTGGCGCTACATGTATGTGTCCATTGGTCCTACACATATCATGGGTGTACACAGGGGGGGGTCATTGGGTTTGAACAACCCCCCGTCCTATCCCCAAAGCGAGATCGCCTTCATCATTGAGTCTAATCAGTTTTATTAAGAACAAAATATATTGTATGATGCGTGTATGTTATTGTAAGTTCACCTATTAACCAAATTCAACCCCCCCCCCCCCCCCCCCCCCCTCTTCCTGAAGGCTGCGTATCCTACATGTATTGGTCTTCACTCATTGGTCCTCACTCATAGTGTTTTAAACTCTCCTCTAATCCCTGACCCTGTCGAGTCATTTTAGTTACAGGAAGTAGGAAGAGGTGTGGTTTTAGTTAAGGGAGATGAAATGTCCACCCCCTCCCCCCATTGGGAGCACACACATCTCCTACACTTTACCTGTATCCATACACGGAGCATATGTTGGCACATTGTCACTGCAGTAAGAATGGTGGAGCCACCTATGTGCTCCTAGAAAATAACAATGTGGAGAACATTGCTCAAGAGATGGTCAGGCTTTTGTTTGTGCTGTACCGTTCCCCTCTTCCCCATCACTGTGAATTGATGGGGAGGAGGCAGCAGTGATGAGAAGACATCCAGTCAGATTTTCTGGTAAGCTCTCTGAGCTCCTCCCCCCCCCCCTCTTCCCATCAGATTGGTCAGAAAAACTCCTGATGATTGAGTGAAGGTATACCCAGGTGGTCTGCCAGCAGCTCTGGTTCCAGGCTCAGTGGGCTACCTACATGACTGCCTGGTATGGACCAGGGACTGAACCCATCATACCGAACAATGTGATGTAGCTCATGGACTGTGCCAGTCACCCTTCCAACCTCCACCAGGAGAACCACTACTCAAATGTAAAGCTTTGTGTTTTCATCATATAATGCTTGCTACTGTATATGCAGACTGTAAAGTTGTTCAGTGACGTTGTGTATGGTGTTGACACAAGTTTGTATGTTTGTGTACCAAATGTATCAAATGTAGACAGTTGAAGAAGGGCTGGTAGTTGTATTAGCTGCTGTCTGAGTCTTTGTGGTTTCATAAGTACTGCCTCTTTAATTAGGAGTGGTGACATGTGGAAGAATTGTTATTGGTTGTGGGTTTTATGTAAACTTTTCAATTAAGAGGTCAGATAATTCGTTGTTTTTCTTGCTCCTAGCTCTGCATTGGCAGACTTATTAAGTAATATGTAAGGCACTCACTCTGCAATGGCTGCAAAGTACATGTAGGTTCTGCATTATGACATACCTCACTGAGGTCAGATCTCGCACCTCATTGTGTCGAATTGAAGGAAAGCCTCCTGATGGGCAATTCATGGCATGCTCCACAGTATAGATGGAGCCACATATGCAATGTGATGGTAATAAAGGAGGTTACCAGCCATAGTGTAAGCAGATAGCATCTCTAAAAGCACTCTAGGTTCTCAGGGCCATACCCAGAGGGGGTTCTGTAACCAAGGAAACCAATAAAATTGCTATAGCAATTTTATAGGTTTCCTTGGTTACGAACCCCCTCTGGGTACGGCCATGGTTCTTTTCCTCAAATTGTTGGATCCCATGCTCAGGAGGCAATGAAGTTGCACAAGTGATGCATGGTATCCTCAAGAGGTATGAAGAGCTCACTACTGTGAGGTATAGTTAGAGCAAGGTATGTCCATTTACCAGATTGTAGTACATGTTTTTTATTTTAAACACATACACCAGCATCTTTGCGATTGTGTATGTGAGTGGTAAGTGCCAGCCTTCATGCCATCGATCACCATGGCATCCTGTTTTGTGTTACTGGCCATTGAACAGTGTTTAGTAAGAAACATGCAGGTACATGTATGTGAGCGTGTGTGGGTGGTATGTATAGTATGCAAGCACTTACATTGTTTTTCCAGCTGTGGGTTGTGTGTATGTTTGCATGTGTATGTGATAGATAGCTAAACCACCCATTTGAGTGCAGTCATTCCTATTCTCAACAAAAATCTTTATGTATGGTTGTAATTAGCCCTGGATCCAGGATTTGGCGGGGGGCACATTGATAATAAATATATGTGAAGCCAGTGGCAGATCCAGAATTAAATTAAAGGGGGATTGGAGGGACAGAGACACCAAAGGGAGATGTGCTCGGGTTGCAGACCTAATTCCCCCCGCTCCCCTCTGTCCGCCAGTGTCTGCATAGGAATTAAGTAGTCTGCCATACACATGATTGTGTATGAGAGGGCGGGGCCGCTTTGGGCTATTCCATTATTTAACCATACACACCTACAGATGACAATAATTGCAAACGTAACCCCCAGGACAATATATAAAACCACCTTTTGTTGTTAAGTTTTTTAATACCCCCAGACAAGCTTCTATTTGGTTACATCTCCCCTGGACAAGCTTATGTTATACCTGCTAACCCCTACCACTCCCACCCCCCCCCACCCCTCAAGTACAAACTTATGTTTTATCTGCTAGCACCCCGGGACAGGCATTTATACTACCCCCCTCAGGACATATTTGCAACCCTGGACAACGACATCGACATGTTTCTAAACACAACCCCCCACCATGGACACCATTGTTGTCATCTGTAGGAGTGTACAGTTAAATAATGGAATAATCCAATTGGTACCAGAGGGGCGGGATATGAATTTGGGGGGGGGGGGGGGGGGGCGCATGCACATGGCTAGATCTCTGAAATCAACCTTAGCCTTAGTTTGGTAATGTAAAACTGATGGCCTTTCCTAACTCCCCAGTATTGCAACGTCCAATACCCCACCGGGTTCAAACCTACCATAACTTTCAGTAGGAGTAATCAAATCGCTTCAAATTCAGTTTGCAAATAGAGAGGTCCCTACATGCACATTTTCCCGCTTGATATAGCGGAACACAACTTGCCGTGATAGGTACAGGAACCTCTCTACCCACAAACCGAATTTTAAAAGTGATTTGATTATAGGAGAACCGAAAAGTATTTGGCGGGTTGGAACCTAGTGGGGTATCACACATTGCAATACCTCAAAATGTATTTCACCATACAGAAATGGTGTACTATGAAGTGTTGAGAATAAGAAGTCATTAGCCTTAACCGTTCGGAAGTTATAGTTATTCAAACGCAAGGGAATATTGAGGGGCAATTTTGTTGGAAACTGTCCCATATATATAAATGTGTGCATACATGTATGCGTTTTTTGTACATGTATATATGTGTATGTGTACATGTATGTGTGCATGTTTTATGTATGTGTGTACATGTATGTATTTGTGTATGTTTTCACATGTATGTGTATTATGTACACATGTGTACTTGTATGTATGTGTGTGTTTTATGTATGTCTGTACATGCATATGTGTGTGCATGTGTATACAATTGATCGTTTGAAGTAACAATAGCACCATAAACAAACATGTAGAAATAAAATTCTATGTTCTTGACCTTCATGTTTTCTCAGCCTTGTAGAGACTCACTGATGAAGAACCACGTGTGTAGCTATGTTAGTGATTCAGTGTCAGCGCTCTTGAACTATTTGACATGCTCCCGCCTGAAAGAGTGCTGCAAGATGTAAAATAGGTCACAGTCAAGTTGAATTTTAATTTAGGATTGGAGTTAGTGATACATTAGTGTGGGCCTATTGCTTTCTGGCCACTTAATTACATGTAATCTTTTGTTTTAAGTAATGAATTGCTTCCAAACGTGATAAACAGATCTTGTTAGGACTGATATTTGTTTTATGGGACACAAATATAAGGCATAGTCTCCCTGTCTGAAGTAATCTCTGTGGATGCTATCACAGCCTCACCCGTCCACCAAAGGGTATACTGTCAAAGAAACTAGAGGACCCACCAGTTCTCATTGTTGTTGAAAGCATCATCACCTGCTGACAAGGCTCGGCTCCTCTCTGTGTCAGCACCTCATGCTGCATCCTGGCTACTGGTCACACCTCCTAGTCTTGACCTGAACTTTGAACCCAATGAACTGTAATTCTCCATCCAATGGTGGCTAGGGATGGAGATGGCTAGAGGCTCCTCATGTTCTTTGTGCCCTGGCGCTACTACTTGTAAACAGGGTGGTGATGTTGTCACTGCATGGCCACAACCATCTGCATAACGTGTATGTTGAGTTCTGCCATCGTGCCCATCTTCCAGGAGTGAGAGTAGAGTCAGGCAGTACCATTATGTACACCAGACCTAAGCCATACCCAGCCAGCGGATGTACTTGTCCTCGATTGGGAGAGAGAATACATCCACTGGCCGGGCGGCTTAAGTCTGGTGTACTGCCAAGATGGACATGGTGGCAGAACGCAGATGGTTGTACAACAATGGTTGTACAATTTTACAACGGTAGGAGGGTGAGTGTTAACTATGTAATTGCCGGTGTTAACAGCAAAGACAGTGTACAAATGAGCTGCAAACTCTTGGCAGGTATATGAGCTCCTTGTTTTCTTTTCCCTAGCCTCCACCAAGAAGCGGCCACACACTCTGCAACGCTCTTTGACTTTCGTTATGTGGTGCTCCATCCAAAGCAACACCTATTATTCATATAAAACAAATGTCCTAGTTCTGAACATTGTATATATGCTCTCCCACGTGTGTTGTTGAGTGTTTATAATCACGGATCCTGTTCTGTGGGTTAGTTCGATCGTACACAAAGCTTGAAGTAGACCCACCGAAGTTACATCTGGCTGCGTGTAACTATTAATCAAATCAACTGCTCTTGCGCGTTGATACTTTTTTTTTTTACTAGACTGGTAGGGTGTGTGCGGGAGCTATTTATTTGAACGGAATTACTTAGAACATGTGGCTCGGCAAACAGACATGTATAATGCAAGGTACGAACGTTACAACTTTTGGCTTACACAGTATCGTCAGATCAGACAAGAGTGTAACCTACTAGGCCACCCATACCTACACACCATCACATGTACACAGACCATCACCTACACACTATGATGACATACCAGTACACCTCACACATGTGGATACTCAGCAGCAAAAATATGACCAAATGGCTGGATGTTATATTATTACATGTACAGGCATCTGTATTGCTACACACTCAACAGGTCAGTTTTTATAAAGTGGGAAGGAAAAGTTTACATAATCACCCACAACTACCTATATACATAGTTCTTATCTAAAAGACCAAGCCTCCTGTCTGCTTTCAGCAAGTCCATCAATACCAGCAACTATCCACATTCACACATACAGTTCTTACACCACCAAATACAAATGCCAAGCACACCACAAATCTACATGCATGCATCACATGAAGTCTGTAGAGCCTTGTAGCTACTTGAGGACCACACAAAGCCTGCAATGTCCCTTCTATTTGAGTTGTTGCTGAAGCTTTTTGTCATGCTGGCTGTATCACATTGACCATACAGCCATCTAGGGAGCATTTCATGTGGAGTAGGAAAAATAAATAAAAAGAACGGTTAGTGTTCTTAGCCTATCCTGTTGATCACTACCCCTTTATGTTGGGCAGATGACCTCTGATAGGGGTAGGCTAAGAACAAATGTAAGGCAGAATTATGGGTACATGTATGAAGGGAACTGCATATATGTTATCTTGTTGTTACATGTAGTACATATGAGTTGGTGTATGGGGTGCATACCATATTGTTGCCCCTTGGCAATACATGTAAGTGATATAACCTCAGAGTTGCCTTAGCAACGAATTTTTTAAATTCCCCCTCTAAGGTTTTTATCAAAGAAACCCCATGTGTGGGACTGGTAGTGTTCACTGTTATGCTCACTGTTCTAGTGTGTGATGTGTAGTGTGTGTGTGTGTGTGTGTGTGTGTGTGTATGCGTGTGTGTATGTGTGTGTGTGTGTGTGTGTGTGTGAATTAAAACTCATGTTGGTCTAATGATCTGTAGGCTAGGTGGTTGGCCAGCTATACGCTAGGGGTGC
The DNA here is from genome assembly GCA_963681505.1 of Eunapius fragilis. Lineage (NCBI taxonomy): Eukaryota > Metazoa > Porifera > Demospongiae > Spongillida > Spongillidae > Eunapius > Eunapius fragilis. The sequence goes on along the minus strand of OY811977.1, from coordinate 3,240,445 downwards.
TGGTGTGCCTGTGGGGTAACCTGGTGTGTACATGCTGTTATTAAGGGATAACAGGTGACACAATCCATCACCGAGAAAAAACATCAGTGGGGGGGGGGGGGGGGGGAAGGGACAAATGTTAAGTTGAAACTTTTAGGAGGACTTTATACCAAGCGAGCCAATTCTGTGCATGGGTTGTGTAACTTGTTATCCCTTCATTGCCAAGAGGGGGCAAAAATATGGGAGGTGTGGGGCACTCCCGCCCCATCAATGAAACTATGCTGGTGTGTAGGGTCATTGGGAATGTGCACACTGTTGCTAGTGTGTACTGGTATGTGGTTGGTGGAGAATATGAGTTGGGTGTGTATGCTGATGGGAGGTCATTTAGTTGTGTATGCTGGGAGTGTACACTCATGTTGGGGGTCAAAAATGTTATTTGATGTGTTGGGTGAGTAATATAGAATTCTGAGTGTGACTGTGTTTTGAGTCATGGGCACCCCCCCCCCCCCTTTGAGACTCAATGGCGCCCCACCCCCAACCCCTTGTAATAAATGCTTGTTAAATAATTTAACCCCTGTCCCAGTATTGATTTCTACTTACATGCGCCTCCCCCCTGCCCACCTCCCTACATAGGCGGCGCTGACACTACGGCAAGTACGGCGAACGCCGTAGCACTTTTTATGTTACACCCCTGCTCATATATTGAAGACCCTCTTTCCACCCCCCCCAGTCCGCCGTATCACTTTTTTTATTGCTCTGCCGCCACTGCCCTATAATTGGTGCCCCTCCCCTCCCCTCTGCCCCCCCCCCCCCCCCCCCCCCCCCCCCCCTTCTAGAAAAGCTGGGGGCACCCATGGGAGTGCACACTTGTTAGTATCTGTGGGTTATACAGGGGCGGTTACAGGGTTTTCCAAAAGGGGGGGTTGAGACCCACGATACGAAAAGCGGGGGGGGGGGGGGGGGGGGGTGCTGTCCGCTTCAGGCCTGATACAAAAAGCGGGGGGGGGGGGGGGGGTGCTGTCCATTTAAGGCCTGATACGAAAAGCGGAGGGGGGGGGGGGTGCTGTCCAGCGCTTCAGGCCCGATACAAATAGCGGGGAAGGAAGAGGGGCTGTTTTTACAGAAGAGGGGGCGTTACCATATATGAAAGAGGGGGTTGCAACCCCCAAAACCCCCCCCCTGGATCCGCCTAGAGCTGTTATGTGTGTGATGGTGAGTATAATACTGTGCAGGACAACATTAAAACTCACCTGTATGCTTGATCACATGGTGGCCATGTTGCCTGAAGTCATACTAGCTGATGTTTCCCAGGAGATAAAGCCAGTATGCTAAAACCCAAGTACCATACAATGGTAGATGTAAAGAGCACAGCATACATGTATATACAAATTTATGCACCCCAAGAAGCCACAAAGACACATAAGCAAAAAGGATACTCAAGCATTAAATAATTTGAGACTCACCGTTCCTTTCATATACATGTAGCACGGACCACCCCTATTAGGCCCATACGAATATGCGCTCCTAACTTTTAATACGGCTATTTTCAGACAGTACAATACGAACAGGTTGATATCAAAGGATGAGGTCATGATTGTGGCCGTTCCTGAATTATGGGGGAGCAAATTGATTGGCTGGAAGGAGTACAGTATGCGATCGCCCCCATAGGTGTCAGCGCGTTAAGTTACAACTAGCGAACGTGGCGTGTACTATATCCGCCACTTCTGTAACAGTAACAATGTGCCATTCTGCACTTAGTAACAATCCGCAATTGTACATAACCCACCTTTACAAAATGTGGTTGGCCGTCTATGTGCTAATTGATGCGCATCCACCCCTCGTCGGATGGGGTGGGGCTGGCCTGGATACATGCACGAGTTTATTAACGAAATGCTGCTTATTGTAGTTATTGAAGCTAACGGGAGTGTTGAATATTATAATTACCTGCGATAGTAATTAAATTTTTGTCTTGATTTTTGTATAACGTTGCATACTTACAACGCAATGAAAAATAAAATTTGAATTCAGCCCAATTTTTAGTATTTTCTGAGTTTATTTAGAATTCAATTTGAAATAAAAATGCAAGATGACCGCCGATGTATGGGCCATTTCTCCATATGGTTTGTCCACATAGGCTGAGAGGGTATGACACAAGAGTGCTTGCTGGGAACAGATTTCTTGGAACAATACCAATGTGTTATTGATGTAAGGGGGAGGACAATGGTAATGGAGGGAGAGACAATACCATTAGACAGGATGTCTGGGCGGTGCATGGCGACCTGTCATGTTTTTGTCCAGGAGACAACTGTCATTCCACCTTATTATGAGGTGTGATTACAGGTTCAGCTGGAAGATGAGAACACAAATGGGGATTATGTGGGATTGTTTCAGCCAAAAACGGAGATGTCTACTCATCATGGTCTTCTGTTCCAATTATACCCTTTTTGACCCACTCGGAACAATAGTGCATGGTTGATGTACCGGAAGGGCGTCTCCTGTGAGTTTAATGACGCCATTTTTTCGGCATTTTAAACGTGCCGGAAAAATGGCGTCATTAAACTTAATGCATTGTTTGGAGCCACGTTTTGCACAACCAGAATGAAACGCAGCAACATAGAGAGCCTAAGCATGTAGAAACGACCTTTCTGTACACATACGTACCTAATTCAGATGCAGAAAGTTTTTTATACTCCGCGGGGAGGTGTTTCTATTGTACGCATGTGCAATTGGTGCGGGAGACTACTATTAGTCTGATTCAATAGGTTCCCGTCTGGAAGTTTTTCGAGACATGCCACACCATCCGACATGACGTGCTGACATTGTTCTATATATCAAGATACATTTCAAAGTGGCTCTGTTATAATCTTGCTAGTTTTTCGAGCACAAAAAGTACGAAATTCGACTTTTTTGCATGGTAGACTGGAATACGACACAACGCTGTCTTGAGTGAAATTCTTTCCTTAATATTGTGGATGCACTTTATTGCATTCAAAGTACTATGCGATTGTTCAAAGCTCAAAGTAGACTGTACTTTATACCGTCCCGCCGCTTCGAACTGACTTAATGACACGCCCCCCTACACATGCAACATGCATGCATGTTAATACAATGGCATAAAAATACATACGTTTGTCCATTAATTCCTTACCACATACACGCACGCACACACAAGAACACACACACACACGCACATACACACAGATCACAGCTATATGCATGCACAGGAATACAGAAAAAAAACACAATTAATACTCATATCTGGACGGACACCCAGGCATCTGTTTTACCCCTATTGCCTATGAAACATCAGGAGTAGTTGGTCCTCTTTCCCAGATCTTCCTGAAGGAGCTAGGTCACAGGCTCTCAGCAACAACCGGTGACACAAAAAGTTACAGCTATCTGCTCCAACGTCTTTCAGTGGCTGTACAAAGGGGCAATGCTGCCTCCATCCTAGGAACACTTTTTTCACCTTATACTACTGATTTTTAAGGTTATTATAATAGTGATAATAAATGTGCATTTATTACTGTTTATGTATTGTTTTGCATTAATTATTATATGAAAATATTGAAAAAATTATTAATAATATTTGTTATATAAATCATCGTTAAGAAGTTTTTTAAGAGCCGCTGAGAGCTGGTTGTGCATGCAGCTAGCTGCATGGTTGTGTGCATCTGGTTGAGGAGCCAGAGCTAGTTGTGGGCCAGGGCTGACCAGAGCTGGTTGTGGTGCCAGGGCTGACCAGAGCCAGAGCTGGTTGTGGGGTCAGAGCTAGTTGTGGTGCCAGAGCTGGTTGTGGGACCTAGGCCCAGAGCTAGCTGTGGAGCCAGTGCTGGTTGTGGGGCCAGAGCTGGTTGTGGTGCCATAGCTGGTTGTGGGGCTAGAGCTGGTAGTGCATGGGTACAGGGTATGGAGCCAGAGCTGGTTGTGGGGCCAGAGCTGGTTGTGGAGCCAGGGCTGATTGTGGGTCCAGGGTATGGAGCCAGAGCTGGTTGTGGGGCAGGGCTGGTTGTGGAGCCAGAGCTGGTTATGGGGCCAGAGCTGGTTGTGGAGCCAGGCCTGGTTGTGGAGCAAGGGCTGGTTGTGGGACCAGAGCTGGTTGGGGATCCGGCATGAGGCCAGAGCTGGTTGTGGGGCCAGGTCTGATTGTGGAGCCAGAGCTGGTTGTGGAGCCAGAGTTGGTTGTGGAGCCAGGGCTGGTTGTGGAACCAGGGCTGACTGTGGGGCCATGCAGGGCTGGTTGTGGAGCCTGGGCTGGTTGTGGAGCCAGGGCTGGTTGTGCAGCCAGAGTTGGTTGTGGGGTTGTGCATTCATGTGGTCAGGGTAACACATTGTACATGGGCCCAGGGTTGGTGTGGGACCAGAGCTGATTGTGAGGCATAGTTGTGGGTCGTACGTGCATGGGGTCAGGGCTGCATGGTTGTGCATAGGCCCAGGGTTGGTTCTGAGGGTAGGGCTGATTGTGGATGGGGACAGGTCTGGTTGTGCATGGTGTCAGGGTTGTGCATGGTGTCAGGGTTGTCCGCATGTACAACCAGCTCTACCCCCACAACCCAACCCTGACCCCATGCACAACCAAGGTTGGGTTGTGGGGGTAGAGCTGGTTGTGCATGGGGTCAGGGTTGGGTTGTGGGGGTAGGGCTGGTTGTACATGGGGTCAGGGCCAGTATGTGAGACCATGCAAGCATGCATGGACATTAGAACCTTTCATTTTCTAAAATGCCAGTGTCTGTTGTATAAAACAGTCCGTGCACAACTATAACGAAGTACTATACTGATTAACCATTTTGACCTAGTTGCTAGGTCTCGTGCACGAACTGTTATCTTCAAAACGTATAACAGAGCCACTTAGAAAACCAAAAAATTATCAAGTTCATTCCATGTACAATACAACGCTATGCGCCGTTGGAGCCAGAAAACTTCCTCAGTTTGTACACAAGCCAATGAGTAACGACGTACCGCTAAAAGTGTATATGTTTTAATTCGCACAGTGTTCGATTGGCTTAAGCTAGTCTCGTACCCAGACCCAATCGTACGTAAGCATTATCGCTTATAGTATAATGCTACGTACATAGGGTCTGGGACATAAGTCGATAGAAGTTGTTCTGTGGAATGTGATTGGAATGTTAGATGTTACATAATAATTATCAATTGGAATGTTGGAATTTAATTATGGATCGCTGCAAAGTGTGCCGTGGTGCCGTTTTGGACAAGAAAAATAGGCGACCGCTTCAAAGTCTCGAGTCGAAGCAGTGCAAAGACGGTCTAGTTTCTCTGTGTATTGAGAATGAGATAGATTTTGCAAGCGAGTTAAGCACAGGTTATGTATGCAAAAGGCCGTGTTATGAAGCTGTAAACAAGTACCTAAATCTGAAACGTCAGTACAAGAGCCTAGAAGCGGAGCTAGTTAGCAAGCTGTCTAGCTCATCAGAATGGTTGCAAACGCAATCAACAGCGCAATCAACATCTCTAACGAGCGCGTCACTAACGGAACGCAGAGGGGTGAAACGTGTCGCAATCAACAGATCATAATAACCCCAAATAAAGCACACCTCTCCAGTTTTAAGACATATACACATTTCCAGCATGGCTGTTGTCGTTTGGTCAGGTGTACGTTATAACACACCATAACACACACACACACACACACACACACACACACACACACACACACACACACACACACACACACACACACACACACACACACACACACACACACACACACACACACACACACACACACACACACACACACACACACACACACACACACACACACACACACACCATAACACACACACTAATTGCCTTCACGCTAATTGACTTATATGGGATTGAGGCAGTGAAAAGTGACCTAACGTCACAATCGGCAAGCGTAAGAAGACATCGTTTCCTACCAGAAATGCCTTAACTGCCTTGCTCTGATTTGGACGAATGTTGTAGTAGCCGAGCTTTTCTGCCACACGTGTGATGACAGAATCCATTTTTCTCAATCATCAAAGGTGTGTTTTACACATTGGAATGTAATTAAGGTGACGTCAAATACACATTCCTGAGCTTGAAATGTAGTTAACGTGACGTCACGCAAGCTCTCGATTTTGATTGGACGCGCCGACATTCCGGCGCACAGAACAACTTCTATCCCAGACCCTATGTACGTAGCATTATACTATAAGCGATAATGCTTACGTACGATTGGGTCTGGGTACGAGACTAGGCTTAAGCTACGATCATGATACTTATGGTGTCGGATAGAGTACAAGTTTTATAACCATAAAACAGCGTCAAATATGCTACCAAGTGTTGTGTTAAAAAAGAGTAGCGCACATTCCAACGTTGTTCGATTGCAATATTTTATTGCTAAACACACGCAGCCATTTCAATATTTCTGGGCGTAGGTCTTTTTGACCCACGTTTCAATGTATTGAAACAGTTGTGACCAGCTGGAAGGCTTCCACTTAATCAGCGGGACATGGTTCAGAAGATGCTCCAAGGAATGCTTCGTCAGGGAATTGTGGAACCATCAGGAGGAGCATGGGCCTCCCCTATCGTCTTGGTAAAAAAGAAAGATGGTTCCTTCAGGTTTTGAGTTGATTTTCGCCACCTAAATACTGTTACAAAAAAGATGTTCACCCCCTTCCTAGGATCGATGATGCCTTGGACACTTTGGCTGGCTCTAGGTGGTTTTCAACGCTCGACTTAGCGAGTGGCTATTGGCAGGTCGAGATGGATCCAGCCGACCGAGAGAAAACCGCCTTCATCACTCCGTTCGGTCTGCATCAATTTCGAGTGATGCCATTTGGTTTAACAAATGCACCAAGCACCTTCCAGCATATGAGTATGATATTGGCAGGTCTTAGTTGGGTAACTTGTTTGGTGTATCTGGACGATATCATCATATTCAGTCAAACAGTCGAAGAACACTTGCAGCGGCTCACGGAGGTGCTAAAGGAGGCGGGGCTGAAGATAAAACCTAGCAAGTGTCATTTGCTGTGCAAGAGTGTGTGCTATAGGGTATGTTGTTTCAAAAGATGGTATTGCAGCAGATCCTGAAAAGATCAAATGTGTTAATATTTGGCCTACCCCCACTGATCATGAGAGTCTGCGGCAGTTGTCAGGGTTTGCCTCCTACTATCGCAAATTCATCCACCACTTTGCAGACATCGCTGTACCACTTCATGCATTAACGGAGAAAACGAAACCGTGGCTTTGGACTATGCTGTGTGGCGTGGCATTTCGTACTCTGAAGGATAAGTTAGTTTCACCCCCTATCTTGTCTTTCCCTCAGTTTGACCCTTAGTGGTGGACGCTGACGCTAGCCAGGAAGGCATTGGGGCAGTACTGTCACATCAACACAATGGAAGGGTGTTAACATATGCCAGCAGAGTGCTTACTAAGACGGAGCGTCAATATTGTGCAACAAGGCGTGAAATGTTAGCTCTGGTATGGTCAGTATACGTCAGTTTAGGGCATACCAGTGGGGGCGTAAGTTTATTGTCCGTACAGATCACAATGCCCTGCGTTGGTTACGTTACTTAAAAGACCCCCAGGGTCAGGTAGCGCGGTGGCTTGAGATCCTGGATGAATTTGATTTTGATGTCGTTCACCGACCAGGTTTCAAACATGGCAATGCCGATGCATTCACAGCAAAAAAAAAAAGACGTAAATCATAATTTGATTCCACAAGTGATCTGTTTTTTTCATATCTGTATCAAAACTGTTATCATTTTGGTACAGATATGAAAAAAACAGATCACTTGTGAAATCAAAATATGATTTGCGCTTTTTTTTTGCTGTGATTATCAAGACTTCAATGTAAGCAGTGCGGTATGCAAAGTGGTGGTGCGCCGTGTTTGTTCCACAATGCATGTGATGCTGACAGCTGTGTAGGGTTCTGCGGGGCAATACCGTTGTTTCCGGAAACGGGGTGGGGGGGGGGGGGGGGGGGGTGGTAGTGTGGCGCATGCGCAATGTATAGCCGCTTTGTGTGTAGACATACCAGTGAGTCCATTACTGAGTTATAATGCTGTGCTAATTTGTACAAGATAGATTCCGCTATCATTAAATCATTGGCTGCTACAGATGTTTTGTCTTGAAGTGTCCCTATTTGTGCCAACGATCTCATATGATGTATAAGGTGGTTAGATTACAATATACTGGGTGCATGACGTGGAATGTTACACTACCTCATTTGCGTGTACCGTGTTACTCAATATAAGGTCAGTTATTCAGGATGCTTGATTACACAATACCCAGTTGCTGTAAAGGAGACATCTGCGTTCATTGCCTCAATAGATTCATTGCTCGTCTTGTGTTCAGGAAAGGCGATTGTATGCTGTTTTTGGTGAGTATCTGTCGTCTCAGGAAGCATTTCCGAGGCGTTTTCATCTTGGCATCTCTTGGAATCAGAAGTGCTGAAGAGCGTGTCATCTTTGCAATTAGCACCGTACACTGGAAGCCATTCCAAACTGTCCAGCTCACTAATCACAGACGATGCACGCATCGCGAGTGTAGGGCTGGTCTTTACCTCCACAGGAACGTAATTGTGATCGAACCTCTATGTAGGTGAAAACGAATATGTTTAGGGAAAGTAAAACGGTCAATGAACAGTCAAATCGAGTTAAGCAAGAGCTAGGGATACAAATAATGGACATTGGTAAGTTCTTCTGAATATAGTCACTTGCATACTTTAACTATGATGGCACCTATCCTTTTGAAACACACCTGTTTGTATAGAGCCTGATTAGATCGAAGGCGATAAGAAAATGCTCTATACACATGCAATGGACCCTTTGCATGAAAGATCGGAAGGTCGATAAACGTCACGTCCGGAGTAAAAACCACACCGGTTGCCTAGAGACATCGTATCACGTTCGCGTAATAAAATGGCAACGTACGTAGTCATTCTTATTTTCCCGCTCGGACAGTGATCCTTCGCCCGATCCAGTTCCTGGTCAAACTATGCTGCCAACAGTTAGCTTGGCAAAGTCTGACATACCCGGAGCTTTTTTAAATGGATGGCTTTAAAAAGGCTCTGGGTATCTCAGACTCGGTCAAACTTACTGTTGGCAGCATAGTTTGATCAGGACTGGATCGGCCGAAGGATCACTGTCCGAGCGGGAAGGAATGACTACGTGCGTTGCCATCTTATTACGCAAAGGTCCGCGAACGTGACACGATGTCTCTGGCAACTGCTATGGTTTTTACTCCAGACGTGACGTTTATCGTACTTCCGATCTTTCATGCAAAGGGTCCATACGCGTAGGATCGATTTGCTACATGATCACTTAATGAAATATTATGTCATGTAGGTATTATTACACATCAACTTACCTCTTGCATGCCTGTTCCTATTTGTTTCAATTCCCTGTTTGTCAATGTCATGACTTCAATGCAGACATATAGTGTATTAAACGTTCATACCTCTGGTGTGTTCTCTTCTGTATAGCTCTAGCGCTTGATATGAGTCCTAATACACAGATGGTGACCATGGTAAACGTGATCACACCAACAGTGATCCCCACGGTTTGATTAATATCAAAATCTGTAAAATAAATCGCATAAAATATCACTTGGTGCACGCTTTCGAATGCATGTTAAGAGGGCGGAACCTTTCAGCGCAGCAGGCAGCGACGTCGAAGATGGCAGTGCAACGGCTAGCGTCCAATGAGGAAAGGATGTGGCACGTGATAAATCGGACACGGTGGCCGTAATGGGCAAGGAGGTAGTTCGTGCTCGTAGCGAAGAGTAATGGTTAATAAACGACATGCACGAATATCTGCGTTTAACACACTTACCATTTCCTACGGCAGTGCGTGGCAAGGCTACACATCCTTTTGGAGATACGTAGTGTAGCGAGCTGATCGTATCAATGTAGCACGCTGAAACGAGGCACGTTGCTCCAGGAACGGGCGTAAACGTTATGCTGCCTTTTGGATCATCGTGTTCAACAATAGACTGATTATTTATAACCTAAAATAATCATAGCACTACGTCAATACTGAGGTAAGTATTTGTTTATTAATTTGTAAATTTTGAACTGATTTTTTTTTTAATTTAGCTACAATTTATTTTTTTGCTACGTCTTGTGTTCAGTATAGGAAATCTATGGTAACATGTCACCAGTTCTGTCGGTATATTCAACGCTGCATAGCAACCCAAGATGCACACCCATATACACTCACACACACGCACACACGCACACACGCACACACACACACACACACACACACACACACACACACACACACACACACACACACACACACACACACACACACACACACACACGCATTACGCACGCACGCACTCATGCCCGCGCGTGACCAATCATTTCGCGACGCGGCAATGAGCAATGGTCCGATTCTGCGACCTTACAGCACCGGATCCAATTCCGCGACCGAACAACAATGTAACTTTTTTTTCTCCGACCGGCAGTCAGACGTGGTGTGAATTCTAGAATTAGCTTAAATATGCAAGCGTTCAGCCTCGTACTTTTTTTTTTTAAAGGATGAGATCGAGGCAACGAAGAGACCTTATTATATTTTTAAAAAAATTTGACGCTAGCTATTAAAATGTACTGACGGCTATTTAAAAATTCAGACCACTGTAACTCCATGGTGGACGGAGTAATTTCCAATGCGTATGAAAGAAACAGCGCATGGTGTCTCATATAGAATATATGTCATCCCTTTTCGCTGCCTCGATCTTATGACACGATACAATAATTAATACAACACTCAAACACGCGGCATTTAAAGGCCAAGGGCAGCGGTAGGAACGTATGATCACGTATGCGCAACCAATACGGACCATTTTGCCTCAATACTCGGCAACATAATACATGTAGGTATGCCATTCAAGTCAATAAATTTTGCGGCACACAATACATTAAATTCAGTCCCAATCCCTTTTAAAAAATCTTCTCTTCTGCCCTATGATTAGAGCAATTTATAGAACACCTGTGTCATAGCCGTCTGCTCATTTATTTCCAGGGTGGGGATGGGGGTGGGGCGGGCGGCGCATTCCTACCAACGGAGCGGGTTGCGCGAAGCATTCGGTGTACTAATATACTAATATATTTATGCACGAAAATCTCATATATATAGATGCACGATTCAAAGAAAACCAAACGTTGGTTAGCTCTATGAATATTAATTAGTTGCGGAGCGCAAATGCCCCCCCCCCCCCCCCCCCCCCCCCCTTGCCCATCAGACGCCTATGTACACGTTGTGTTTGTGCCTACGCGTTGTAGTCGCGCGTGCGTACATGCCTATGTCACTTCCATGTTGGATACGTTCAAGTTGTTGCGTTTCCAGTGTGCGTTGCATTTATGTGTGCATGTGTAACGTGTGTGTCTGCTCGTTAGTGTGTAACTGCATGTGTGTTACGTGTATGGGCTTTGCAGGTATAGCGAATAAGAATTCAGATATTTGCGCGTTAAAAATTATATTGAGTCCAATTTTTTTCAGTGTTTAACTTACAGCCACACCGCTTGCGTTAATGCAGCTGTACTCAAACCTCGTCCTGATAAAATAGTCCGTCGCGATGTCCAATGACCAGGTGAAGTTCAGCGTACTATCCGAACACTCCACAATGTCGAGCCTGTCGGCAGACGACGAGGCGGCTGCATGTGTATGGTATTAGACGACAATCGGCCATTACTATATACAGCGTCTAAATGATGTGCTCTACTATAGCGACTCACCACTTAAGCACTGCAGATTGAATGAAACCACTTGTTTGAGAGCATTAATAACAATAAGTACTGACCATAGAGAATCGAACTGCGACATCGGTTATAATTGTCCGCACCTGTACTTAAAATGGTTTAAACTGTAAGTTATAGTTATACATATATATATATAATGTCCGTAATAAAGCGCAACGTCCGATGAGGTCACTGTAAACGTAATTCCACGCGAGCTATAACACTACGTATACTCCCTCACCTTGTATTAGATCCCATCACTGGATAGCTATCACCTAACATGTTGTATTTCTCACAGCTGTATAACAATGCTGCCAGCATTTCCCTTGCGGGGGAGGGGGGTGGGATGGGGGGATGGAGGGGGGAGGGAGGGGGGATGGAGGGGGGAGGGAGGAGGGATGGAGGGGGGAGGGAGGCGGGATGGAGGGGAGGAGGGGGGGGTTGTCTCTCAATTCAGGCAACTATCATGTGTTTAAATCAATGTGACTACAGGTACATGTTGCATTTGTAACGTCTTTTTAGAAAAGAATTGAGTATTCTGGGTTTGTCATGATTTAAATCTAAATTTAAATGTGCTATAGCGCACAAATACTGTGATATTAACTGCCCAATCCATTTCGTTACGTCGCTTAATTAATAATGCACAAGTAATCAATATATGCAGTTCTACATCTATACGCAGGATAGGTCTAGCCTCCGTACAAACTGTTTTGATGGCTTTAGGACCTGACTATACTCATTACCATTCTGCAAGGCAATTTGTAAGTAGCTCTGCAAGTTTCAAGATATTTGCTCTCTGTAATGTTTGTGAAATGCACATCTATTATTCCTTTCTGCTCCCGCCCCACCCCACCCCCCACCCCCACCCCCCCACCCCTCCCGCCCAACTGCAGGCCATCAGCTATGTGGGTGGGACTTCTGATCCTGATGCTCCTCATTCGCATAACAATGACGACGTGCTTTGCGGCTCAAGGCTTGCTCATTAACAATTCAGTTGTTCACAGCAAGCTTGGATCAGTTAATGGACTGGCGATGTCGGCAACTGCATTGCTAAGGTTTTCTGTCTGTGGTGCAAAAGAAAAGGTGGAAACTTATTGATTTTCTAGTTAATGGATTGTGTGGTACCCATGCAATGTACATATATCCAAGATTGCATATGCCAGTGGATATACATGGGGTACATACATATGTAGGATTACACGTGTGTATATGCCAGTGACGTTTCTTCTCTTTTCAACTTAGAACGGTTGTTCCTATTTTTGGGGCAGTATTTTTACAGAGAGCGATACGGAAAACACCACCAAGTATTTTCCTTCTTGGGGGGCGGGGGCGGGGCCGGGTGGGGTGTTTCAATTCAAGCAGCCATCATGTGTTTAAACCAATGAGACTACAGGTATTTATCATCCGTCATTACATCTTCTTAGAAAAAATTGACCTATAGTACATGATTTATTCAGTCATGGAAGGCAGAATAACTATTACTAATGGAGTTAGAAAACGTACATACAAACCGGCATTTTTTTTTTCGATGTCTGAAGATCTATAATAAGCATTGCATGCATGGGTACGAGACTATACACTTATGTTGAGCCAGTTGACATTTACCATACATGCGGGTGCACGCATGAATTGCTAGAATCGTCCATATAGGATTTGACCCCGACTATGATTATCATTAAAACACAATGCGACCCGTTTATAACGAGACTCCTGACGATCGGATCGTTTAGCAAATGAAAGTGAGTAATTTCGTCGGTTGTAGGGTACTGCCCGTCCTCGTACCAGTCCCTGAATTATACTTCTATCTTTTTGACCACGCATAACTCGGGATAGGAGCACATTTAAAGAATGGAAATTTCCCCAATAGCTTCAGAATTGGCTGGAAGTGTTCCTACTGTGATCAAATACTCAGTTGTATATTTTGTTAATTGTATTTTACTCTTGGGCTGTACTAAACGCTACTAGTATCATTACGGCAGAATTAGTTTAGAATTGTCGATAACAAACCAGAAAACTACAGAAGCAGTAGCAAATGATTTAACAATCAACTATACAGTCTGTGTAAGGCGTGTTAATTAGATATCAAAATAAATTTGTAAACAAGTAATTAAAAATATTCTCTACGAGAAAGTTGGTGGTATATAGGATTTGAAGGCAATCGGTGGTGTAAAAAGCAAGGAAACAAGGTCTTATCAGAAGGTAAAATGTAACATTTAGCACACAACACATACCCTAGAAATGTGCTAAAAATAGGACCCATTACATTTTCCCTTCTGATAAGACCTTGTTTCCTTGCATGCTTTTTACACCGTTGCCTTCAAATTCTACATACCACCAATTTTCTCGAAGAGAATGTTTTTAGTTACTTGTTTCCTTGATTTTTTGTTCATACCAAAATCACTGAAATCGTTGTGAATATTATTTATCGCTGTAAGATGCCCGTGCTGATTCTAAAACATCGTCTCGAACTTGAAGGTATTTCGCACGTCGTTTCATTCGTTTCTTTTCCTAACGTGAAGGCATTTTGAGAAAACAATCTTCACTAACAAAAGAGGTTACACCAAACGACGATTGAAGCACCGAAGCGTTTGCTCTAGTTTTTCGCCATTTATACAAACATTTGTTTTTAGATATCTAAAATTACGTCTTACAAGTTATCTAATTATGCGTATTACATAGACCGTATAGTCGATCATTTACCAAAATATAGCTCTTCCAGCCTATTCTGACGCTATTGGTGAAATTTTCATTTTTAAAAGTGTTCCTATCCCGAGTTATGCGTTGCCAAGAAGAAGGAGAAGGAGACCATGTTCCAGGACTGGGTGCGAGGACGGGCAGTACCCTTTTGTTCTCTACAACCGCGCGGTTCTATGACATAAAACAAAGACGAAACTGTTCATTTTTGACTTCTAGTTCGATTGCTGTAACAAGCTAATTGATCCGATCGTCGGGAGTCTTGTTATAGAGACGGGTCGCGTATCTTTAATGAGTTCATAGTCGGGATCAAATCCTATATGGAAGCGAAACTTCCGATAGTGACCATCTAGAGAAAACTCTTTGATGCTTCTATTTGTCAGTTAATTTTTTTTCTCAAATTGCCTTCACGTCAGAGAAAGAATAATGAAACGACGTACGTACGAAATACCTCTAACCGAGACGATGCTTTAGAATCAGCACAGGCATGATTTCAGGAGCCGTTTTGATCGAGCAACGTCAATGTTAAATTCGCTCTCCGATAGTTTGGTACCCAGATCCATCGATGTCTAGATCAATGGGTTACATCACTCGCTACATGCTGGTGGGGAAGCAGCGATACATTTTATTCACAGTGATTTCAGTGATTTTGGATTTGAACAAAAATCAATGAAACAAGTAAGTTATACTAGAAACGTTTTCTATGAGAAAGTTGGTGGTATATAGGCAATATTGGTGTACAAAGCAAGGAAACAAGGTTTTATCAGAATGGAAAATGTAATAGTCCTATATTTATATAGTGTTTGTGTGCTAAATATAGGAGTGTTTACATTTTCCCTTCTGATAAGACTTTGTTTCCTTGCTTTTTACACCAATATTGCCTTCAAACACCAACTGTCTTATAGAGAAATTTTTAGTTACTTGTTGAATATATGCACACAAATTCAAATAAATAATATCAAATATATAATAAGGAGACTATAATAATAAATAGAAATATTCGGCCTTGCATGATGTGCCCTATACCGAGGGCTTGCTATTGAACGTGCAGTACCCAGTTGTAGTAACTGAAAAGCCGGGGTATGTGATTTCAACTGATCCTTTGTTCATCTTGGGTTTGAGGATGTCGCTTTGATTTTGTTCTTGGTCGTCAAATGTATGGGGTATTGTGTCCTCTGTTAGCACCTCCAAAATATTTTGGTCTTTGCATTCTTTGCGCTCGACATAAATGTGAACGCCAGTATCAGTACAGTCAGAGCCGAACCCTTGAAACCATTCCAAACCGTCAATGACACTGAATTCAGACGACGCGTGCATCATGTGAGAAGGACTGATGTTCACCGCGTAATTGAGGTCTAACTTCTGCTTGAAGAGTATGGGAGGTAAAGATTATATTAGATATAGAGTAGAAAGGAAGTCATGCTGGAGGGATATAGTGTATACGTCAGGGTGGAGGAGATGATGTGCCGAGGATAGGGAGGTATAATGCAGAGGTGGATGTTATAGGAGGAGATAGAGGAAAGGATGGTTGGTGGAATCGGAGCGGAGGTTATATAGGCAGGAGTTGAGGAGCTTAGTTATGGGGTGATGAGGGAATTACGCAATGCATCGATGCGCAAGCAGGTTAATCGAACTGGGTGACAAGCGGAGTGTATAGTGGTGACGTCATACACCTACCTGCGTTGTGTCTGGCAGTGTTCCTATTTGTTCCAATTCCCTGTTAATAAAACGAAGCGCAATGACGTAACGCAAACTAAATGCACTCAGCGCTCACTTACCTCTGACGTGCTTTACTCTGTACTTCTCGAGCAACGCAAATACCTGGTACAAGTACTAGTACACTTATGGAGACTGCAGCGAATACGATCACACCAACAGTAACCCCCACGGTCAGACTAACGTCGATGCCTGTAAATATGATACTTATTGGTAGTCGCGCATTCTTCAAATCACTATATACAATTCCCCAGCACCTTTCGCCGGAGCGACAGGAAGTGACGTAGAAGTTATTGGAACTATTGTGTTGCTTGAAGTGAGAAACATGAATTCGGACATGGCGACCGCAATCGAGGCCGTAGTTGTTACGTCTTTAAATGTAAAGATACAAACGGTTCTACTTATATATGCGGTGCGTGCTACGTCTACTTACCTCTTACTATGGCAGTAGAGGTTGATGCAACGCATTCTGTCGGGGAAATGTAAAAGGTAGTGCGGGAAGAATCGACGTAGCACCCAGAAATGAGGTAAGTTGCAGCTCCCGGGACGGGCGCCAATGTAGTGCCTTTTGGTAAGTCACCGTTCCATAGAGTCTGATTCATAAAAACCTGAGAAGGTGCATGTATGTTGTGCTTTTAAAAACTCAATGCATGCAATGCAAACTTACAGCTGCACCGCTTGCATTGATCCCACTGTACTCGAACTTCAGTGAGGTCAGATCAACCGGTGTATTCAGTGACCATGTAAATCTCAGCGATTGGTTTGTGCAGTCAGTAATGGAGATGGTGTCCGCAGTAGACGTAGGAGCTGGGGATTCGGTAAACCCAACATATACCAACGACATTGCATGGAGGGTGGAACTGGCTCACCACCTAAGCACGCCTGTTTGAGGCAAGTGACCTGCTTGAGAGTACTCCAAAGGAGAAGCATTTTCCACGCAGGAGCTAACTGTGACAACGCCATCTATTACAAGAGTGCATGTGCGCGGGAATTACAATCCTAGCTTGAACAATGCAATCGTTTTATGAACTGATAATGGCAACTCTATACCGGTAATACAACACGTCTGAGGATTACTCCCTCACACGCACTGATCAAGTGATCGGTATAAGAGCGGTGCACGTGTAACAGATAGGTACATATTATAGCGTACAGAAATTTCAATCATGGATACCTCTAATCTCATAAAAGGTTATTGTAGATGGGCTTTGTTCTCTGAGCACACACCCACATGCATATTCCACACACCACACACCAATACACAACCACACATGCACACACACGCACAAGCACACACACACACACGCGCGCGCGCACGCACACACAATTGGGATTGCCGGTGTACAACAATTAATTTTCTCGGCCATTTTAGAATTACTAATTGAGTATTGGGCCCAGACTTAATGTGCACTCAAGTTTAAAGGGCTCTGTACTTATAGCCGTATTGGTCTTTAGTTGTCCACATCACCCTACGTACATTAATGACTATGCTATAGCTACGCTGCCCCATATGCAAGTTATTTTCAGTATGCGGCTTCATCAGTAGTAGTACTAGTAGTATTGTAGCGGCATCATATTTTGCTGTTTCATTGCGGGCACGCTGGGCGCGTTGGCTTGGGAACGAATTCGTATATATGCATGCATTGTATATAGTGTCGCGAGGATGATAAATAAGATAAGTTCCGGGAGGGAGCTAGAAGAAAGGAGGCAGTGAAGAATAGTATATTGCCCCTCTACCTGCATTGCGTCACGTGCACCCGTTGAATGCATTGATACTCCAGTACAAACAGACAAAAATAACTCGTTTGCAACATTCCATGCAACGATTTCGACTTGCTCATTTACCAGGTCGCCGTCCCAGTTCCGAACTACAATGCTTAAACCCCATCAAATATCGGTTGGCTCACCCTGTATGGCGTGACACACATACACAAATGCTGAATGCCATTGCGTGCATGTGATCATTATTGTAAGCTATGCTTTCTCACCTCAGACTACAGTGCGCCTCCAATATACGTCGCTTCGATGGATATCCAACGGGATTGTCTATATAGTGCCGCTCTGATTGCGCAAAGCAAGCTCGGATATATAATGATGGACATAAAATTGCACTGCATTATAAGTTTTCACAAAATGACGTCAGTACATGCATGTACGAGCACATCTTTTGCGGGGGGAAGTGGAGAAATTGGTGGCTTTGTTTTTCCTTTCTTAGAAACTTTCACGCAACATTCAATTGTTTATCTTGACGTTCAGCACGATGCAACTGTTGAAACGCATTTCCGGCACAAATTGCGACTGTGTGTCCTACAATTATTATTTTGATTTTTTTAAAAGGTACTTAGACTATTAACATACATTATTAAGTCAAGCTAACACACACAATTAAAGTCAAGTCACGAGGGCAGGAATTCCCTTGCCAAGATGGCTCTGGCAATGGACATGACCAAGGTGATGTTCAGCCTACTGTAAATGTCTGCCAAGATGGAAGTTTGGGAGAGGACATGCTGATGGCAAGGTGGGATGCCAACCTAGAGAAAGTGATGTGAGCCTCCTTACCCCAGTTGCAGAAGGTCTTAACAGCTAAGGGAATGCATGTCCACCTCAATTCCTGACATTTGGGACCATTGGTGAGAAGCTTGTGGGTCTCCGCTGCTGCACCATGCAGATGCTCTGCATAACTCCCTTAGTATGGCTGGGCAGAGAGGTGATGTCACAGTAACATCACAAATGCTGCAGGCTTGCTCCTGTCCCACCCAGCAATGAGCACATCTGCAGGTTTTGTGTGGCTGTGATCTCTCATAAGATCATGGTCCCATAAATGTTTATGTTGTTTGAACGCAGTGAATTAAACAGAAACCATGCTCTCTCTAATTGTAATTGGTTACATATGGTGTAAGTGTGAGGCATGTGAGCCTGGCCACGTGGTTTGGGGTATAAATATAGCTTTGGGAAGGGTAAGGTTGGTCAATCTAGGTCACATATGCACGACACCTGGAACCTTCAACGTGTGCGTATTTTTGAAATGTTTTGTCATACTGGACGCAGGTTGCTCCTTGATGGTCATGACTGCACAGATAAAAGCGCAAGACTCTGGCAATGGAACTTATGTGCTCATGTTTGTTCAGAGCAGTGTGTGTTGGTTTTTTCCTCACAAAGTGAGGTTTTATTCCCTCAGCTGCATGGTGTGGGCCCACCACTCTAAATAAATCCAAACTTAGATATAGGTAGCTGGCCCCTGCTCTGTGTGTGGTTGTATGTGAAGTGGTATATGTGATTTGTGTCTATGTTAGGTGCTGTGCACAGCTGATGCTACACCAATGCGTTGTCATATGGGTGGGTGTGTGTGTGTGAGGGATATGTGTGAGGCATTAGGAGGGAGCTCTCCACGCTCACACTCAGATGAGCTTGCCGACAGAAGTCCACAAAGACATCACGCAAGTGATTGTTTCTTACCACCACATCTCTCACATGCCTGCAGGTTAAAGCATGGTGACCCAAGGGATTAATAAAAGATATTAAATTGTAATATTCAAGTAGGGTGAAAATGGGGGGACGGAGATTGGGTCGAGCTGGAGCCTATGTTGAATATGTCAAGAAATATTCCATCACGAGTATTAAGGCATGGGTAGCCATTCATTATTTAAGTATGCGCTTTTGCTTATGAATCCCTTGCAATATGTATTGATAACGATGTGGAATTTAATAATCACCATGACTAACGCAATCACATCACGTGAGAATGACATGGCACAATAATGCTGTCAGCGAATTATACGCGGGTAGTTAATAGCCCATGTTTCATTCACACACTTCAATTATCGAGTAATCTCTCATTTGTCAGTAGGATTTCCTTTATTACAGAGAAAAATGAAAATGAGTCAATCCAACTTGTTTTAGTATGATACAAACGTTTTCTCTGCCGACCCGATTATATTCTGCTTCCATCTGGCACAATTTTAAAAGCAAACTAGAGAGGATGGAACACATTTTGGTGAATTGAAAAGAATTTTAGCCTTTCGTTTTCCTTGCCGTAAGATAGGAATAGGGAATCAAGCCATTTAAGGAATGAAAACATGTACGGGATTCTAGATTTTCACACAACACTCCATGCAACTTGTAATCAGTGCATCCCACGTAACTCTCCACATAATCACATAATATTCGTGCAAAATCTTTGAATTGGTATAACTCCAGAACTGTCAGTCCTAAAAAGCCTTTCCCAGCCCAATCCAAGTCCCCAGTCCCTCTGAGTTTATTATCTATGTTTTAAACGAGTGGACAAAAAATTTCACCGTCGGAAATTTTTTGACCTAGGACAATAATTATCAGGCGGACCAAATTTTTCGTGACGTGCTGCTCTACATCAATAAATCTACCATCTACTGCATCATTGGTGGAAAACATCAGAGCACAAATCTGATCAGTACAGTACATGTGACAGTGATTGGTAAGGCATTCACAAACATTGATTGTTGATGCATGGCCTGTAATGTTTAAGAACACGTGACGAACCCAAACACAATACGGTTCGGTATTATACTATGCTGTGGCTGAAATCCAATCTATGGGAATATATACAGAGAAGCGAGTCGCGTACATTCCAACCAGGAGATCGACTCGAAGTAAAGTAGTTACATTGTCAGCGGGGGTGGGGGTGGGGGGTGGGGGGAGGGGGAGGGTGGGGGGGGGGGCGGACAAGCTATCCTAGAGGCGGACAACGTATACTAGGATAGAGTGTCGTAGGGGGACAGCCTATCCGGAGGGACAAGGTATATCATGTTACACCGCAAATGCAGATACGTAAGGATAAACACAGAGACCACAAGACCACAAAAGAAGAATAACAAGGTACATGTATCTAACTAAATAAAATAAACGCACAATGTGCGCCGTCTTGCTGTGCATATCAGCAACACAGCACACATGCACACACAAGCACTCACACACTATGCACACATAGACTGACATAAACAAACATCCACACATTCACATACACAAGCTAGCACGCAGCACTGACATACACACTGCACAACACTACTCACACACTGACATACATAGTGTGTGCGCCAATGTGCTTGCGTACGTGTGAGTGTTTAATTGTATATGTCTGTGTGTTTGTGCCTTTGTGCGAAATATAGGACTATTGCATTTCCCTTTCAAATTAGGCCCTTGTTTCCTTCCATTTTTTACACCCCTATTGCCTTCCAATCCTATATGCCACCAACGTTCTCATAGAGAATGTTTTTACTTGTGAATTAGTAAAGTCGCTTCCATCCAGTTTGTGGGCTAAGCACACATATAAAAATTAGCGTCAGTGTTACTATTTACGAGTATCAGCAGTGCTTGTGTAAAACCTAACGATAAATGCTTTTTTCATGCGTGTAAATCGATGGATACCATTCGTTGTTTAACTAGGAACCAGGCCAGGGGTTCTAGTCAAGGTTCCATATATATATCGGTTTAGATATTTATTTACACCAAACAAGACTATTATCGATATGATGGAATGATAGATTACGGATAAAAAGTACATAGCTAGACCGAAATTTTTTATTTGTTGGCCGCATGAAAATGTAACGCGCACTCACGGAAATAATTACCTCTATTGCTATATAAATTTAACCCAGGCGTTAAATGTATATAATTGCTGGCATGTCAAAACGCATTGCTCAATATATGTGCATATGTAATGAATTGTTGCATGGTTGGTTCAGTAATTGAAATGCACAATGGCACCAATGTGATCATGTAGTTTTTAATATTTTCTGCCTTGTAAAATGGGAAATCTTATTTCATTCCCGACCTACATGTAGCTTGGTACGGGCTAAATCTTTTAACCAAGTAAAGTATTAATAAAGCTGGCCAACCAACTGATCAAAGATACTTCCTTTAATGTGTTCGATTGGGTACGAGAGATAATATTATCTACAGCCAAACCCTAACAACCTGGTACAGAAATGATTGCTGAATGGACTGCTCCAGATTGTTGTCACTGCATAACTGGTTTCCTCCTTCCATCAATCTGGGGGGGGGGGGGGGGGGGGGGGGGGGGGGTGTGAATGCTTGGATTGGCCTAGCGCTCTAACTGATGCCGCATTTCACCCGACGTACGTTTACCACAGCCCTGTATAGTAAATGTGCATCCAATAAATGCAGCGGTTAATTTAACACAAATTTCTGGTAGCCCACTACCGTTTACCGTGAAAAACAATATTTAAAACCACACGGTTAGCTGACCATGTAAGCGGTGTACTAGCATAGTTTATTTAGTAGCGGTTAATTAAAAACATGTTGTGGTAGCCCATTATCGTGAAAGAAAAGACAATTGTTAGTATTTTCGTGGTGTTCTTTGTTGCGGCTAATCAGATATCCCGCGTATTAAGGACCTATTATTAAATCATCGTTGACCCAGGCATACAATCCTATATGGGTGGTTAAAGCGCCTATAGGATTGTATGCAACCGAGCGTTTCTTTCCATGAAAATCTATTCTATTGCCGTGAGAATTTCGCCAACTGCGATGCTAGAATCGCGATCGAATCTCCCAGATGTGAGGTCGTTGATCGAGGCGTTCATTTCTGTGCTGCGTGTATAAGCATCCTCACGTCGTTAACTTGATGCCGGCAATAGTTTTTTTTTGCAACTCGACGGATTTTAACATTTTATCGACACCATCATCAATGCAAGCAGGTATGCAGGGGCCCGCATGCCTTCATCCGCAAGTTCCATAAAGTAACAGCTCGTTTTAAAGGTAATTAGCACATCATGCTTTTCAACATCTGGAAAACTATAGAAGCTGTTAGCTTTCGTAGCAAACCGTAATCGAATTCACCGCTTATAAGCTCCTCGTTCACAAGTGGCACAGTGGCCAAAGTTCCAGGTGAATGTGGTTATTTTTTCCTGAAAAGCGCGCGGATGTGCTAATTACTTTATATATAATGTGTAGGATTGATGCAGTATAATGAAATCATTATGAGACTCGTGCCGGATCACTTCTCCCTGTTTGTGGCTATCGTACGGCAACACAAAGACGAGCATGCGGTTTCAAGTTTGTTCCATACCACAAAGCCGCGCGCTGTTAGAGAACAAAAATACTGTACTTATGCCCACCTCTCGTACTCATGCAGTCCTATCATTATCGTTCAGTTTATTCATCCTCCAGTACGAGCAAGGAGCAGTTTAAAGACCGGCAACAACAATAATATGTACAGTATCTTACAAGTACAATTGTTCCCATGCTTTTTACGCACTATTGCCTTCCTATCCTGTATGCCAATTAACTTCATAGAGAATATTTAGTATTACATTCCATGGTAGTGTAGGTATAACTTAGTTGAAAGGAAAGCATTGTAAAATGTCGAGTTGCCGAGGTACACAACATAGTTATAACATAACAAGTCTTCTGGGCCTGTTAGGAATTTGTCTCGTGCCCAAGCACACCTACGTTGAACTGCATTGACAACCCGAGCCACATTTCGGTTTCTCATGAATTATCAAATTTAGTTTAGTCTCAAAATAACCTACAGTATGAGATCGAACGACCAGTTGCTTAACCCTAAATTTGCCAATGCAAAAAACAAGATTAAAAAAAAAGAAACGAGTTGTCGCTGGAAATAATGCCCCCAACCCTTGCCACCCACACTTGCTACTTTATTGTCACCGTCTGCATGGGAATCAAAATAAGAATTCGATCATTCGACGTATATTTATATTAAATTTGTTTCCCTTTAATTAAGTTCATTGTTGCTTTTAGCACGCTTGATGATCACAACTTACCATTCATATGTGAGAACCTGCACAACGACGTTTTCCATCGTGTCACGTGATTTCATATTTCCCCCGGAAAGTAGATATTGCATGATGAGGTAAATTATCCCTTCTGAGAAGACAATGCTGTCACTAGTATTGAAATTTCTGCAGTGGAACATTTGACACTTTCTCATGAAAACATGAATGGCTATACACACTGGAAACAAAATCAACAAACAAAAAACAAAATTAAATACTATATGTAGGCTATAATAAATGACTACTTTTCTTCCTTCTTCACAACCTTTTGGTGGTCCAAAGAATAGGGCATGCATGCAGTCATAAATATTACAGCAAAATACACAACACTGAAAATGATAAAAATCAGATTATAGTCGACAGGAAAGCCAATTTCAATGGCTTTCTCAGAGAGCGATACGGAAAACAATCCACCACCAAAAATAGGAGCAACCGTTCTAAGTTGAAAAGAGAAGAAACGTCACTGGTATATGCACACATGTAATCCTACATATGTATGTACCCCACGTTGTACATCCACTGGCATATGCAATCTTGGATATATGTACATTGCATGGGTACCACACAATCCATTAATTAGAAAAGCAATAAATTTCCACCCTCTCCTTTGCACCACAGACAGAATACCTGAGCAATGCAGTTGCCGACATCGCCAGTCCATTAACTGATCCAAGCTTGCTGTGAACAACTGAATTGTTAATGAGCAAGCCTTGGGCCGCAAAGCATGTCGTCATTGTTATGCGAATGAGGAGCATCAGGATCAGAAGCCCCACCCACATAGCTGATGGCCTGCAGTTGGGCAGGAGGGAGGAGGGGGGGGGGGGGGGGAAGGAATAATAGATGTGCATTTCACATAGCATTAATCTTGAAACACAGCTATATACAAATTGCCTTGCAGAATGGTTATCCTAAAGCCACCAAAACGGTTTGTATGGAGGCTAGACTTATCCTGTGTACATGTAGAACAGCATATAGTGATTACTTGTGCATTATTAAGTGGCACAAGGAAATGGATTGGGCTGTTAATATGACGGTATTTGTGCGCTAGCACCTTCAGATTTAAATCATGACAAAGACCAACAAATTCTCTAAATACTTTCCATGCACTGAGAGGAACTTTCAAGTGTGGGAACAACAATGCGTACATTGTATCTCTGTTGTCTTGTGTTTATAAGTGCCACCATTGTTTTAGTTTGTAATGCCAGTGCCGTTAATTGCAACTATAGGTCCCTTAGAAGTCTCAGGGTGGATCCAAGAATACTAATAGTTATTGTGCCTTGAGGAAGGTTCCTCTAACCTCACTTGCGGAGTAAACTGGTTGGCTTTGATCTGTCGTGGCTGCTTTGGTTTTTAAATAATGATATTATATACCTTAAATTTTAAATTTTTTAACTCAAATCGTAAAACAAATCAATGATCCTAAGCCAAATCAAGCACAATCATAGGGAATCAAAATGTGATGCTTTCAACCTTAAAATGAACTCACACTAACAATAATGGAAGCTCTATTGATCCACGAATGAAGATATTGTTCATTAAACTTTTAATTTGCAGCATCCAATGCAACATGTACAAGTAATTAGCACATGGTATTGATACATGTAGTTAATAGATATCATAAGGCAACTGTGGAAATATTGGAAATATTTACCCTTCTTATACATGTATTTAGATCTGTAATATTTAAAGATCCTGATTCGTGATTTCAGAAATTCACATCTTCAACTTTAATTGCTTACTTTTGTTCAAAAATGGCTCCCACTAAGACTACGTCCATAGCCAAATTAACTTTTGTTTGCGAAGTACTTACAAATACATGTGCAAAAATGGTTACGCTATGACGTAGAGTTGCAGGAAAAGCACAGAATGATGCTACAACAGAATGACGCTGTTCAAATGCACAATTGAATGGGTTCAGCATCTCTTCTCAGTGAAAATACAAGTGCAGTGTAGATGTGTGCACAAGTA
Organism: Eunapius fragilis; assembly: GCA_963681505.1. Taxonomy (NCBI): domain Eukaryota; kingdom Metazoa; phylum Porifera; class Demospongiae; order Spongillida; family Spongillidae; genus Eunapius; species Eunapius fragilis. Next base: position 3,214,585 of record OY811977.1, on the reverse strand, counting down.
CATATGAGAATATACCACCAATTTACACACGTACTAATTTTACATGTATTACAGTCACAGATGACGGACTTACTGACTGGTCACGGCCAAGAAGTGGAGGTTCGGGAGTAAAATGGTAAAGATCATTAGTAATATGGCATTAATTTGAAAAGTTTGAATGGATCCTAGTTTTCTTTCCATCTAGAGGAAAAAAAAAACAAGAATGGGTGATTGCACTGTATGTCCATGTAGTAAAAGAATAGTACAGAAGTTGAATAAACAACAAGTACGTACTACAGCATAGTCCCAATGTGCAGAAGCCCAACTGATGTAAGTTACAGTATGCTGCGATGTGCCCAATCTACATGTACAGTACAGAGGTATACGAAAGAAAGTAGCACATGTATGATATATTGATTTATTCTAATTGAACATTTCTCGTTCAGACATTAGCACAGCATGTTACATTCTAAATCTTCTGTTTCTCTTGGCAGTGCTGTTTTAACAACAGGCCTACATTTACAACATGTGCATGCATTCCACTATCCTTGCCTTCACTGAATTAATTAATTAGATCAACTTGACAACTTTATATTCTGATATAATCATTTTTAAAGACCAATAGACCCACATACAGTACAGTGATTAAATTTGTAGAATACAACACAATGATTGGTTGTGTGGTGGTTGGTCACCCTTCTGCTTTCGACTGTTAACAATACAGTTCCAAATGCATATTTAATAATACTTCCTTGGTTACATACAACACACTAGTAACTCTCGGGCTCCTAGCTCAGCGTTACATAAAAGTGCATCAAATGGTTAAAGACTACACATGGGGGGAGGCTCCATCTAACAAGGACAAGCAGATGTAAACAATACAAACAATACAGGCCTTTTCCATACAGTAAGTAATTATCACAGAAGTGTCTACCATACATGTACCTGACAATGGTGGGCAAGGAAAAAAAAAAAGATGTTAGACAGAACCAGTTCAATTTTGAGAGAGTGGAGATGTTTGGCCCAAAAACTAAAATGTGATCCATTTTAAACATATTTGCATTGTTGCAAAATAAATTAATAATAGTAACTTTATGTATAAATATTGAACCAACCTGCCTTGCCAAGGCATGGTTCTATAGTACTGGTTCTGATCATGCTCATTAATTATGGGAAACCCCAGAGTACAACACGATCTGAAGATTGATTCGAATTTTTTTCGCATCCTGATTGTTGCACATACCACAAATTGCGTAAAAAGAAAGGGAGCCTTGGCCCTTATTTAGGAGCAAGTTGGACTAAACTAAGTCGCAATTCATTAGAAAATCATAGAAATGATAGTAATTTTCAGTCATTTGGATTTAACAATGCTTTTTGAGCGGCAAAGTAAGGGTTATTACCCTGGAAGAGCGGTTTTGCAATAAAGCTTACTCGGAAACAAATATATTTCAGCATAGCAAGGGTGTAATACAAAATGGCATCACTAACCTTTTGGTAGCTAAAAACGCACATCTGACTCAATTGAATCGTACCCATTTACTGGACTTAAAAACCAAAAGGTGTAATTGCTTGCCCTTAAGGTATACTGTATATTTGGTAAGATATCCATTGCCCACATGGGGAGGAATTCAGTTTACAACATTTTTAGTACTGGGGGCCACTACAATCATTAATACCACAAGTAAATAGTCATGTGTGATGCCTTTTACTTTCAGTACATATTGAAACATAGCTGCATAGTATTTTGTGTTGTCAGATTTGCGTTTTATTAACTCATTGTTATTGAAATAAATTCAAAAAAAGATTATCACAGCAGAAAAAAATTATTGGAACAAGTATGTTTTCCACTGTACTACATCTGCAGCTGTGACGCATGTTGGCCTGTAGGTCATCCATTGAAGTACGTCACCAACCAGGCTGCCAGGATTATTGAAAGTGGAACTTTAGACAATTCTTCCAGTGCCTGCCCTACTACCTAGGCACCATCTCTCCTGAAGCAGATACTAAGGCAAATACCAGTCATTTACCTTCAAGCAGCAGCCTAGTATCATGTCTATCAGCTCGAATCCCAGTAAATGAAAACTACATGTATGGCCATGCTGGGTAGCACATACACACGTGCAAGTTTAAGCAAGTATTATGATTATTCATGGCTGAGGAGTGTGGTCAAAAATGGGTGTGTCTTCTAGGCAAGGAGGGGGGGGGGGGGGGGGGCAATGGATGTAATTTCAAGATGGTGTCCACCACAGTTTAAAAATTTTCCCTCCATCTTATTGAACAGGTACCGCTTATAAGCACCCTCCCCCCCACTCTGCCCCTGTGTTTAAACGTGCGTATTTCTCTGTAACAGTGAATGCCTCTGCCAACTTCTCATGAAATAAAAGGGTACCCATAAATGATTATGATACATGTACATTGAAGCATGAAGATGCAAACATTTAAACAAAAGCGATTTTTTTCGTTGGGGTCAGAAGGGGGGGGGGGGTGGGGGGGGGGGTGACAAAACTATAAGTGAGCATGCCCTGCAATTGGGAAAACAATTAATGCCCAAATTGCCCTAATCAAAAATAACACACCGCTGGAAAAACAAGCCACGAAACACATCAGTCCTTACTATAGGGTAAGTGAAGAGAGTGAATGGCAGAAGAACAGCGCCTACAACCATCAGAGAGAGTCCTATCTGCAGTAGACTCAAACCTAGACCACCTGAGGCAAAGGGACATGAACACAGAGAGGTGCTATCATATTCACAAATCTACATGTACATGTACATGCAAGGGTGTGGGCAATAGTAAAAGGTTAGACACAGAAATCGAGTACATGTACATGCAAGGGGTGTGGGCAATAGTAAAAGGTTAGACACAGAAATCGAGGGATCTATGTATGGGTACATGTACGTGATTTAGAATCCCCAAGGGTATTGGGCTGTAGCATTTTGCACTAAGGGTTTGAGGGGATTCTAAATCAGGTGGATCTCGAAGGTTTTAGTCTATAGCAAAGCGTACCTAGTCACCAATAAATTATTAGCAATAAGATGTATGTACACAGCAACGATTTAAACTGACAGAGATTCATAACGTCGCACGCTGTATGTTGCTGGTTGTGCACACACGGAATAAACGGGACATCTAGTATTTGCTCATACAAAATAAGAACCACTGATTGCCAGCGTCGGCACATGAGAATGTTATTAACACCGGAAATTTGGGGTAAAACTTTTGTAATTCCCTCCTTTAATTCTGTGCCTAAGCAAAAACACCTTTTCTTGATAGCCCATTCACAGTGCATCAATACAGATGTGTACGAACCGTAAGGCTACCAATCACTGTCATGATGTACGAGCCAAAGCCGCCTCATAAACGTTTTACCGGTGGCCACAGTTTTTAAGATGCACTGAGCTAGTTTGTCAACGCATGGAAATAAGTTACATGTTAATGGTATCTCATATGTCTGAAAAGGCAATATACATTGTACAAGAGCACAGGAGCTGCCATTAGTACACACTACCTCAGCTGCTCTCCGGCACCGATCAAGAAGCCATTGAAGAGCAATGAATGTAATTATATACCTCAGGCAATTCAAATATATTTCACTTACATGTAGCAGGGATATGGATAGTATCTTATTCATTGGGTATTTCACTGTTAATAGATGGTTCCCCACGTCTTATGTAACACCAGTGTTAAAATACATGTACATGTAGATATATGTATACTGAATACTAATTTATGAGTACAAAGCTGAACTCAGAATTTGGGAACTTACAATTTCAACTCTTGTTCATATGAAAATGTAACTTTAATCATAAATCAAACCAGCTATTGTACATGTATAAACACGATTCACGTGTAAATAAACACAGGGGAGTCGACAATACATTATGTATAATGCACGTCAGAGTGGTGTATAATGGTCGGCCCATGAGGCATTTTGCCGTTCAACTTATTGGGAAGGCCGATTGCTTACGGCCATGGTTGGTCAGAGTTATTTTACACCCAAGCCCACTAATAATCTACCACTTAATCGGCCACCCTTGAGTGTCACTGTAACTGCAACTGTTCAATATGTGAGTTACAATGTTACGGGCCTGTGAAATTGTATTTGAGTCCTCATGCTCCCGACAAGCATTGCATCACAGCAGCCCAACAACACGAATGCGTTTGATGCTCAACATGGCACCTCTGAGAGGTCATCTGTACAAGCAGGTGTGCTAAATGATGGATACTATTGCGGACCATGCCGTCCGTGCATGCTATTACAAGAACCATAACGAGCGAGTAAAAATTCGAGGTCACGGTGTGGAACTGGATCGAAGGATTCTGGCAAGATGTGCTGTAATGATTAGTCATGAATAATTAATTATATCAGACCAAAGGCCCTCTTAGTCTGGCATTTTTTCTGATAACCTGATGGGAACAATAAACCACACTGTACAAATAATACACACAGGGGTTACACAACGTACATAAGAGTACACACAGTAAACATGATGTGCATGTACATGTACCTGCAAGTACACACAGAGGTAAATGCACATGTACATGTGTAGGGGTGTAAAAGTATGCCATGTACACACAGGAGTGTCAACAGCATAATAGGAGTGTCAGCATTATGTGATGCATACAAGATGTAGTAGGCGTTATTAGTACACAATCTACATGTACATGTGTCCACATGACACACACCACACACACACACGTACCTAAATGAACTGCTGTTGCACACCACAGGGAGTATATCTCATCAAACCCAATAACAGCAAAGGAAAATATGCAATAGGCAGAGACTGCAAGCATTGTGACAGGGTCACTACGGAGATGGAAATGGTTAAATAGACCGCATTCATTGCACTGGAGGCACCCATAGTTGATGTGTTATACTATGTACATGTACAATTGTAACACGCACTTGCAAAATAGCATTAATGTAACATTTCTATTTATACCATTCAAAAACAAACCAATGTATATATGCATAAACAGGGACATACATGTATATTATGACAAAACCAGGTTTATGGTTTTAAAATAAAATGACTATAAAATAGCATCAATTTTGATCAAACCCACATACATTGTATCTTCCAAACTAAATGATGCATGTCCTTCCTATTTTCAGCACTTAATGCCACATCTGTTCTGTCTATTTTTGCACACTATGAACCCTTTACACCAATCGGTGCCAACGTTTGGTAACCTTCAGGGTTAAAAACAGCGAAAGAGCATCATACCCAAAGGAGTCCTGTTGCTACCAGATTGTGCAGATCGTTGAATTGTACTTAATCTATCTATAATCAAGATATGGATTATCAAAGTCGGAGCAATTTTCCTGGTCGTTTTGCGCCATTGTATATTTTAGAACAGATTCCATCCACTGAATGGGGTCTCGTCAAAAATATAGAATGGCGCGAAACAACCAGGAAAATTGCTCCGACTTTTATCATAAATATCTTGATTATAGATTAAGCAAAATTCAACAATCTGCACAATCCGATAGCAACAGTACTCCTTTGGGTATGTTGCAATTTTGACGCTGAAAAGACACTCCTCCTTTGCTGAGTTTTACGGGTTTTTAACCCTGAAGATTACCGAACATTGGCACGGACGAGTGTAAAGGGTTCATAGAGTGCAAAAATAGAATTAAATACAGAATAAATGTGGCAATAAGTGCTGAAAATAGGAAGGACGTGGGTCGCTTAGCTTGGAAGATATGATGTGGGTTTGAAATTGATGCTATTTTATAGTCTTTATTTTATAATGCATTAAGCCCGAAACCTTTTGTCATAAAACATCCCACACGTACATATGCATAAATTGTAAAAACACACACATACATGAAGCATGCACACAAAAGGCACACATATAAATGAGCACACGCATGCATAAACACATATACAAGTTCACAAACACACAAATACACACACATAAACAAACCAGAGTAATTCTCACCCTTAAACAATAAAGATAAGAAAAATTGGTTATGTACATGTATACACAGATATTAATGCACACATACATGTATGCACGCACACATACAACCGCATGCAAAAGAAATTGCAGCTACATGTGCATGTATATGGTTTTCATTCAGACACAATCATTATATTTACACAGATTACAAACACACACAATCAAGCGCATCTCACGGTTCAATTTACACTACCCAAATACAACCGTACGGTCCATTGTGTACATGTACATCTACACCAACAAATGCACAAACACACATATGCACAAATATGTACACATAAAGATATACAAACAAACAACAAGCACTCACACACACACACACACACATACACACAGTAACAGAGAAATCTCACCTTACAAGTGCCCGGAAGTCTCTTGCCCACGTCTTTACCCCCCCTATAATTCTCAATGTTCTGCTCTTTGGGGGCAAGGCATGACCCAGGTCAACATTGGCACCATCGAACTTCACAACCCCCTCTGACACACCACCATCCATATCCCCGCGGCTCATTTGGTGATGATGATGATGCTTGTGAACCTTGACAAACATCGGCACGACAACATCCTTCCTGTCGAAAAATGGCTCCAGAGTGGATGATCTGTGGTGGTGAGGATGCAGGTGTGGATGCGGGTGTTGTTCCAGTTGGGGGCGGAGCTGCTCTCGCTGCGGCTTATTATTCGCAGGCAGCCGCAGGCGCGCGGACCGCTTGTCCGGAAGCTCTTCGTCCGAATCGGCGGGCTCCATCTCCGCCAGTTCCAGTATGTCCTTCTCCTCCACCGCTTCACCCTGGCTGTCCTCATGGACCAGGGCTGCCTTCCGACCTGACCTCCCATTGGACTGGTGAGTGCCGGTGGGGTGCAGGCTGGGTGCAGCTGACTGCAGCTTGGCGACGGACGACGGCGGTAACGCGATGTCGCCTTCTCCAGCCTCTTCTTCGTCGGATTCGGTGTCCTTCATTTTGGATCCCAGCGTCCCTATGTCCAGGTCCTCACAGATTTCAATGGAGGAAGAGGAGGAAGAGGAGGAGGACGATTCAAGAAGATGAGAGGTACCATTCTGGTCAGCCTGCTCAACCTTCTGCTCTTCAATCTTTAGAACTTCACTTCTAGGTTTCCTGCGTGAGTGTGAACGTGTTATGGCACTAAATATAATACACAATGTATACATACATGCATATTACAGGTACAAGTACTGCATGTATATGCACACTACTGGATGTAGGTACATATGCACTGTATGTATGTACTGTATACATGCATGCAATGCCTTCAAGCTAGCAGCTGTGTACAAGATTGCTTGCAGCAGTGGTTTTATTTCTCTCCTCAATATTGCTTTCTAACTCCCTTGCAACAGTGCCCACATAAGTACCTTCCATTTCCTTTTCCAACTAAACTGTCCTCATCTACTTCCTCTCCATCATCCTTGTCTATATCCCCACTGTCCTTTGCTATTTCATCCACTTCCTTTTCCTCATCCTCATCTTCTTTTCCTCATCTTCTTTTTCCTCATCCTCATCTTCTTTCTCCTCTTCATGCACTCTGATTTCATCATGCTCGTCTTCGTTTCAACATCCTCCTTTTCTTTCTCCTCTTCATCTTTTCTGTTTCCTCATCCTCCTCTTCATTTCCTTCATCATCCTGTTCTTTTTCTTTCGTCCCTTCCTCTGAATTTTCTCGTTCACAAAGCTTCAAAACATCTTCATCAAGCAGTCCCCAAAAGTTGACATCAGGAACAAAAAATGCCTTCGGAGGTTGGCCAAATACTAATTTGTATGGGGTTTGCTTGGTGGTGTCATGAACCAGAGTGTTCATTGTATCTGCAATGACAGATAAAACATAAAAACATTTACAGCGTAGAAAAACATTGGATCACTTACACACAATATGTGGAAGCCATTGAGACCATGGTGGGGATTGATCGCCACATTCAACAACTTTGGCACTGATCATTCTTTCAAGTGTGTAGTGTGCTTGTTCAACTAATCCTTGGGATTGGGGGTGTAGCGGACGACCACTGATTAACTGCACATGACCTGGCCATGTAGAAACTACATCTTCAATGAGTTTGCTTACCAATTCTTTGCCATTATCACTGTGAATGATAGCAGGCAAGCCAAACACTGGGAAAACAAAGTTGTGCAATGATTTAACCACATGGTTTACCTTCTTTTTTACAAGAGGAAATGCAAAATTAAACTTTGACCAATGATTCATGATGTATAATATCCTGTTGCATCCATTATGTGGCATATGCCTCATATCAATCAGATCGATCTACAGATATGTATAAATATTTTGTACGTGTTAGTAAGCATGAATAGTGATTAAACCTACCTGGATACGAGAGAATAGCCCATCAGCTATGATGACCTTAAAGGGGCTTTAGTGTGCTGTGGTTTCCTTGAGCTGCATGTTGAACACAAGCTTACATACGTTTCAACCACAACTCTTGGTATTTCGGAGTACAATGACTGGACCTACAGTGTAAAAGGAGTGACACATACATGACTCAATTTAGCATGTACATGTTCCATACTTCAATTTCGTGCTAGCATAGGTTTTTCTTGAACCAGCATGCAGACAATCTTTATCATGGATCTGTTTCAAAATGTGGTAGAATCCCTCCACTATAGCGACCCTTCATAGCCTTTCATGATCGTGCGGTCATTAACGTTCTATACACCAACAAACCGGCAATAATCAACTACAGCAATATGAATACTAACACAGAACGAATTACCTCCTTTTTTCCCTTGACATGGACAACCAATGCATCCCTTATTCCAGCTTCAGGCAAGTGAGCAGTTGAAATCCACTTCTTTTAATAAGATGACGAAAGGTTCTATCCTCAATTGATAGAGGATTCTTTAAAAAGTGGATGATCCGTTCTCCGAACTGTTGGTGAATCTTGTTCTCTTAGCGTCTTTTGTAAAAGCAGCAGAAAGGTATTCTTCGAATGCATCCATCGGGCGTGTAACACGTGGATAAGTGAATGTGACACCTTGTTAGTGCATGAGCATGCGCAAGTCACTATCCGGTTACATAACCGGTCGTCCGGTTGTGTATTCGGTTGTCCGGTTGCATAACCGGTCAATTGCTGGGCATCCGTACGGAACATATACGTTGGAATGTAACTCGGAACTATTGAGAACATATGATTAGCTCCCGCCGCTGGGATTTGCATTACTTGTAATGGCACTAGTTCAAAAGGGTGACTTCAGAAAAAATGCTGCATGAACAAAACTTTGATCTGTAAAATTTAATTGCATTAGTATGGCTTCCCTTAGCTGTGGAAAATTCGAACAAGAACTATAAGCATTGTTTGTATCCATTGTAATTATAGAGCTATATTAACTCGGTAGTTCAATGAAGCGAACACATGGACCATATGGCAACAAGCCGACGGACAAACAAATGTTTTGATAGTCAGTTTCTTCTGGCACATTTCATCTAAAATGATTCGTTGTAATTAATTATGAGGCGTGCAATTGCACGTGCGCAGGGTGATATAGCAGGTAAAATCTACATGGAATTTACGAACTTCAAATCGTGATGTATGTGGCATTTGCACTGCAGTAAATCCAACACAGTGAGATACATTCATAGCGGCATGAATACCTAGAGAAATTGATCCAACACTTCTTTGTCAATCAGCTTGTTATCATGGTGAAAGAGTTGTTGCCATTGTGAATAAGTTATATAGGATTGCTGTCGACAAGGCATGACAGTGAACTAATGACCAAAATACAAATTACAATGTACTACAGGCTGCAAAAAAAAAAATCTATGCAGCGCTACAGTGAAAATATATTCAATAGCTGCGTCATAGGATACATATTACAGTTCAACCTCAAATGTTTATATCAGCCATATGAATTGCAGTACTGGTAGTAGTATCCATATAACAATATGCTGAGTAGTAAGTGTAGTAATTGTAGTAGTTAGTGGATTCATCGTAGTATGAGTAGTACGAGCTGTAGGAGCACGTTCGATAGGAATAGTAGGAGTAGTAGTTAATGTCACAGGTATAAGTATAGCAAAAGTATGGAGAGGAAGGTGATGTATAGCAGTATGGGGATGGAGTTGTGTAGGGAGTTGTGTATGGAGATGTGGCACTAGACTTTGCACTAACAGTCACAGCCACTGGAATGGCCACAACACTCCACACCACTATGGTGAACACAACTGCTGCAACGTTGAGACCCAGAGAGATATTGCCCTTTGTCCTAGCAGATGCAATGTTACCACGTCTTTCTTCATTCCTTTGCCTGATGAAACACAATAAACATTTTTGGAGAGCTATAATTGCCCTGTATAACTCACAGTTAAATGATATCAAAACAGCAGCTATGGTACACAGTAGTGATGGCCATCCTCCAAGGATGAGGACCAGAATCGTCATTAGAACATAAAGGGTAAGGTAATTATCCCCAGCTGATGGCCGAACAACAGTGCTGGATGGAAATGTGATTGGTTGTTGCTGGACTATCATTGGATTATTGAGCTGTGTTGGAACAAGGTTTAGCAGTAGCAAGGCAAATACTACTGATGAGTATAATTATAATTGGTACAGGTGATATGAATAGAAATGCTTCACATATCAATCGCTGTATCTTCAGGACGCCTTGGGCTCTCAACTTTATACATTACGTATTTTACACACGTATGTACATTGAATGATTTATAATTGCTGGTTCCCATTACATCATGAAGTGCACACGTATAGCCACAGTATTACCGATTTCTTCCTGAAAAAATAAACATAATAATTACCATCTAAGTCAATTGTTTTGTCTAATCTGTGTGTGGCAAACCCGGTGTCAGAGCACATAATGACGAGGTCATTGAGATGCGGATAGGTTTTTATGACAACCTTTAATCCATTTAATGCAATATTGTATTGCATATCATGTGTATCTATGTTATATATCTGTAACAATTATTGGGATTATATACAGTATAAAAATTAAGAACCAATATTAATTAATATGGAACTGGTGCCATTGTATTTTTGGGTCTATGCAGTATGTATTGCTGGACAGTATCCAATTTTAATGAGTCCAATGTACAAGCGTTATTTGTTAACATCAATCTGACAATTACCTGTTGACCAATGGGATAAGGCATTGGACCACTTGTCTGTGGCATCATAAGATACTGCTTTTGTGCAAAGTTTGGATATGCCACCAGTTCTGCACGATCTGGTAGGTATCCAGGCAGGAGGTAAGGACTTCCTGCATAGTACACTGGTTGTGGATAAGCTTGAATAGGCAGGAATGTCTGTCCCGGTCCAGCAATGTTCAACATCTGGATGGGCTGCTGTGGACCAGTGGACTGTTGAGCCGTACCACCAGTATTGGCCTGTGGGCCTGATGGCTGTGGGCCTGATGGCTGTGGACCTGATGGCTGTGGGCATGGCTGTGGACCAGCACTCTGGTGCTCATTTGCCACAGTCTCATAGAGTGGAGGGTCTGTTGGTGCAACATGGGTGTATAGGATAGTGCAAAATAACGTAGGGAATGAGATTAAATTGTTCATGCAGCCATTGTTGCTTGTCTGTGACTGTGTGTGGGCCACCGTATTCATGGATTTTTTAAAAAGTAACCCCCTTGTTAATCAAATACTTTGTAAGCACCTAATGTAGCGCAATAACGATTAATGAGGAACTTTAGCAACTTCCCCTCCCGTATGAACTTCAGTAACTTCCCCTCCACGTATGAACTCGAAGGTTTATAGCTAGCGTCGACGTACGACGCTTGTAGGTAAGCTTATAGGGACTCAGCTGCGTGTGTTTCGTGCGGTTGGCAGAGCTTTTTCCGCACCAACTTTCTATCCCAAAATTATGCGCGTATCCAATTATTACAGGGGGAGGGGGGGGGGGGGGGGTGGGGGTTCACAACAATGGAAAAGTAACGCTACATTAAAATGAGAATCATTAAACTAGCTGTTAACGGTACGGTCATATCACATCCCACCATCTATATATGGAGGGAGAAAGATGGTTTTGTTGGTGGGATGTGATATGGCCTCTAACAGCTAGTTTATGGCCCAATGATTCTCATTTATTGTCGTTGTTCCGAGTGTTACTCTTCCGTTGTTGTGACCCTCCCACCCCCTGTATGTGCGCGTGTCTGATTGCATATGTTCGTTTTTAATATACATGTACATGTATATGCCTAAAGTACCGCGGACATCCTCCTCATCGGGGGGAAAAAAGGCTCCTGTTTGGGCTAATGTATTTCCGTAGCTTGTCAACATTTTAAAACGAAACACTAAATTATTTAATTTGAAAATGGTACAGGGAAACATTCACGGGTCTGCAGGGGTGGGAGCGGGGCGTAATTATATGCAAATATATTTATGGAATCGAGGCAGCGAAAAGGAACCTAGGGCATATTTTTTCAAGTTTTCAAACCATGTCATATACCTATGTCCTTTACAACTTCTTTCTTCACTTGAAATTAGGCTGTGTCTGTCCATCATGGTGTTGGCCTGAATTTTTAATTATGCGTCGTACATTTTGCGTCAACTTTGATGCTCCTTTCTGGGAAATTTTTATAATATGTAGTAGCGAATCTGGGGTGGGGGGGTGGGGGGGGGGGGGGGGGGGTTAACCCCCCCCCCCCAAACACACACACACACACACACACACACACACACACAGCCCTGCGATAACATTATTCACAGCAGACAATTCGGCAATCTGCATTGCTAATTGCGTTAAACCAGAGATAATATATAGAGGGATTGGCAACGCGTTATGTGAGCCGTAGAAATCGGCGATTTTTTGTGTGCCATCCGACCTGCTCGCACGTGCCTAAAAGTGTGAAACGGACATCAAAATTCGTTTGTTTGTTGCAACCACACTAGAACAAAACTATGCACTGCTGGGATCAAGTACGTGATAGTTCAAGATATTTTTGTCGTTTAAGGGGGCATCGAGAATTTGACGCGTGATTTTATATTGGCCTAATTTTAATGAAATTTTACTATGTCAGGTGTGCCCTTTTTTTGTGGGACAGCACCTTGTGCATCCGCGGGTTTTATATATATACGATCGTTTGCCTAACATACAAAATGGTTATACTTTAGCATGATGATGTGTTTTTGTCCAACGCGCACTTGTAACGATGCCTATAGGTCCGTGTAAGAAACCGCCACTCAATATTTCAATTGTTCAATTTATTGGAATTTGCAATTTTGACGCACTAATTGCCGATTTTTGATGATATTTGTAATTTTCACTACGTGAATAATTGATCTAGCGAGGTTTTTTCAAATTTTCAAAATTTCAATTAAAAATTGAAAAATTGAAATTTTGAAAAAATGCTTCGTGCGGGCATTGTTTAATTCTCCAATTTATTCCCTCTCACGATCACAGACCCTGTGGAATGGAACCGACGCGTTGACACCGGACACTCCCCTCTGGGAACGAGGGCATATTACAAGCTTAAGTGCCATGATTATGCGTGCGTAGTAGTATAGCAGCTGCCGCCACACCGTTCCATGTGCTTAGCCACACTTCGGCCCACACGACATTAGCTGACAGCTCTTTGTGCTTGGCAAGGTAATAGTAGCCACAGATATTATCACTAATTAATACTCGATCGCACAGCTGAGCTTGCTAGAATATCGTGCGCTTTACAGTTACAGACGGCTCAGTTATGTTGAGCTATTTTGTTAAACATTTCCCGCTACTTTTGCGTGCTGTAACGTTTAATAGTACTAGTACGCAGCCAATGCAAATTGCGATTCAAGCTAGTAGCTTGAATTAATAAGTGTGAACACAACCCAGTTGATGTAGGGCCCCCTAGCTGGAGGTCTCAACTGATCATGACAGCAACCCTGTTTGCCCCCCCCCCCCCCACGGGGGGGGGGGAGGGTGTTATGTTGGTCCCTTATGTGCACATTTCTTGCCCTCGGATTGTCCTGTTTCTAAACTGGTGCCATCACAAGTCCTGTTTATCAATATCTTCCTTTTCCCATTGCCTGTATTGCCTGTACATGTATGTCATAAATTTATGCAATCAATGCAAGTATGTGTACCCAATTTTAAAACTCAGGTCAAAGTTAAGTTCTGTCTGTCCCCCTGAATTCTATGTGGCAAGGTAGCCAGCCACACCAGCCCACTGTTTCATGTGAGCCAGCACCGCGTGCTGGAAGTGAGGTAGATGTGGGTTTTAAAAATCTGCTACAACTAAATTACCACAAAAAAGTGGTCACCATGGTGACCACACCCCCACTCCCACCATGCATGCAAGTCAATGGCACCAGTGCGTACATGACCCTATCCCAATGACCACAAAGTTCACCAATGGTGCAAGCAAGCTTCTCTGCCACATATCTGGGTATGTCTGCACACAACTTGTAACACTTTCAGAGACTGCATGGAAATAAGAATGCGTGTGTCGATGATGTGCATTAGTGAGCTGAGAATGTGTGCAAAATGTAAATGGATAAAAATTGATCATAAGAGATAAGCACACATACTACCACACATACACACACTCACAAAGTAATGCCCCCACTAAAACCTTTGTGCAAGACCCACTTGTTGCATCCCTCCATCTTGATCATGAATTTTTAAAGCAGATCTAGACAATCTGGTGAATGTTCCTTGTTGCCAACAGGGTAGGTGTGTACATACAGCTTCTTTGTTACCAGGCATATATGGTGTAAACTACGATGGATTGTCCAATTAGCAAAACAGACAACAGGAGACGGGGCAATTCTCTTGTGCACATGTGAGAATGGGGAACCCAACACTAAGGCTGGTTCCCCAATGCTGAACAAACGTATGGGAATGACCCCATAGTGATGGCATTGGGTTCCCCATCATAAACTCTATTCAGCACCACATCACCCAAGGAGTAAGAATTGTTTGCAGAGACATGTCCAAAGGATATTACACACTACATTTCTGATGAGCAATATTACCATCACATAGAGGATTTTTAGCCTTGCACTCTGAGCCTTGGGCTCTGAGCTGAACTGCAAAATTGCTTTGCACTCATATGTGCAAATTTGGACTGCATTGCACGTAAGGCTCTATGTCAATAGCCCATGTGAACGACCTACCAGGCCACAATCAGGCACATGCAAAACACACACATACACAAACACACCACCATGCACCACATACATGCACGGACGCTTCAGAACCCAACTTTCAGCTTGAATGTAACATCTGACAGTCAGAAAACAGGATATCCTAATAGCTTGTGTATGTGATGATGGTGAACATGTGTAGTAGAAATGTGTGAAGAGGGAGGTTACAGTCAGCCATATCTCCTGTAAAGATTACCAGTAAGAACACACCCTTACTTTCCCTTCACCCCACAACCTTACTTTCCCTTCACCCTACACCCTCACCTTTCCCTCCACCTCAAACTCTCACCTTTTCCTTTTTGCTTCAGTACTCTTGGAATCATTCCACTGTCCAATCAGATGAAAGCATTACATTATAGCATACAGCAATCTACAATGGCATCCCACCCTGCCACACACACACACTTTGAATATATGCAGAGTTGATATTCATATACTGTTACAGTGCTACACTTCATCCACGTCAACTTCTTATAGTACCAGCAGTGTGAAGGAAACAATCTGAAGGCGGTGTAACTGTTAAAAGTGTGATATATAATACGTATTGCGTGGGCGAGCAACTTCATAGGCGTACCCGATTATTCTATACATGTACTGATGTACTATAGGCTGCCCTATAGTTTAGGTTTGGCTGAAACCAGGCTGTGCTTGCCACATTGGGAGGGGACTATGAAATGCCGTACATGTAGGGGCCAACCTTTTCATTTGAGCCATTTCAGCATTTGTAGTGACAAGTTAACATAGACGGACCTCCGTAAAGCAAATTAATGGTACTGTGCATGCCTGCACGTACGTGTCGTGTGAGAAATTCTTATATGCATGGTGGCTTGAGGGTATGTAATGTATTACAGTGTGCCAGCGTTCGATGTATAGAAAATAGGCGGCGGATACAATTAGTGTGTAAACAAATAAGTACTGCACAGATGCCAAAATAAATAAATAAATAAGAGTGATATAAAGTTTTAAATTAACATCTATGTGGAAGATGAACAATTAGCAACCCACTTGTCTGGACGCCATGATCTAGCAGCCAACTGTTTGTCTGAAGTGGCGCCGAACTTGGATACAGAGTCCTAACACTATATCAATGGGTCCATTGGGAAGGAGGCCATGTAGTCAATTAAGCGTTGTGAACCAATTGTGCATGGTCATAAACGGTATTGAGTCATGGCGTGACGAATTACATACGCAAAAGGTGTTCTCTGATATTGCAGATGCATTACTGCTACCTTGTTAATTAGTTACAACGCCAACTATTGCCCATGATCAATGGCAGCAGTTTTGTTTGTAGGTGGAGGCACACACTAATAGTTGCTATGCACATTTACACACAGTGTCACAGTTTGTTTGCATAAACAGAAGGAATGAGTGGTTGTGTGTATGTGTGTACAGATTTGCATTTGCAAATGTATTATGAAGGGGTTGTATTGTGTGTGTGTGTGTGTGTGTGTGTGTGTGTGTGTGTATGTGTGTGTGTGTGTGCAAGTGTGTTCTTGAGTATTTGATATGGCTCACCTTTGGACTGTGGCCACACCCTCTTATCTATGCTGTTCATATTATTCTGCCAGCGTGCTTGAAAAAAATGAATCCCTCCATTTGCGAATAGTTCATCCCACTCTGGCCCCTTCTCCTCACGAATGAGAACATCAGAAGAAGATGACTGCAGTGTTCCATGATGACCACACCCACCCAGGCTTCAACTTACTATGGTGTGAAGAAATCGTCAAATAATCCGGTTATGATAAGCAGTTTGGCACATACATGCCAACGCATTGCAAGGCAATTAATTTCCTTCAAACTCAAGCACAAGGAATGCGTCAGTTCATCCAGGATGGGTGGGTTGTTATAATTTGACACTGTGAGTGCCAGGCAGTCACATAAGTAGAAAAAAGGGGTGCTGTATTGATGTATTTGGTTTTGCCTGATGGTCCACCTTTACCACGTGCACATGAATGCTAACCCCCTCCCCCCCCTTTGTTAGTTTTAGGTTTGTTTCCAAAGTGATCAGTGATATGTAATATTTAGAGCTGTGATATGCATTGCCTAACTAATGTGATATGATGCAAAACGTTTGTAGGTAGTACATGTAGTGGCATGCAGCCTCCAGTTGTAGCACAAGAGGGGTGAATGATGCCTGCTCAACCTTACAGATTTGACCTGCGCACAGTGCCATTCAGAGCACTTTGGAAGAATTTCTGGAAGAATTTCTGTTGGTGGATCTGACTGAGAAAGAGGATATGTGTTAGTTAGGCAATGCATATCACAGCACAAAATATTTCATGTGAAAGTAAACCTAAAACTAACATGGGGGGGGGAGGGGGGGGGGGAGGGTAGCACCCATCTGGTAGAGGCGGACCATCAGGCAAAACCGAATACGTCAATACAGCACCCCTTTTTTCTACTTACGTGACTACCTGGCACCCACAGTGTCAGATTATAACAACTCATCCATCCTGGATGAGCTGAAACATTCCAGGTGCTTCAGTTTCAAAGTGCTTGAATAAAAAATTCCTTGTTAGCGCAGGGTAGCTGTGCACATGTTGCAATGGGGAACCAAATGCCATCATTATGGATCATTCCCACAAGTTTGTTCAGCATTGGGGAACCAGCCTTAGTGTTGGGTTCCCCATTCTCACATGTGCACAAGAGAATTGCCCCGTCTCCTGTTGTCTATTTTGCTAATTGGACAATCCATCGTACTTTACACCATATATGCCTGGTAACAAAGAAGAGGCTGTATGTACACACCTACCCTGTTGGCAACAAGGAACAGTCACCAGATTGTCTAGATTTGCTTTAAAACTTAATGATCAAGATGGAGGGATGCAACAAGTGGGTCTTGCACAAAGTTTTTAGTGGGGGCATTACTATGTGAGTGTGTGTATGTGTGGTAGTATGTGTGCTTATCTCTTATGATCAATTCTTTACATTTTGCACACATTCTCAGCTCACTAATGCACATCATCGATACACAAATTCTTATTTCCATGCAGTCTCCGAGAGTGTTACAAGTTGTGTGCAGACATACCCAAAGACATGTGGCAGAGAAGCTTGCTTGCACCATTGGTGAACTTTGTGGTCATTGGGATAGGGTCATGTACGCACTGGTGCCATTGACTTGCATGCATGGTGGGAGTGGGGGTGTGGTCACCATGACAACCACTTTTTTGTGGTTGTAGCGGATTTTTTAAAACACACATCTACCTCACTTCCAGCACATGGTGGCTGGTCTGGCTCACATGAAACAGTGGGCTGGTGTGGCTGGCTACCTTGCCACATAGAATTCAGGGGGACAGACAGAACTTAACTTTGACCTGAGTTTTAAAATTGGGTACACATACTTGCATTGAATGCACACATTTATGACATACAGGCAATACAGGCAATGGGAAAAGGAAAATATGGATAAACAGGACTTGTGATGGCACCAGTTTAGAAACAGGACAATCCGAGGGCAAGAAATGTGCATATAGGGACCGACATAACACCCTCCCCTCCCCCCCCCCCCCCCGGGGGGGGGGGGGGGGGGCAAACAGGGGAACAGGGGTGTGGTCATGATCAGTTGAGACCTCCAGCTAGGGGGCCTAACCCCAACTGGGTTGTGTTCACATTTATTAATTCAAGCTACTAGCTTCGATCGCAATTTGCATTGGCTGCGTACTAGTACTATTAAACGTTACAGCAAGCAAAAGTAGCGTGAAATGTTTAACAAAATAGCTCAACATAACTGAGCTCCTTGTGTCCGTCTGTAACTGTAAAGCGCACGATGTTCTAGCAAGCTCAGCTGTGCGATCGAGTATTAATTAGTGATAATATCTGTGGCTACTATTACCTTGCCAAGCACAAAGAGCTGTCAGCTAATGTCGTGTGGGCCGAAGTGTGGCTAAGCACATGGAACGGTGTGGCGGCAGCTGCTATACTACTACGTACGCATAATCATGGCACTTAAGCTTGTAATATGCCCTCGTTCCCAGAGGGGAGTGTCCGGTGTCAACGGACCCTATAGGGGTCCGTGTAAGAAACCGCCACTCAATATTTCAATTGTTCAATTTATTGGAATTTGCAATTGTGACGCACTAATTGCCGATTTTTGATGATATCTGTAATTTTCACTACGTGAATAATTGATGTAGCGAGGTTTTTTCAAATTTTCAAAATTTCAATTAAAAATTGAAAAATTGAAATTTTGAAAAATGCTTCGTGCGGGCATTGTTTAATTCTCCAATTTATTCCCTCTCACGATCACAGACCCTGTGGAATGGAACCGACGCGTTGACACCGGACACTCCCCTCTGGGAACGAGGGCATATTACAAGCTTAAGTGCCATGATTATGCGTGCGTAGTAGTATTGCAGCTGCCACCACACCGTTCCATGTGCTTAGCCACACTTCGGCCCACACGACATTAGCTGACACCTCTTTGTGCTTGGCAAGGTAATAGTAGCCACAGATATTATCACTAATTAATACTCGATCGCACAGCTGAGCTTGCTAGAATATCGTGCGCTTTACAGTTACAGACGGACACAAGGAGCTCAGTTATGTTGAGCTATTTTTTTAAACATTTCCCGCTACTTTTGCTTGCTGTAACGTTTAACAAGTAAATAAAAACATTCTCTACGAGAAAGTTGGTGGGATACAGGATTTGATTATGACATTGGTGGTGTAAAAAGCAAGGAAACAAGGTCTTATCAGAAGGGAAAATGTCATAGTCCTATATTTAGCACATTTCTAGGGCATGTGTTGTTTGTGTGCTAAATATAGGACTATGACATTTTCCCTTCTGATAAGACCTTGTTTCCTTGCTTTTTACACCACCAATGTCATAATCAAATCCTATATCCCACCAACTTTCTCGTAGAGAATGTTTTTATTTACTTGTTTTCTTTATTTTTTTTTTCATATATTATATAAAAGCGAGTCCTCCAGCCGATTCTGAAGCTATTGGTGAAATTTTCATCGCTTAGAAATGTTTCTGTCCTGAGTTATGCGTTGCCAAGAAGAAGAAGAAGAAGAGAAGAAGAATGAGAAGACGACCCGCCCCTTGTTCCGAGACTGGGTACGAGGACGGGCAGTACACTCTTGTTCTCAACAACCACGCGGTTCAGCGACATGAAACAAAAACGAAACTACTCATTTTTGACTTCTAGATCGATTGCTAAAACAAGCTACACGATCCGATCGTCGGGAGTGTTGTTACAGACGGGTCGCGTTTTATTAATGACATTCATAGTCGTGGTCAAATCCTATATGGAAGTTTCTAACGAAACTTCCGATAGTACTAGTACGCAGCCAATGCAAATTGAGATCGAAGCTAGTAGCTTGAATTAATAAATGTGAACACAACCCAGTTGGGGTAAGGCCCCCTAGCTGGAGGTCTCAACTGATCATGACCGCACCCCTGTTTGCCCCCCCCCCCCCCCCCGGGGGGGGAGGGGAGGATGTTATGTCGGTCCCCTATCTGCACATTTCTTGCCCTCGGATTGTCCATTTTCTAAACTGGTGCCATCACAAGTCCTGTTTATCCATATTTTCCTTTTCCCATTGCCTGTATTACCTGTATGTCATAAATTTGTGCATTCAATGCAAGTATGTGTACCCAATTTTAAAACTCAGGTCAAAGTTAAGTTCTGTCTGTCCCCCTGAATTCTATGTGGCAAAGGTAGCCAGTCACACCAGCCCACTGTTTCATGTGACCCAGACCAGCCACCATGTGCTGGAAGTGAGGTAGATGTGGGTTTTAAAAAATCTGCTACAACTAAATTACCACAAAAAAGTGGTTGTCATGGTGACCACACCCCCACTCCCACCATGCATGCAAGTCAATGGCACCAGTGCGTACATGACCCTATCCCAATGACCACAAAGTTCACCAATGGTGCAAGCAAGCTTCTCTGCCACATGTCTCTGGGTATGTCTGCACACAACTTGTAACACTCTCAGAGACTGCATGGAAATAAGAATTTGTGTGTCGATGATGTGCATTAGTGAGCTGAGAATGTGTGCAAAATGTAAATGGATAAGAATTGATCATAAGAGATAAGCACACATACTAACACACATACACACACTCACAAAGTAATGCCCCCACTAAAAGCTTTGTGCAAGACCCACTTGTTGCATTCCTCCATCTTGATCATGAAGTTTTAAAGCAGATCTAGACAATCTGGTGAATATTCCTTGTTGCCAACAGGGTAGGTGTGTACATACAGCCTCTTCTTTGTTACCAGGCATATATGGTGTAAAGTACGATGGATTGTCCAATTAGCAAAACAGACAACAGGAGACAGGGCAATTCTCTTGTGCACATGTAGAATGGGGAACCTTTGTGTGTCTTTGCGTGTCTTTACGGTAAAAGACGCGCCCCCTGTCAATTATTGTCTTGCCTATCATGCATGTTTGCATTTCTATGTTAAAACCATAGCAGCTGGTTAAGCGGCTTCACCCAAGTTGACCCCATGCGCCGCTAGTCAGTATTTATCACTCTTGACAACACAGTATATTTTCAACAGTCTTGAAATGTTGTGATGATGAATGAGAGGTATCTCTGCTTTCCTAATTCTTTTCCTTACCCAACTGTTGCTTTCAAAATCCTTGCATACCTCTTTTTTTTTTTGTTGGAATGTAATTCAGAACTATTGGGCTACATTTGGCCCATTGGTATTGCATTACTTGTAATGGCACTAGATCAAAAGGGCGTCTTCAGACGTGAATAAAACATTGATCTTTTAGCGTTCTTGGATCTCTGCCATCCCTTCCACTGCATGGTCTAGCTCTCTGCGGAATGTCAGGTTGCTCTAAGGTGGTGGTACATCTGGAGGTACCCTGTGCCGCCTTTGTCCCGACATCGTTCTTGACCCTCTAGGTCATCACGCTGCCTCTTGCAGACGTGGTGGGGATGTGGTTACAAGGCACAACCATTTGCGTGACATCTTTGCAGGTTTCTGTCGTTGTGCATGCCCCATCTATCTGTGAGGCTTGAAGTGGGGCACGGTCTACCTATGGACCATGTTAACTCTCGCCCTGCAGATGTCCTTGTTCAGGGATGGGACAGAGGAAAGCCAGCAGCTTTCTTTGACGTTACAGTCACTTCACCTCTTACCGCAGTCATTCTGAACAATGCTAGTGCATCTGTTGGGGCAGCAGCCTATGCAGCTGAATCCCGAAAGCATGCTGCAAATGACATCAAATGCCAGGATTTAGGGTGGAGATGTATCCCCCAAGCTGTAGAGACCTATGGCAACTGGGGGAAGGATGCTCAGAGTGCTTATTCACGCCTTGCAACTCTGTTGGCCATCAGCCAGTCTATCCTAAACCCAAAATGGTTGCCGAATTCTATGGGCGCCTCAACCTATCACTTGTGAGATCTGTGGCAAGGGCTATCATGGGTAGGGAGTTAGTACATGGTTAATGTAGTTCAATTTTTAGGTTCAGTAGACTTGTTCGTGACAAGTGTTGTATGTAATGCATTCATGTATACAGTAATAGTATGAAAAAATAATTACATTGTTTTGGCTAGCTTCCCTGGTAGCTATAAGAAATTTAAATGAGAACTATAAGCATTGTTATTATAGAGCTATTTTAACTCAGTAGTTCAATGAAGCGAACACATGGACCATATGGCAACAAGCCGACAGACAAACAAGTGTTTTCATTGTCAGTTTCTTCTGGCACATTTCATCTAAAATGATTCGGTGTAATTAATTATGGGGCATGCAATTGCACATGCTGGGTGATAGCAGGTAATATCTACGTGGATTTTACGAACTTCAAATCGTGATGTGTATGTGGCATTTGCACTGCAGTATATCCAACATAGTGAGATATAATCATAGTGGCATGATTACATTGAGCAACTGATCAAAAACACTTCTTTGATTTGGCTGTCAGCTTGTTATCATGGTCCCATTGTGTTCACTTCATTGAAAGAGTTGTCGCCATTGTGAATAAGTTAGTATAGGATTGCTCTCGAATCGGATGTCTTATGCAGGGCATGACAGTGAACTAATGACCAAAATACAAAATTACAATGTATTAGTACATACAGTCCTTTCCACAACAGGCAAAAAAAATCTATTCAGCGCTACAGTGAAAATATATTCAATAGCTAGCTGCGTTATACGCGATTCATATTACAGTTCAAGCTCAAATGTTAATATCAACCATATGAATTGCATTACTGGTAGTAGTATCCATAACAATATGTTGAGTAGTAGCTGTAGTAGTTGTAGTAGTAATAGGTGGATGCATCGTAGTATGAGTAGTACGAGCTGTAGGAGCATGATTGTTGGTAATAGTAGGAAGAGTAATAACAATTAGAAGTGTAGCAGTAGTACGGAGAGGAAGATGATGTATAGCAGTATGGGGATGGAGTTGGGTAGGTAGCTGTGTATGGAGTTGGGTAGGTAGTTGGGTAGGGAGTTGTGTATGGAGTTGTATAGGGAGCTGTGGCACTAGACTTTGCACTAACAGTCACAGCCACTGGAATGGCCACAACACTCCACACCACTATGGTGAACACAACTGCTGCAACGTTGAGACCCAGAGAGATATTGCCCTTTGTCCTGGCAGATGCAATGTTACCACGTTTTTCTTCATCCTTTGCCTGATGAAGCACAACAAAACTAATTTGAAAGCAATTGTTTAAAGAGTTTAACTCACAGTTAATGAAATCAACACAGCAGCTATGGTACACAGAAGTGATGGCCATCCTCCAAGGATGAGGACCAGAACCGTCATTAGAACAGAAAGGGTAAAATAATTATCCCCAGTTGATGGCCGAACAACCGTGCCGGATGGAACAGTGATTGGTTGTTGCTGGATTACCATTGGATTATTGGGCTGTGATGGAACAAGGTTTAGCAGTAGAAAGGCAAATACTATATTTATATGAATAGAAATGCTTCATATATCAATCGATGTATCTTCAGGACGTCTTGGGCTGTCAATTTTATACATTACGTATATTATGCACGTATGCACATTGAATGATTAATATATAACTGCTGGTTCCCGTTACATCATGGAGTGCACACGTAGCAACTGACAGTATTACCAATTTCTTCCAGAAAAATAAAAATTACCATCTAAGTCTATTGTTTTGTCTAACCTGTGAGTGGCAAACTCGTTATGATGAGGTCATTGTGTGGTGGATAGGTTAATATGGCAACCGTTGATCCATTAAATTTATCCAATACTGTATTGCATTTCATGCTTAACCATGCTTCGTACCTTTAAAAAACCTACACCAATAATAGCAATTGCTATGAGTATAATAGATATTGTTATTGCTGGACACTATCCCAATTTTAATGAATCGAGTGTATTAAAGTTATTTGCATACATCAATATGAAAATTACCTGTTGACCAATGGGATAAAGCATTGGACCACTTGTCTGTGGCATCATAAGATACTGCTTTTGTGCAAAGTTTGGATATGCCACCAATTCTACACGATCTTGTAGATATCCAGGCAGGAGGTAAGGACTTCCTGCATAGTAAGGTGCAGCTGGTTGTGGATAAGCTTAGGTAGGCTGGAATGTCTGTCCAGGTCCAGCAATGTTCAACATCTGGATGGGTTGCTGTGGACCAGGGGACTGTTGAGCCATACCACCAGTATTGGCCTGTGGACCTGATGGCTGTGGGCCTGATGGCTGTGGACCTGATGTCTGTGGACCTGATGGCTGTGGGCCTGATGGCTGTGGACCAGCACTCTGTTGCTCATTTACCACAGTCTCATAGAGAGGAGGGTCTGTTGGTGCAGCATGAGTGCATAGTGGATAGTGTAATTTTTGTAGGGAATGAGATTAAATGGTTCATGCAGCCATTATTGCTTGTCTGTGTGTGGGCCCACCGTTGTCATGGATGTTAACTAAAAGTAACCCCCTTGTTAATCGAATGCTGTTAATGTACATACATTTCAACTTCTCAAGCACCCTATGTATTCATTGTGACAGTTACTGTACAGTTAAGTGGTTTATAAATTACATTTATGCTTATGTGTTTTAGCTTGATTCAGTCTATTAGCATCATAACGCCTTTTAACAATAAGGGTGCCCTGCATCAGAGTTCAGAAGACCAGATAGAGATATCCAGGAATCCCGTATGTGATGTGCAAGGGCAGATCCAGCTAACGATTAATGAGGAACTTTAGTAACATCCCCTCCCGTATGAACGTCAGTAACTTCCCCTCCCCGTATGAACTCGACGCTTAATAGCTAGCGTCGACGTACGACGTTTGTAAGCTTATAGGGACTCAGCTGCGTGTGTTTCGGGCGGTTGGTAGAGCTTTTGCCGCACCAACTTTGATCCCAAAAATATGGGCGTATCCAATTATGTGCGCATGTCTGATTGCATATGTTCGTTTTAATATAAATCCGACCATCCTCCTCATCGGGAAATAAAAAGGCTCCTGTTTGGGCTAATGCATTTCGGTAGCTTGTCAAAATTAAAACGAAACTACTAAATTTGAAAACGGTACGGGGAAACATTCTAGGATCTGGGGGTGCAGGCGGGGGAGGGGGCGTAATTATGTGCAAATATTTATGGCATCGTGGCACCTAGCGCATATTCTTTCAAGTTTCATACTCAAAGAGTCACCTATGTCCTCCACAACGTTATCTTAAGCACTTGTAAATAGTCTGTGTCTGTCGTCATGGAGTTACAGTGGCCTGAATGTTTAATTACGCGTACATTTTGATGCTCTTTTCAGTCTGGAAAATATTTGCAGTAGAGGATCTGGGGGGGGGGGGGGGGGGGATACTCTTGCATCGGCACTACTGAATCAGTAGTGATGAGAGCGTTTTTCTAATATTGGGGGAGGGTTAAATTCTGCTCCTAGCCCATCTATAACATTATATTCATAGAGACAATTAGGCAATCTGCATTTTGACAGTTGCGTAAACACCCCCCCCCTCCCCCCCCTCTTACTCTGCCACGCTCCTATCGTACGCAGTGGCGGATCCAGGGGGGGGGGAGCGGAAGGGGCGTACGCCCCCCCTAACAAGCCGACCCAAAAAATGAATTTAATGCGGAACTCAAAAGCTTCTGGGGCTTCGCCCCATACCCCCTAGCTGGAGCTGGAGGGGGCGGAGCCGTCTCCAGCACCCACCCTCTTTCCTACCCTGTGATTAATACGCCCCCCCCTAACTTTAAATCCTGGATCCGCCACTGGTACGCCCCGGGGCGGCTTGCGTTCATAATTGAACGCTACCCTATTGAACGTGTGCTGATCTGTCCGCCTGGATGCCACGCCCCTAATAATTGACCGCACCCAACTTTATACCCAGTACGCCGGCCTGACGTTACATTCAATCGCTTACCATCGAGAACCACACATCCTGAAATATGAGAGTGAAACAAAACATTGCACTCACGTACTCTCCATATCACGTTCACGATGTGTTCTGTCAATATATTTATGGCATTCATGATCACCATTAAAGGAAATAAAACCCCGTTGAAGTTAGCCGCACATTCCTCAGCCGCACATTTTACAATGAATAAGTTAACATTCCACTAGCGTCGGGCGGCGGATGCGTGCGTTTGATGGACTGTATGAGGTTGGTCCACGGTTGTCGATATGACCATTCTAACGGCGATGCTTAGGACATGGTAGGTATCGCAACGCATCTAAGTCTCGAGCTCTCAGCAAACTCAGATCGAGGAAGTACTAATATAAAACGCCCATGACTATACACGAATTGAATCAAAAATCAAAATGACACAAACATGCAACTCATACGCTATATGTTCACAGTTCCTAGATGCTTAAATGTAGCAAACATCCTTAGGCCACACCAAATTAATCTTTAGTTTCTGGTCCCCGCCCGCATCCTTTTATCTCATTTATTCGTTTATTGTGACTATAATCATATTCATATACATAATCATCGGGGAGTTACGTTAGTAACTCTCATATAGGATTTAACCCCGATTATGAATGTCATTAAAAAACGCGACCCGCTGTGACTCCCGACGAGCGGATGGCTTACCTTGGTTGATCGTCGCGTACAAGAAGGCATATAACAAGGCAGTTTCGTGTTTGTTTGATGTCACAAAACCGCGTGTTATAGAGAACAAAACAGATTTTCGAAACTCTACCCAGTCCAGCGTAATTTCTCCTTCTTCTTCTTCTTCTTCTTCTTCTTCTTCTTCTTCTTCTTCTTCTTCTTCTTCTTCTTCTTCTTCTTCTTCTTCTTCTTCTTCTTCTTCTTCTTCTTCTTCTTCTTCTTCTCTTCTTCTTCTTCTTCTTCTTCTTCTTCTTCTTCTTCTTCTTCTTCTTCTTCTTCTTCTTCTTCTTCTTCTTCTTCTTCTTCTTCTTCTTCTTCTTCTTCTTCTTCTTCTTCTTCTTCTTCTTCTTCTTCTTCTTCTTCTTCTTCTTCTTCTTCTCTTCTTCTTCTTCTTCTTCTTCTTCTTCTTCTTCTTCCTTCTTCTTCTTCTTCTTCTTCTTCTTCTTCTTCTTCTTCTCTTCTTCTTCTTCTTCTTCTTCTTCTTCTTCTTCTTCTTCTTCTTCTTCTTCTTCTTCTTCTTCTTCTTCTTCTTCTCTCTTCTTCTTCTTCTTCTTCCTTCTTCTTCTTCTTCTTCTTCTTCTTCTTCTTCTTCTTCTTCTTCTTCTTCTTCTTCTTCTTCTTCTTCTTCTTCTTCTTCTTCTTCTTCTTCTTCTTCTTCTTCTTCTT
>OY811977.1:3148462-3186651 GCA_963681505.1 Eunapius fragilis | reverse complement strand
GCGGGCGGGGACCAGAAACTAAAGATTAATTTGGTGTGGCCTAAGGATGTTTGCTACATTTAAGCATCTAGGAACTGTGAACATATAGCGTATGAGTTGCATGTTGTGTCATTTTTGATTTTTGATTCAATTCGTGTATAGTCATGGGCGTTTTATATTATATTCTCGATCTGA
This sequence comes from Eunapius fragilis, assembly GCA_963681505.1. NCBI lineage: Eukaryota > Metazoa > Porifera > Demospongiae > Spongillida > Spongillidae > Eunapius > Eunapius fragilis. Next base: position 3,186,477 of record OY811977.1, on the reverse strand, counting down.
GTTTGCTGAGAGCTGAGACTTAGATGCGTTGCGATACCTACCATGTCCTAAGCATCGCCGTTAGAATGGTCATATCGACAACCGTGGACCAACCTCATACAGTCATCAAACGCACGCATCCGCCGCCCGACGCTAGTGGAATGTTAACTTATTCATTGTAAAATGTGCGGCTGAGGAATGTGCGGCTAACTTCAACGGGGTTTTTATTTCCTTTAATGTGATCATGAATGCCATAAATATATTGACAGAACACATCGTGAACGTGATCATGGAGAGTACGTGAGTGCAATGTTTTGTTTCACTCTCATATTTCAGGATGTGTGGTTCTCGATGGTAAGCGATTGAATGTAACGTCAGGCCGGCGTACTGGTATAAAGTTGGGTGCGGTCAATTATTAGGGGCGTGGCATCCAGGCGGACAGATCAGCACACGTTCAATAGGGTAGCGTTCAATTATGAACGCAAGCCGCCCCGGGGCGTACCAGTGGCGGATCCAGGATTTAAAGTTAGGGGGGGGCGTATTAATCACAGGGTAGGAAAGAGGGTGGGTGCTGGAGACGGCTCCGCCCCCTCCAGCTCCAGCTAGGGGGTATGGGGCGAAGCCCAGAAGCTTTTGAGTTCCGCATTAAATTCATTTTTTGGGTCGGCTTGTTAGGGGGGGCGTACGCCCCTTCCGCTCCCCCCCCCCCCTGGATCCGCCACTGCGTACGATAGGAGCGTGGCAGAGTAAGAGGGGGGGGAGGGGGGGGGTGTTTACGGCAACTGTCAAAATGCAGATTGCCTAATTGTCTCTATGAATATAATGTTATAGATGGCTAGGAGGCAGAATTTAACCCTCCCCCAATATTAGAAAAACGCTCTCATCACTACTGATTCAGTAGTGCCGATGCAAGAGTATCCCCCCCCCCCCCCCCCAGATCCTCTACTGCAAATATTTTCCAGACTGAAAAGAGCATCAAAATGTACGCGTAATTAAACATTCAGGCCACTGTAACTCCATGACGACAGACACAGACTATTTACAAGTGCTTAAGATAACGTTGTGGAGGACATAGGTGACTCTTTGAGTATGAAACTTGAAAGAATATTCGCTAGGTGCCACGATGCCATAATATTTGCACATAATCTACGCCCCCTCCCCCGCCTGCACCCCAGATCCTAGAATGTTTCCCCGTACCGTTTTCAAATTTAGTAGTTTCGTTTTAATTTTGACAAGCTACCGAAATGCATTAGCCCAAACAGGAGCCTTTTTATTTCCCGATGAGGAGGATGGTCGGATTTATATTAAAACGAACATATGCAATCAGACATGCGCACATAATTGGATACGCCCATATTTTTGGGATCAAAGTTGGTGCGGCAAAAGCTCTACCAACCGCCCGAAACACACGCAGCTGAGTCCCTATAAGCTTACAAACGTCGTACGTCGACGCTAGCTATTAAGCGTCGAGTTCATACGGGGAGGGGAAGTTACTGACGTTCATACGGGAGGGGATGTTACTAAAGTTCCTCATTAATCGTTAGCTGGATCTGCCCTTGCACATCACATACGGGATTCCTGGATATCTCTATCTGGTCTTCTGAACTCTGATGCAGGGCACCCTTATTGTTAAAAGGCGTTATGATGCTAATAGACTGAATCAAGCTAAAACACATAAGCATAAATGTAATTTATAAACCACTTAACTGTACAGTAACTGTCACAATGAATACATAGGGTGCTTGAGAAGTTGAAATGTATGTACATTAACAGCATTCGATTAACAAGGGGGTTACTTTTAGTTAACATCCATGACAACGGTGGGCCCACACACAGACAAGCAATAATGGCTGCATGAACCATTTAATCTCATTCCCTACAAAAATTACACTATCCACTATGCACTCATGCTGCACCAACAGACCCTCCTCTCTATGAGACTGTGGTAAATGAGCAACAGAGTGCTGGTCCACAGCCATCAGGCCCACAGCCATCAGGTCCACAGACATCAGGTCCACAGCCATCAGGCCCACAGCCATCAGGTCCACAGGCCAATACTGGTGGTATGGCTCAACAGTCCCCTGGTCCACAGCAACCCATCCAGATGTTGAACATTGCTGGACCTGGACAGACATTCCAGCCTACCTAAGCTTATCCACAACCAGCTGCACCTTACTATGCAGGAAGTCCTTACCTCCTGCCTGGATATCTACAAGATCGTGTAGAATTGGTGGCATATCCAAACTTTGCACAAAAGCAGTATCTTATGATGCCACAGACAAGTGGTCCAATGCTTTATCCCATTGGTCAACAGGTAATTTTCATATTGATGTATGCAAATAACTTTAATACACTCGATTCATTAAAATTGGGATAGTGTCCAGCAATAACAATATCTATTATACTCATAGCAATTGCTATTATTGGTGTAGGTTTTTTAAAGGTACGAAGCATGGTTAAGCATGAAATGCAATACAGTATTGGATAAATTTAATGGATCAACGGTTGCCATATTAACCTATCCACCACACAATGACCTCATCATAACGAGTTTGCCACTCACAGGTTAGACAAAACAATAGACTTAGATGGTAATTTTTATTTTTCTGGAAGAAATTGGTAATACTGTCAGTTGCTACGTGTGCACTCCATGATGTAACGGGAACCAGCAGTTATATATTAATCATTCAATGTGCATACGTGCATAATATACGTAATGTATAAAATTGACAGCCCAAGACGTCCTGAAGATACATCGATTGATATATGAAGCATTTCTATTCATATAAATATAGTATTTGCCTTTCTACTGCTAAACCTTGTTCCATCACAGCCCAATAATCCAATGGTAATCCAGCAACAACCAATCACTGTTCCATCCGGCACGGTTGTTCGGCCATCAACTGGGGATAATTATTTTACCCTTTCTGTTCTAATGACGGTTCTGGTCCTCATCCTTGGAGGATGGCCATCACTTCTGTGTACCATAGCTGCTGTGTTGATTTCATTAACTGTGAGTTAAACTCTTTAAACAATTGCTTTCAAATTAGTTTTGTTGTGCTTCATCAGGCAAAGGATGAAGAAAAACGTGGTAACATTGCATCTGCCAGGACAAAGGGCAATATCTCTCTGGGTCTCAACGTTGCAGCAGTTGTGTTCACCATAGTGGTGTGGAGTGTTGTGGCCATTCCAGTGGCTGTGACTGTTAGTGCAAAGTCTAGTGCCACAGCTCCCTATACAACTCCATACACAACTCCCTACCCAACTACCTACCCAACTCCATACACAGCTACCTACCCAACTCCATCCCCATACTGCTATACATCATCTTCCTCTCCGTACTACTGCTACACTTCTAATTGTTATTACTCTTCCTACTATTACCAACAATCATGCTCCTACAGCTCGTACTACTCATACTACGATGCATCCACCTATTACTACTACAACTACTACAGCTACTACTCAACATATTGTTATGGATACTACTACCAGTAATGCAATTCATATGGTTGATATTAACATTTGAGCTTGAACTGTAATATGAATCGCGTATAACGCAGCTAGCTATTGAATATATTTTCACTGTAGCGCTGAATAGATTTTTTTTGCCTGTTGTGGAAAGGACTGTATGTACTAATACATTGTAATTTTGTATTTTGGTCATTAGTTCACTGTCATGCCCTGCATAAGACATCCGATTCGAGAGCAATCCTATACTAACTTATTCACAATGGCGACAACTCTTTCAATGAAGTGAACACAATGGGACCATGATAACAAGCTGACAGCCAAATCAAAGAAGTGTTTTTGATCAGTTGCTCAATGTAATCATGCCACTATGATTATATCTCACTATGTTGGATATACTGCAGTGCAAATGCCACATACACATCACGATTTGAAGTTCGTAAAATCCACGTAGATATTACCTGCTATCACCCAGCATGTGCAATTGCATGCCCCATAATTAATTACACCGAATCATTTTAGATGAAATGTGCCAGAAGAAACTGACAATGAAAACACTTGTTTGTCTGTCGGCTTGTTGCCATATGGTCCATGTGTTCGCTTCATTGAACTACTGAGTTAAAATAGCTCTATAATAACAATGCTTATAGTTCTCATTTAAATTTCTTATAGCTACCAGGGAAGCTAGCCAAAACAATGTAATTATTTTTTCATACTATTACTGTATACATGAATGCATTACATACAACACTTGTCACGAACAAGTCTACTGAACCTAAAAATTGAACTACATTAACCATGTACTAACTCCCTACCCATGATAGCCCTTGCCACAGATCTCACAAGTGATAGGTTGAGGCGCCCATAGAATTCGGCAACCATTTTGGGTTTAGGATAGACTGGCTGATGGCCAACAGAGTTGCAAGGCGTGAATAAGCACTCTGAGCATCCTTCCCCCAGTTGCCATAGGTCTCTACAGCTTGGGGGATACATCTCCACCCTAAATCCTGGCATTTGATGTCATTTGCAGCATGCTTTCGGGATTCAGCTGCATAGGCTGCTGCCCCAACAGATGCACTAGCATTGTTCAGAATGACTGCGGTAAGAGGTGAAGTGACTGTAACGTCAAAGAAAGCTGCTGGCTTTCCTCTGTCCCATCCCTGAACAAGGACATCTGCAGGGCGAGAGTTAACATGGTCCATAGGTAGACCGTGCCCCACTTCAAGCCTCACAGATAGATGGGGCATGCACAACGACAGAAACCTGCAAAGATGTCACGCAAATGGTTGTGCCTTGTAACCACATCCCCACCACGTCTGCAAGAGGCAGCGTGATGACCTAGAGGGTCAAGAACGATGTCGGGACAAAGGCGGCACAGGGTACCTCCAGATGTACCACCACCTTAGAGCAACCTGACATTCCGCAGAGAGCTAGACCATGCAGTGGAAGGGATGGCAGAGATCCAAGAACGCTAAAAGATCAATGTTTTATTCACGTCTGAAGACGCCCTTTTGATCTAGTGCCATTACAAGTAATGCAATACCAATGGGCCAAATGTAGCCCAATAGTTCTGAATTACATTCCAACAAAAAAAAAAAGAGGTATGCAAGGATTTTGAAAGCAACAGTTGGGTAAGGAAAAGAATTAGGAAAGCAGAGATACCTCTCATTCATCATCACAACATTTCAAGACTGTTGAAAATATACTGTGTTGTCAAGAGTGATAAATACTGACTAGCGGCGCATGGGGTCAACTTGGGTGAAGCCGCTTAACCAGCTGCTATGGTTTTAACATAGAAATGCAAACATGCATGATAGGCAAGACAATAATTGACAGGGGGCGCGTCTTTTACCGTAAAGACACGCAAAGACACACAAAGGTTCCCCATTCTACATGTGCACAAGAGAATTGCCCTGTCTCCTGTTGTCTGTTTTGCTAATTGGACAATCCATCGTACTTTACACCATATATGCCTGGTAACAAAGAAGAGGCTGTATGTACACACCTACCCTGTTGGCAACAAGGAATATTCACCAGATTGTCTAGATCTGCTTTAAAACTTCATGATCAAGATGGAGGAATGCAACAAGTGGGTCTTGCACAAAGCTTTTAGTGGGGGCATTACTTTGTGAGTGTGTGTATGTGTGTTAGTATGTGTGCTTATCTCTTATGATCAATTCTTATCCATTTACATTTTGCACACATTCTCAGCTCACTAATGCACATCATCGACACACAAATTCTTATTTCCATGCAGTCTCTGAGAGTGTTACAAGTTGTGTGCAGACATACCCAGAGACATGTGGCAGAGAAGCTTGCTTGCACCATTGGTGAACTTTGTGGTCATTGGGATAGGGTCATGTACGCACTGGTGCCATTGACTTGCATGCATGGTGGGAGTGGGGGTGTGGTCACCATGACAACCACTTTTTTGTGGTAATTTAGTTGTAGCAGATTTTTTAAAACCCACATCTACCTCACTTCCAGCACATGGTGGCTGGTCTGGGTCACATGAAACAGTGGGCTGGTGTGACTGGCTACCTTTGCCACATAGAATTCAGGGGGACAGACAGAACTTAACTTTGACCTGAGTTTTAAAATTGGGTACACATACTTGCATTGAATGCACAAATTTATGACATACAGGTAATACAGGCAATGGGAAAAGGAAAATATGGATAAACAGGACTTGTGATGGCACCAGTTTAGAAAATGGACAATCCGAGGGCAAGAAATGTGCAGATAGGGGACCGACATAACATCCTCCCCTCCCCCCCCGGGGGGGGGGGGGGGGGGCAAACAGGGGTGCGGTCATGATCAGTTGAGACCTCCAGCTAGGGGGCCTTACCCCAACTGGGTTGTGTTCACATTTATTAATTCAAGCTACTAGCTTCGATCTCAATTTGCATTGGCTGCGTACTAGTACTATCGGAAGTTTCGTTAGAAACTTCCATATAGGATTTGACCACGACTATGAATGTCATTAATAAAACGCGACCCGTCTGTAACAACACTCCCGACGATCGGATCGTGTAGCTTGTTTTAGCAATCGATCTAGAAGTCAAAAATGAGTAGTTTCGTTTTTGTTTCATGTCGCTGAACCGCGTGGTTGTTGAGAACAAGAGTGTACTGCCCGTCCTCGTACCCAGTCTCGGAACAAGGGGCGGGTCGTCTTCTCATTCTTCTTCTCTTCTTCTTCTTCTTCTTGGCAACGCATAACTCAGGACAGAAACATTTCTAAGCGATGAAAATTTCACCAATAGCTTCAGAATCGGCTGGAGGACTCGCTTTTATATAATATATGAAAAAAAAAATAAAGAAAACAAGTAAATAAAAACATTCTCTACGAGAAAGTTGGTGGGATATAGGATTTGATTATGACATTGGTGGTGTAAAAAGCAAGGAAACAAGGTCTTATCAGAAGGGAAAATGTCATAGTCCTATATTTAGCACACAAACAACACATGCCCTAGAAATGTGCTAAATATAGGACTATGACATTTTCCCTTCTGATAAGACCTTGTTTCCTTGCTTTTTACACCACCAATGTCATAATCAAATCCTGTATCCCACCAACTTTCTCGTAGAGAATGTTTTTATTTACTTGTTAAACGTTACAGCAAGCAAAAGTAGCGGGAAATGTTTAAAAAAATAGCTCAACATAACTGAGCTCCTTGTGTCCGTCTGTAACTGTAAAGCGCACGATATTCTAGCAAGCTCAGCTGTGCGATCGAGTATTAATTAGTGATAATATCTGTGGCTACTATTACCTTGCCAAGCACAAAGAGGTGTCAGCTAATGTCGTGTGGGCCGAAGTGTGGCTAAGCACATGGAACGGTGTGGTGGCAGCTGCAATACTACTACGCACGCATAATCATGGCACTTAAGCTTGTAATATGCCCTCGTTCCCAGAGGGGAGTGTCCGGTGTCAACGCGTCGGTTCCATTCCACAGGGTCTGTGATCGTGAGAGGGAATAAATTGGAGAATTAAACAATGCCCGCACGAAGCATTTTTCAAAATTTCAATTTTTCAATTTTTAATTGAAATTTTGAAAATTTGAAAAAACCTCGCTACATCAATTATTCACGTAGTGAAAATTACAGATATCATCAAAAATCGGCAATTAGTGCGTCACAATTGCAAATTCCAATAAATTGAACAATTGAAATATTGAGTGGCGGTTTCTTACACGGACCCCTATAGGGTCCGTTGACACCGGACACTCCCCTCTGGGAACGAGGGCATATTACAAGCTTAAGTGCCATGATTATGCGTACGTAGTAGTATAGCAGCTGCCGCCACACCGTTCCATGTGCTTAGCCACACTTCGGCCCACACGACATTAGCTGACAGCTCTTTGTGCTTGGCAAGGTAATAGTAGCCACAGATATTATCACTAATTAATACTCGATCGCACAGCTGAGCTTGCTAGAACATCGTGCGCTTTACAGTTACAGACGGACACAAGGAGCTCAGTTATGTTGAGCTATTTTGTTAAACATTTCACGCTACTTTTGCTTGCTGTAACGTTTAATAGTACTAGTACGCAGCCAATGCAAATTGCGATCGAAGCTAGTAGCTTGAATTAATAAATGTGAACACAACCCAGTTGGGGTTAGGCCCCCTAGCTGGAGGTCTCAACTGATCATGACCACACCCCTGTTCCCCTGTTTGCCCCCCCCCCCCCCCCCCCGGGGGGGGGGGGGGGAGGGGAGGGTGTTATGTCGGTCCCTATATGCACATTTCTTGCCCTCGGATTGTCCTGTTTCTAAACTGGTGCCATCACAAGTCCTGTTTATCCATATTTTCCTTTTCCCATTGCCTGTATTGCCTGTATGTCATAAATGTGTGCATTCAATGCAAGTATGTGTACCCAATTTTAAAACTCAGGTCAAAGTTAAGTTCTGTCTGTCCCCCTGAATTCTATGTGGCAAGGTAGCCAGCCACACCAGCCCACTGTTTCATGTGAGCCAGACCAGCCACCATGTGCTGGAAGTGAGGTAGATGTGTGTTTTAAAAAATCCGCTACAACCACAAAAAAGTGGTTGTCATGGTGACCACACCCCCACTCCCACCATGCATGCAAGTCAATGGCACCAGTGCGTACATGACCCTATCCCAATGACCACAAAGTTCACCAATGGTGCAAGCAAGCTTCTCTGCCACATGTCTTTGGGTATGTCTGCACACAACTTGTAACACTCTCGGAGACTGCATGGAAATAAGAATTTGTGTATCGATGATGTGCATTAGTGAGCTGAGAATGTGTGCAAAATGTAAAGAATTGATCATAAGAGATAAGCACACATACTACCACACATACACACACTCACATAGTAATGCCCCCACTAAAAACTTTGTGCAAGACCCACTTGTTGCATCCCTCCATCTTGATCATTAAGTTTTAAAGCAAATCTAGACAATCTGGTGACTGTTCCTTGTTGCCAACAGGGTAGGTGTGTACATACAGCCTCTTCTTTGTTACCAGGCATATATGGTGTAAAGTACGATGGATTGTCCAATTAGCAAAATAGACAACAGGAGACGGGGCAATTCTCTTGTGCACATGTGAGAATGGGGAACCCAACACTAAGGCTGGTTCCCCAATGCTGAACAAACTTGTGGGAATGATCCATAATGATGGCATTTGGTTCCCCATTGCAACATGTGCACAGCTACCCTGCGCTAACAAGGAATTTTTTATTCAAGCACTTTGAAACTGAAGCACCTGGAATGTTTCAGCTCATCCAGGATGGATGAGTTGTTATAATCTGACACTGTGGGTGCCAGGTAGTCACGTAAGTAGAAAAAAGGGGTGCTGTATTGACGTATTCGGTTTTGCCTGATGGTCCGCCTCTACCAGATGGGTGCTACCCTCCCCCCCCCCCTCCCCCCCCCATGTTAGTTTTAGGTTTACTTTCACATGAAATATTTTGTGCTGTGATATGCATTGCCTAACTAACACATATCCTCTTTCTCAGTCAGATCCACCAACAGAAATTCTTCCAGAAATTCTTCCAAAGTGCTCTGAATGGCACTGTGCGCAGGTCAAATCTGTAAGGTTGAGCAGGCATCATTCACCCCTCTTGTGCTACAACTGGAGGCTGCATGCCACTACATGTACTACCTACAAACGTTTTGCATCATATCACATTAGTTAGGCAATGCATATCACAGCTCTAAATATTACATATCACTGATCACTTTGGAAACAAACCTAAAACTAACAAAGGGGGGGGAGGGGGTTAGCATTCATGTGCACGTGGTAAAGGTGGACCATCAGGCAAAACCAAATACATCAATACAGCACCCCTTTTTTCTACTTATGTGACTGCCTGGCACTCACAGTGTCAAATTATAACAACCCACCCATCCTGGATGAACTGACGCATTCCTTGTGCTTGAGTTTGAAGGAAATTAATTGCCTTGCAATGCGTTGGCATGTATGTGCCAAACTGCTTATCATAACCGGATTATTTGACGATTTCTTCACACCATAGTAAGTTGAAGCCTGGGTGGGTGTGGTCATCATGGAACACTGCAGTCATCTTCTTCTGATGTTCTCATTCGTGAGGAGAAGGGGCCAGAGTGGGATGAACTATTCGCAAATGGAGGGATTCATTTTTTTCAAGCACGCTGGCAGAATAATATGAACAGCATAGATAAGAGGGTGTGGCCACAGTCCAAAGGTGAGCCATATCAAATACTCAAGAACACACTTGCACACACACACACACATACACACACACACACACACACACACACACACACAATACAACCCCTTCATAATACATTTGCAAATGCAAATCTGTACACACATACACACAACCACTCATTCCTTCTGTTTATGCAAACAAACTGTGACACTGTGTGTAAATGTGCATAGCAACTATTAGTGTGTGCCTCCACCTACAAACAAAACTGCTGCCATTGATCATGGGCAATAGTTGGCGTTGTAACTAATTAACAAGGTAGCAGTAATGCATCTGCAATATCAGAGAACACCTTTTGCGTATGTAATTCGTCACGCCATGACTCAATACCGTTTATGACCATGCACAATTGGTTCACAACGCTTAATTGACTACATGGCCTCCTTCCCAATGGACCCATTGATATAGTGTTAGGACTCTGTATCCAAGTTCGGCGCCACTTCAGACAAACAGTTGGCTGCTAGATCATGGCGTCCAGACAAGTGGGTTGCTAATTGTTCATCTTCCACATAGATGTTAATTTAAAACTTTATATCACTCTTATTTATTTATTTATTTTGGCATCTGTGCAGTACTTATTTGTTTACACACTAATTGTATCCGCCGCCTATTTTCTATACATCGAACGCTGGCACACTGTAATACATTACATACCCTCAAGCCACCATGCATATAAGAATTTCTCACACGACACGTACGTGCAGGCATGCACAGTACCATTAATTTGCTTTACGGAGGTCCGTCTATGTTAACTTGTCACTACAAATGCTGAAATGGCTCAAATGAAAAGGTTGGCCCCTACATGTACGGCATTTCATAGTCCCCTCCCAATGTGGCAAGCACAGCCTGGTTTCAGCCAAACCTAAACTATAGGGCAGCCTATAGTACATCAGTACATGTATAGAATAATCGGGTACGCCTATGAAGTTGCTCGCCCACGCAATACGTATTATATATCACACTTTTAACAGTTACACCGCCTTCAGATTGTTTCCTTCACACTGCTGGTACTATAAGAAGTTGACGTGGATGAAGTGTAGCACTGTAACAGTATATGAATATCAACTCTGCATATATTCAAAGTGTGTGTGTGTGGCAGGGTGGGATGCCATTGTAGATTGCTGTATGCTATAATGTAATGCTTTCATCTGATTGGACAGTGGAATGATTCCAAGAGTACTGAAGCAAAAAGGAAAAGGTGAGAGTTTGAGGTGGAGGGAAAGGTGAGGGTGTAGGGTGAAGGGAAAGTAAGGTTGTGGGGTGAAGGGAAAGTAAGGGTGTGTTCTTACTGGTAATCTTTACAGGAGATATGGCTGACTGTAACCTCCCTCTTCACACATTTCTACTACACATGTTCACCATCATCACATACACAAGCTATTAGGATATCCTGTTTTCTGACTGTCAGATGTTACATTCAAGCTGAAAGTTGGGTTCTGAAGCGTCCGTGCATGTATGTGGTGCATGGTGGTGTGTTTGTGTATGTGTGTGTTTTGCATGTGCCTGATTGTGGCCTGGTAGGTCGTTCACATGGGCTATTGACATAGAGCCTTACGTGCAATGCAGTCCAAATTTGCACATATGAGTGCAAAGCAATTTTGCAGTTCAGCTCAGAGCCCAAGGCTCAGAGTGCAAGGCTAAAAATCCTCTATGTGATGGTAATATTGCTCATCAGAAATGTAGTGTGTAATATCCTTTGGACATGTCTCTGCAAACAATTCTTACTCCTTGGGTGATGTGGTGCTGAATAGAGTTTATGATGGGGAACCCAATGCCATCACTATGGGGTCATTCCCATACGTTTGTTCAGCATTGGGGAACCAGCCTTAGTGTTGGGTTCCCCATTCTCACATGTGCACAAGAGAATTGCCCCGTCTCCTGTTGTCTGTTTTGCTAATTGGACAATCCATCGTAGTTTACACCATATATGCCTGGTAACAAAGAAGCTGTATGTACACACCTACCCTGTTGGCAACAAGGAACATTCACCAGATTGTCTAGATCTGCTTTAAAAATTCATGATCAAGATGGAGGGATGCAACAAGTGGGTCTTGCACAAAGGTTTTAGTGGGGGCATTACTTTGTGAGTGTGTGTATGTGTGGTAGTATGTGTGCTTATCTCTTATGATCAATTTTTATCCATTTACATTTTGCACACATTCTCAGCTCACTAATGCACATCATCGACACACGCATTCTTATTTCCATGCAGTCTCTGAAAGTGTTACAAGTTGTGTGCAGACATACCCAGATATGTGGCAGAGAAGCTTGCTTGCACCATTGGTGAACTTTGTGGTCATTGGGATAGGGTCATGTACGCACTGGTGCCATTGACTTGCATGCATGGTGGGAGTGGGGGTGTGGTCACCATGGTGACCACTTTTTTGTGGTAATTTAGTTGTAGCAGATTTTTAAAACCCACATCTACCTCACTTCCAGCACGCGGTGCTGGCTCACATGAAACAGTGGGCTGGTGTGGCTGGCTACCTTGCCACATAGAATTCAGGGGGACAGACAGAACTTAACTTTGACCTGAGTTTTAAAATTGGGTACACATACTTGCATTGATTGCATAAATTTATGACATACATGTACAGGCAATACAGGCAATGGGAAAAGGAAGATATTGATAAACAGGACTTGTGATGGCACCAGTTTAGAAACAGGACAATCCGAGGGCAAGAAATGTGCACATAAGGGACCAACATAACACCCTCCCCCCCCCCCGTGGGGGGGGGGGGGGCAAACAGGGTTGCTGTCATGATCAGTTGAGACCTCCAGCTAGGGGGCCCTACATCAACTGGGTTGTGTTCACACTTATTAATTCAAGCTACTAGCTTGAATCGCAATTTGCATTGGCTGCGTACTAGTACTATTAAACGTTACAGCACGCAAAAGTAGCGGGAAATGTTTAACAAAATAGCTCAACATAACTGAGCCGTCTGTAACTGTAAAGCGCACGATATTCTAGCAAGCTCAGCTGTGCGATCGAGTATTAATTAGTGATAATATCTGTGGCTACTATTACCTTGCCAAGCACAAAGAGCTGTCAGCTAATGTCGTGTGGGCCGAAGTGTGGCTAAGCACATGGAACGGTGTGGCGGCAGCTGCTATACTACTACGCACGCATAATCATGGCACTTAAGCTTGTAATATGCCCTCGTTCCCAGAGGGGAGTGTCCGGTGTCAACGCGTCGGTTCCATTCCACAGGGTCTGTGATCGTGAGAGGGAATAAATTGGAGAATTAAACAATGCCCGCACGAAGCATTTTTTCAAAATTTCAATTTTTCAATTTTTAATTGAAATTTTGAAAATTTGAAAAAACCTCGCTAGATCAATTATTCACGTAGTGAAAATTACAAATATCATCAAAAATCGGCAATTAGTGCGTCAAAATTGCAAATTCCAATAAATTGAACAATTGAAATATTGAGTGGCGGTTTCTTACACGGACCTATAGGCATCGTTACAAGTGCGCGTTGGACAAAAACACATCATCATGCTAAAGTATAACCATTTTGTATGTTAGGCAAACGATCGTATATATATAAAACCCGCGGATGCACAAGGTGCTGTCCCACAAAAAAAGGGCACACCTGACATAGTAAAATTTCATTAAAATTAGGCCAATATAAAATCACGCGTCAAATTCTCGATGCCCCCTTAAACGACAAAAATATCTTGAACTATCACGTACTTGATCCCAGCAGTGCATAGTTTTGTTCTAGTGTGGTTGCAACAAACAAACGAATTTTGATGTCCGTTTCACACTTTTAGGCACGTGCGAGCAGGTCGGATGGCACACAAAAAATCGCCGATTTCTACGGCTCACATAACGCGTTGCCAATCCCTCTATATATTATCTCTGGTTTAACGCAATTAGCAATGCAGATTGCCGAATTGTCTGCTGTGAATAATGTTATCGCAGGGCTGTGTGTGTGTGTGTGTGTGTGTGTGTGTGTGTTTGGGGGGGGGGGGGTTAACCCCCCCCCCCCCCCCCCACCCCCCCACCCCAGATTCGCTACTACATATTATAAAAATTTCCCAGAAAGGAGCATCAAAGTTGACGCAAAATGTACGACGCATAATTAAAAATTCAGGCCAACACCATGATGGACAGACACAGCCTAATTTCAAGTGAAGAAAGAAGTTGTAAAGGACATAGGTATATGACATGGTTTGAAAACTTGAAAAAATATGCCCTAGGTTCCTTTTCGCTGCCTCGATTCCATAAATATATTTGCATATAATTACGCCCCGCTCCCACCCCTGCAGACCCGTGAATGTTTCCCTGTACCATTTTCAAATTAAATAATTTAGTGTTTCGTTTTAAAATGTTGACAAGCTACGGAAATACATTAGCCCAAACAGGAGCCTTTTTTCCCCCCGATGAGGAGGATGTCCGCGGTACTTTAGGCATATACATGTACATGTATATTAAAAACGAACATATGCAATCAGACACGCGCACATACAGGGGGTGGGAGGGTCACAACAACGGAAGAGTAACACTCGGAACAACGACAATAAATGAGAATCATTGGGCCATAAACTAGCTGTTAGAGGCCATATCACATCCCACCAACAAAACCATCTTTCTCCCTCCATATATAGATGGTGGGATGTGATATGACCGTACCGTTAACAGCTAGTTTAATGATTCTCATTTTAATGTAGCGTTACTTTTCCATTGTTGTGAACCCCCACCCCCCCCCCCCCCCCCTCCCCCTGTAATAATTGGATACGCGCATAATTTTGGGATAGAAAGTTGGTGCGGAAAAAGCTCTGCCAACCGCACGAAACACACGCAGCTGAGTCCCTATAAGCTTACCTACAAGCGTCGTACGTCGACGCTAGCTATAAACCTTCGAGTTCATACGTGGAGGGGAAGTTACTGAAGTTCATACGGGAGGGGAAGTTGCTAAAGTTCCTCATTAATCGTTATTGCGCTACATTAGGTGCTTACAAAGTATTTGATTAACAAGGGGGTTACTTTTTAAAAAATCCATGAATACGGTGGCCCACACACAGTCACAGACAAGCAACAATGGCTGCATGAACAATTTAATCTCATTCCCTACGTTATTTTGCACTATCCTATACACCCATGTTGCACCAACAGACCCTCCACTCTATGAGACTGTGGCAAATGAGCACCAGAGTGCTGGTCCACAGCCATGCCCACAGCCATCAGGTCCACAGCCATCAGGCCCACAGCCATCAGGCCCACAGGCCAATACTGGTGGTACGGCTCAACAGTCCACTGGTCCACAGCAGCCCATCCAGATGTTGAACATTGCTGGACCGGGACAGACATTCCTGCCTATTCAAGCTTATCCACAACCAGTGTACTATGCAGGAAGTCCTTACCTCCTGCCTGGATACCTACCAGATCGTGCAGAACTGGTGGCATATCCAAACTTTGCACAAAAGCAGTATCTTATGATGCCACAGACAAGTGGTCCAATGCCTTATCCCATTGGTCAACAGGTAATTGTCAGATTGATGTTAACAAATAACGCTTGTACATTGGACTCATTAAAATTGGATACTGTCCAGCAATACATACTGCATAGACCCAAAAATACAATGGCACCAGTTCCATATTAATTAATATTGGTTCTTAATTTTTATACTGTATATAATCCCAATAATTGTTACAGATATATAACATAGATACACATGATATGCAATACAATATTGCATTAAATGGATTAAAGGTTGTCATAAAAACCTATCCGCATCTCAATGACCTCGTCATTATGTGCTCTGACACCGGGTTTGCCACACACAGATTAGACAAAACAATTGACTTAGATGGTAATTATTATGTTTATTTTTTCAGGAAGAAATCGGTAATACTGTGGCTATACGTGTGCACTTCATGATGTAATGGGAACCAGCAATTATAAATCATTCAATGTACATACGTGTGTAAAATACGTAATGTATAAAGTTGAGAGCCCAAGGCGTCCTGAAGATACAGCGATTGATATGTGAAGCATTTCTATTCATATCACCTGTACCAATTATAATTATACTCATCAGTAGTATTTGCCTTGCTACTGCTAAACCTTGTTCCAACACAGCTCAATAATCCAATGATAGTCCAGCAACAACCAATCACATTTCCATCCAGCACTGTTGTTCGGCCATCAGCTGGGGATAATTACCTTACCCTTTATGTTCTAATGACGATTCTGGTCCTCATCCTTGGAGGATGGCCATCACTACTGTGTACCATAGCTGCTGTTTTGATATCATTTAACTGTGAGTTATACAGGGCAATTATAGCTCTCCAAAAATGTTTATTGTGTTTCATCAGGCAAAGGAATGAAGAAAGACGTGGTAACATTGCATCTGCTAGGACAAAGGGCAATATCTCTCTGGGTCTCAACGTTGCAGCAGTTGTGTTCACCATAGTGGTGTGGAGTGTTGTGGCCATTCCAGTGGCTGTGACTGTTAGTGCAAAGTCTAGTGCCACATCTCCATACACAACTCCCTACACAACTCCATCCCCATACTGCTATACATCACCTTCCTCTCCATACTTTTGCTATACTTATACCTGTGACATTAACTACTACTCCTACTATTCCTATCGAACGTGCTCCTACAGCTCGTACTACTCATACTACGATGAATCCACTAACTACTACAATTACTACACTTACTACTCAGCATATTGTTATATGGATACTACTACCAGTACTGCAATTCATATGGCTGATATAAACATTTGAGGTTGAACTGTAATATGTATCCTATGACGCAGCTATTGAATATATTTTCACTGTAGCGCTGCATAGATTTTTTTTTTTGCAGCCTGTAGTACATTGTAATTTGTATTTTGGTCATTAGTTCACTGTCATGCCTTGTCGACAGCAATCCTATATAACTTATTCACAATGGCAACAACTCTTTCACCATGATAACAAGCTGATTGACAAAGAAGTGTTGGATCAATTTCTCTAGGTATTCATGCCGCTATGAATGTATCTCACTGTGTTGGATTTACTGCAGTGCAAATGCCACATACATCACGATTTGAAGTTCGTAAATTCCATGTAGATTTTACCTGCTATATCACCCTGCGCACGTGCAATTGCACGCCTCATAATTAATTACAACGAATCATTTTAGATGAAATGTGCCAGAAGAAACTGACTATCAAAACATTTGTTTGTCCGTCGGCTTGTTGCCATATGGTCCATGTGTTCGCTTCATTGAACTACCGAGTTAATATAGCTCTATAATTACAATGGATACAAACAATGCTTATAGTTCTTGTTCGAATTTTCCACAGCTAAGGGAAGCCATACTAATGCAATTAAATTTTACAGATCAAAGTTTTGTTCATGCAGCATTTTTTCTGAAGTCACCCTTTTGAACTAGTGCCATTACAAGTAATGCAAATCCCAGCGGCGGGAGCTAATCATATGTTCTCAATAGTTCCGAGTTACATTCCAACGTATATGTTCCGTACGGATGCCCAGCAATTGACCGGTTATGCAACCGGACAACCGAATACACAACCGGACGACCGGTTATGTAACCGGATAGTGACTTGCGCATGCTCATGCACTAACAAGGTGTCACATTCACTTATCCACGTGTTACACGCCCGATGGATGCATTCGAAGAATACCTTTCTGCTGCTTTTACAAAAGACGCTAAGAGAACAAGATTCACCAACAGTTCGGAGAACGGATCATCCACTTTTTAAAGAATCCTCTATCAATTGAGGATAGAACCTTTCGTCATCTTATTAAAAGAAGTGGATTTCAACTGCTCACTTGCCTGAAGCTGGAATAAGGGATGCATTGGTTGTCCATGTCAAGGGAAAAAAGGAGGTAATTCGTTCTGTGTTAGTATTCATATTGCTGTAGTTGATTATTGCCGGTTTGTTGGTGTATAGAACGTTAATGACCGCACGATCATGAAAGGCTATGAAGGGTCGCTATAGTGGAGGGATTCTACCACATTTTGAAACAGATCCATGATAAAGATTGTCTGCATGCTGGTTCAAGAAAAACCTATGCTAGCACGAAATTGAAGTATGGAACATGTACATGCTAAATTGAGTCATGTATGTGTCACTCCTTTTACACTGTAGGTCCAGTCATTGTACTCCGAAATACCAAGAGTTGTGGTTGAAACGTATGTAAGCTTGTGTTCAACATGCAGCTCAAGGAAACCACAGCACACTAAAGCCCCTTTAAGGTCATCATAGCTGATGGGCTATTCTCTCGTATCCAGGTAGGTTTAATCACTATTCATGCTTACTAACACGTACAAAATATTTATACATATCTGTAGATCGATCTGATTGATATGAGGCATATGCCACATAATGGATGCAACAGGATATTATACATCATGAATCATTGGTCAAAGTTTAATTTTGCATTTCCTCTTGTAAAAAAGAAGGTAAACCATGTGGTTAAATCATTGCACAACTTTGTTTTCCCAGTGTTTGGCTTGCCTGCTATCATTCACAGTGATAATGGCAAAGAATTGGTAAGCAAACTCATTGAAGATGTAGTTTCTACATGGCCAGGTCATGTGCAGTTAATCAGTGGTCGTCCGCTACACCCCCAATCCCAAGGATTAGTTGAACAAGCACACTACACACTTGAAAGAATGATCAGTGCCAAAGTTGTTGAATGTGGCGATCAATCCCCACCATGGTCTCAATGGCTTCCACATATTGTGTGTAAGTGATCCAATGTTTTTCTACGCTGTAAATGTTTTTATGTTTTATCTGTCATTGCAGATACAATGAACACTCTGGTTCATGACACCACCAAGCAAACCCCATACAAATTAGTATTTGGCCAACCTCCGAAGGCATTTTTTGTTCCTGATGTCAACTTTTGGGGACTGCTTGATGAAGATGTTTTGAAGCTTTGTGAACGAGAAAATTCAGAGGAAGGGACGAAAGAAAAAGAACAGGATGATGAAGGAAATGAAGAGGAGGATGAGGAAACAGAAAAGATGAAGAGGAGAAAGAAAAGGAGGATGTTGAAACGAAGACGAGCATGATGAAATCAGAGTGCATGAAGAGGAGAAAGAAGATGAGGATGAGGAAAAAGAAGATGAGGAAAAGAAGATGAGGATGAGGAAAAGGAAGTGGATGAAATAGCAAAGGACAGTGGGGATATAGACAAGGATGATGGAGAGGAAGTAGATGAGGACAGTTTAGTTGGAAAAGGAAATGGAAGGTACTTATGTGGGCACTGTTGCAAGGGAGTTAGAAAGCAATATTGAGGAGAGAAATAAAACCACTGCTGCAAGCAATCTTTCTGTCTACCAGTACTCTTTTGGTTCAGAAAAATGTGATGGTCATGACAGTGATCATGATGAAAATGGTAACAACAATGTACAAGTAAGTGCCTCAATATGTTTTGATTCTGATTAATCTTTTGATGTATAGGTGGCTTTAATGAAGTCCAATTCAAGGGTTTTGGCTACTACTGAGAAGCACTTGCCTGTTTGCCAAATTGCAGACAAAGAATATTTGAAAAATGCTAATAGAATGATGGCAATATACAACCTTAAGCACATAGTTATAGAACTTCATGTAGGAGATTGTGTTACTGTGAGAATACCTCGCATTGATTGGGCTTCCACTGACCCAAATAGACTGCTGTGCATAATTGTACAGGTGATTGGAACGGCATGTGCAATGTACCGCTTGTGGTGCAAGTCAGAGGTATTGAATAAATGCTACTCTGCTTGTGATCTGGAATTTTTTGAAGGAAATTTCTGTCTATCTGTGAAAGGATGGGAAAGTTCTATATGAAATCATCAACACCATCTTATAGCAACAAAACTCCTTTCTTGGATACCCAAGCATCATTGTCATGTGCATGCAAAACGAGATGCAACAGTGCAAAGTATTGCTGCTGCAAAAAGAACAAATTGTCCTGCTCTGCTCGTTGTCACCCAGGACATTCTTGCACTAACGGTGATCACACAAAACCCTTATGCAAGATGGATTTAACAGCTGAATTGAGTGGAGAGGATGAAGACACCTGGGTTACTATCTGTACTGCTCAACTGACAAAGTACCACAAGGCAATACTTGCATCTCCAAAAAGCTGGCTAGATGATCTTATAATCACCGCTGCACAATTGATTCCACCACAGGAGCAGTTTGTGCAGATCATAAATGTGAATAAAAATCATTGGATTGCTCTATTCAATGTTGGTTGCCAAAAAGCCTGCATAAAAATCTTTGACTGCAATGGAGATAAAGAGCTTCCCAAGCCTACCCTGAAGCTTATAAGTGCCCTACTTCAAACACAAGAAAATCAATTTTCTGTTGAGTTTGTAGATGTTCAACTGCAGGAAGGATCACATGACTGTGGATTTTTTTGCTCTGGCGTACATCACTTTCATTTGTAATGGACAAGATCCAGCAGTTCTATTGTATAAACAGAATGCAATGAGGAAGCATGTTTCGAAGAGTATTGAGACGGAGTGATGACTGCCTTCCAAACTTCTGCACGTAGACTTTTATAGGCATCTATCAGGAAGAATATACCAGTATACTGTATTTTCCGGCATATTAATGACGGCTCAAAAAGGATTCAATGTGATATTTGCCAGCAGTGGTTCCATGTAGCCTGCATGAAGATCGACAAAAGTTTACACAAAGATCGCAGGTCAATGTGGAACTGCCCTTCATGCAGTACAGTATAAACTGATTATCACTATTTGTAACAGTCTTAGTAAATGTATATTAATATTTCTGCTGCACGCATGATGCTATGTACTGGGCATGCGGGCAGTTGTAAGCCTCATGTCAGCATTATACAACATCATGGGTTACTTTATGTACTAGTGTCCATAAACATACATTGTCATCTTCTCAGTATGACAGAACATCTTCCCATAAATGTGCAATTCATCTGCACAGATGGCCTGTTGTTGCCTCGAGGTCCTCGTCATATCGCCGCTTTTTAGCAGCACGGTTCTCCTCAAGGTCCTCTTCATATCGCCGCCTTTTAGCAGATTCAATATCTGCGTTGTATACTTGTCGCATACAGAAGCCTTCTTCTTTTCGGGATCGGCCTTGTAGGTGTCGCGTACAGAAGCCTTCTTTTCGGGATCGGCCTTGTAGTTGTCGCGCACAGAGGCCTTCTGATTGGCCTTGTAGAGCGCTCGGGCTTTAGCTTTGTTCTCGTCTTGCTTCTGGAGGTATTCCGCTCGTTGCTTATAGATCTCTTCTTACACGAAGGCATTTTTAGCAACTTCACTATAATAGCCAAAGTAACAACTATTAAACTGCAATATGAACATCAAATATATTTAGTGCAGGTTAGAGACCTAAATTATTAATAAAAATCTATATATACATTTTAAAATAGAACTTGATATGTGTCTATATGGATAACGTGCCGGTAAATTTCGAAGCGATTGGTACTATTCCTGTCCTTCTAAACCGTTCCTAGCTCGAGTTATACCTTCCTAAGAAGAAGAAGACGACGATGGAGAATTATTTTAGGACTGGGCACGAGAAACAGGAAATTGTTTGTTTCTCTATAACTACACCGTTTTATGACACGGAACCAACGTAGAACTGTAGATCGTTGTGCTCTCATGCCATCGCAATAAAGAGATAAGCGATCCGTTTCTCTGTTGTCCCTCCAGACGCTAGTGAAGTTTTATTAATGACATTCATCAACCCTCAATCAATCCTATATTGAACCTGCTGCCGCAGGTTCAGATATCCAAGAGCTGCTACGTATACCGCAAAGTTGTACAATTATAGTCAATAA
This sequence comes from Eunapius fragilis, assembly GCA_963681505.1. NCBI lineage: Eukaryota > Metazoa > Porifera > Demospongiae > Spongillida > Spongillidae > Eunapius > Eunapius fragilis. The sequence goes on along the minus strand of OY811977.1, from coordinate 3,164,526 downwards.
CTTCAGCTGACCATGCATACAGTACAATATGCTTAGCGTCCGGCATTTTAAACGTGGCTGAAAGCTTACACTATTAATGGGATGGTTTAAATCTCGCTCTTTTTATTCCGATAAATGATACAATGCTCATATGGGGCTGTGTATCTGAACCTGCGGCAGCAGGTTTGAGGGCTGATGAATGTCATTCAAATAACTTAACTCGGACAACGGAGAAACGGATCGCTTATCTCTTAGTCGTGATGGAATGAGAGCACAACGATCTGCAGTGCTACGTCGGTCATAAAACGGTGAGCTTTTAGAGAAACAAACCACTTCCTGTTTCTCGTGCCCAGTCCTAAAATAATTCTTGGTCGTCGTCGTCTTCCTCTTCTTAGGAGGTATAACTCGAGCTGCGAACGGTTTTGAAGAACGGCAATAGTACCAATCGCTTCGAAATTTACCGGCACGTTATCCTTACATGTCATGTAGACGCATATCATTTCTAGAAAGAAACTACAGCGAAAAAGCCATTATGCGGTAGTATGCTCTATATAGGAATTGTATCTATAGGAACGTTATTTTAAATTAATCGAAAGAAGAGATCTAGTAAACAACGAGCGGAATACCTTCAAAAGCAAGAAGAGAACAAAGCTATATAGCCCGAGTGCGCTATCAAGAGTCCAGAAAAGAAGGCCTCTCTACACGACAGCTACAAGGCCGTTTCCGAAAAGAAGGCCTTTACGTGTACTACAACGCAGATGTTGAATCTAAGCGATCTGCTGAAAGGCAGAGGACCTCGAGGAGAACCGCACTGCTAACAGGCAGAAATACGAGGACAATTCAGCTGCCATTAAAGGAGTTGTATTGGAATGACCCCACTGTCCGATTGGCTAAACGTGCTGCGAGAGGTGGCGGTATCGCAGGTTACAAAACTACCACTACCACCCAAAAGGTATGCCATGGGCATGTTGTATTGTACTAGCATTAAAAAGAGCTATAGGAATTAAGATGTGCATGCAGCCGCACGCATGCATGCATGTAAGGGATCTTGCACAAATAAAACCGTCCATGGTGACCCAACTGTGTGTTCCTTTGTGACCTGTTTATTGAATTTTGGGGTGTCATCCTTATTCTGATGTACAAAAAGGCTTCCTTATCTGATGTACAAAAAGGCTATACATGTTAGGGCAACAGTGTATGAATTTAATTGCAATTGCAAGGCTGAGTACTAGGTGAAATGAAAATTACTGCAACCATATCCTTTTCCCATATAGCTACTTCTTGTATGAACCCAAATCTCATGCACTAATGGAGTATAATGGTGGCCTTAAAAAAGCTTTTCCTAGGGATAGTGAACTTCTAAGTGAAGTAGATGATGCCTTTTGTAATTACTAGCTCAAAAGGTTGTTAAAAGATCTGTCCCCCACCAGCAGCAGCAGCACTGCCCCCACTGCTACCACCACTAGCTGCACTGCCCCTGCCGCTACCACCACTAGCTGCACTGCCCCTACCACCAGCAGAAGCAGCAGCAGCTCTGCTCCCACCGCTACCACCACTAGCTGCGCTGCCCCCACCACTACGACCACTAGATGCACTGCCCCCACCATTACCACCACTACATGCATTGCCCCCCATACCCCAGTATCAGCGAAGCAGCACTGTACCCGCCACCAGCACTAGCTGCACTGCCCCCTACCCCCCACCATCACCAGCAGAAGCCCAGCAGTACAGTTCCCATCACTACCACCACTATAGCTGCGCTTCCCCCACCGCTAGCAGAAGCAACAGTAGTACTGCCCCCGCCACAGCAACAGCAGAAGTCTGCCTCCGCTGCCACCCTTGCACGCCACATGGTCAGAACATGGCAGGAGAAGAGGCTGGAGAGGAGGATGCAGCCGCCCTGGACAATTTGTACACTATATAAATAATTGTTATTACCATTATTGAAGTTATTTAGTTTATTGCACTAGCTAAGAGATAAACTCGGGGATCGTCCTATAATTCTAGAGATTATCGACCTTTCCAAAGTTTGTTTATTCACTACGATACTGATGTGACAGTTTGAGGGAGAGAAAAAACTTATGAAACACGTAAATAAAAACATTTTCTAACGAGAGAGTTGTTGGTATATAGGATTGACCAATGGTGGTGTAAAAAGCGTGGAAACAAGAGTGACAGAAATTTGACTGGAAAATTGAAATAGGCCTATATTTAGCCATTACTATACTCAGGCATGCACTGTTATAATGTGAGTGTGCTAAATATAGGCCTATTTCCAGTCAAATTTCTGTCACTCTTGTTTCCGTGCTTTTTACACCACCATTGGTCAATCCTATATACCAACAACTCTCTCGTTAGAGAATGTTTTTATTTACTTGTTGAAAATTGCAATTGTACATAATTTCGGGACCTTATAGTGTACCTGTATGGATCATTTCCATGGTGTTAAAATGACACCCATAATGGATTATAAAGTTAGAGCATCCCATCCAGGGTTCGTCCGCCCGTCTGTCCACCCGTCCTCCTCCCCTCCTCTGCTCTTCCTCCCTCCTCCCACACACAGATCCACACGCCCACACATGTCCATCCATGGGATGCAAGGTTCCACTATTTCCGATACACTGCATGAATGTAGGCGCTATTGGTCTTCATTGAGCCAATTAAGATAGAGTTTGAGATACCATTGCCATGAAACTGCAGAAAGCTCAGACAGCTATCATCTGACAAACGCATTGTGTACGGCAAGATGCCAACCTGTGCATACAATTAATGACTGAAATTTTATACCTAACCCGGTAACTGTAACTGGTGCCATTGCTTGTAGAGGCCAGCAATTCTATTTATTGCACAACGTGCTCGATTCTGACAGACTGAAGGACACTTACTGTGCATGTAACTTAGTGCCATCTCAAAGGAGCCACACAAAAAGATGCACATTCAATGGTTAGTTTACTTATAACCAACACAAAGGGCACACATGAGAATTAACAGTATTTAGTTTATACATGCAGTATTTAAAAAAAAATTCAAATTGCTGCAACTAATACATAAAGTGAATGCTAGCTTACAGGATACAAAACTACAGTTCCAACACAAGTTATGCATTTAAAATCAACCATAATAACTATGATAATCACAATGCTGATAGTAGTATATATAGCAATGTGTGTAGGAGGAGGATGCATCATAGTATGAGTAATGAGAGCTGTAATAGCACGTTTGGTAGTAGTATCCGTCGTAACAATTATAACTTTGGCAGTAATATGGATATGAAGATGTTGTATAGCAGTATGCTTGTTGAGTTGCGTAGGGCTGAGCTGTGGCACTAGACTTTTCAGCGGTAAGCGTCACGGCCACTGGAATGACCACTACACTCAAAAGCACTATAATGAACATTCATGCTGCTATATTGAGGCAGAAAGATACATTGCCTATTGTCCTGGCATTTGCAAAGTTACCACGTCTTTCTTCATCCTTTGCCTGATGAAACACATATTTCATTTCGAGCAATACAAAGAGATAGTAGTTAACTTACAGCTAGTGATGCAAACACAGCAGCTATGGTACATAGAAGTGACGGCCATCCTCCAAGGATAAAGAACAAAAAAGTCATCACAGCAGACAAAGTAAGGCAATTATCACCAGCTGGCCGTGATTGAGCGGCAGGGGCGGTTGTTGCTGGATTGTCATTGTCATTGTGATGGATGAATCATACATATATTAAGTAATCATTAAAATAATGATCATACAAAACTCGTTACTTCTATATCACGAGGGGTGTGGTCTGAGCTCGGCTGACTCTCCTGCTCAGGAAAGTTAGGGTACAGCCTAGAAGTCGCATATGACGGTGGGGGTTCTGGGACAACATTTTCGCCTTGCATGTCATTAGCAAAGTTGAAAGAACACGCAGACATACCCTTAATAATGGTTCCAGTTTTGGTCACCTGGTACGTCTGACACGGCGTCGGGTTATCCGCAGTGACATATCGCGGTGGAAGGTCTGTGAAATTGAAGTATATATGGTTTAAGATAGCTTGACCCACTGAGCAAGTGAAGACAATGGCAGGGAGCTCGAGAAAATGAGGCGGAGATCGCGATCCGTAGGGCTGCTCAGCTGTTCAGAAGAAACTTAGCTCGGAACCTATAAACGATGGCTACTGTGGTGTACGCACGCCGCTCCGACTTGTACGGTAAATATAACGATACACTTACCTTCCATTTCCAGTTAAGGGTGCGATTATAATAACTGCGGTCATTCCACAAAACCTTATGCATATATATAACCTTTGGCATCTCGGTGTACTCATCCGTGACACCACCAAAATGTGGCCTTCAATTAACCCTAGAAAAATTTTTATTCTATTTGCAGGTTTCTAGGGATAATAGCTGAGCGTGTTATTCTACATACTGTGTGATTATTGCTGAACAGCTATTTCTATAAATTGACTATAATCTCATTTCAGTTAAGCCACTTACACTTTAAAAGCATAAATTATACTAGCGTCCACCTCTATTTTATTCTATTGCATAGAATAAAAGCAACAAATTTTTACCATCTATGTATCCCCGTAATCGCACTGCCTTTGCTCCGCTACAGCTTCGATTCCGCTCTTAACATTTGTGTTTGGGATTCTATTTGTTGTGGTGCTGTATACAATATCTATGCACTGGATGTCTCAAAGAAACGTGGTTTTCACGATATTCTAAGTTTTAAAGTTTTTTTATTCTATTTTTTATTCTATTTGAGAGTTTCTATGGTTAATACCCTTAAAAGCTCACAAGCGCGCGCGCGCGCACACACACACACACACACACACACACACTCACACTCACACACACACACACACACACACACACACACACACACACACACACACACACACACACACACACATTCATACACTGACAATGGGATTGTCACCCGGTCAAATAAATAACGGTATGTTACAGTTACTAATGCATTATACATCAATTGATTAAAACATTCTAGTTGGTGTTATATCGAAATGTTAGTGTAAAAACCAAAATTCTTCTAATAGAACTATATTCCTTAGTACACATGGAGTTAAAATATGTCAACATGTTACTATGGGTCTATTTCATTTTTACTTTTCAGTCATAAAGAAGTTTCCTGGTGTTTTACGCACCATTCCTACGTAGAGAATATATATACATATTTGGTTGTTTGGTTTATGTTACATTGTATTAATTGCGTCATTCTGAATAAAGTCATGCAAACATGAAGAGAGCAGCATCAAAAAAATGGTAGTTCTTAGCCTTTCATACACCACATATTATTGAACGGTATAGTGATGAAAAAAAGAATACCATGATAGTAAAGTATAAAACTTTCCCCTGCTCTTCAATGTTTGGGATTGGTTATTATCAATAAATTTTAAGGAATAATGGAGTTTGATCATCGTCCTCTCCATTATGTCCATGCAGCAGTCAATATTAAAGTGTTAGTAGAGCGAACATGGTGCTTTGGTTCCTGTGAGGGAAACAATTTATTTAAGAATGTAACTGAAGAATTATTACTATGCAAACGTACTGAAAGGGTCCGCATTGCAAGCTGGGTTTAAGGCTGTATCAACAGAATAGGATCATGTAATCAGTACACACACATACACAACATGCACACATGCATACGCACATACACACTACACACTGACTCGGTGTACCCAATAATAGCGTAGCCCACCAAAGAGATGGCAAAGACATAGACAGCGGAAAGCACCAAAATGGAAAGAAACATCACTGTTGACCCTCTGAATAAGTCATCCTCTGGTTTTAAGTTCCACATCACACTGTACTGTATGAAAAAGGGATTACAACTTCTGCCAACTGTTTCTGCATGCGTGTTGGGCACTCATACCTTCTTTATATAAAACATGAGCACTAAGATGACATTCATGAATAGAGGCAACATCGGAGAGAAGAGGAATCCGAACCTGTGGGTAGGGGAGTCCATCATTGATCTATTCGTGTGCAATTGCATGACTTCACAGGGGGAAAGTGATGTTCATATATTTCTTGATTTATTTTAACTGACCACCTATTTCAAGGTAAACATTTTCATTCATGGATCAATACAAACGTACAAGCTGCCATCACTCATAATGAGTTTATTATGGTTGAAATAGTCTAAATTTTGATAGGGTCTGCTTGATTTGGCGTAGGGTCATTGAGATTTTTTGTTTTACTTATTAACCATTTGAGTAGAATTAACCCATAATCAATTAATCAATTAATCCGTCCGTTAATCCTTTATGTCTTCGTTGTTAAGCATTACATGAAATTTCAGGAAGTACACACCTGAAATAATCTAACCAAACCAGTTCACTTCATGTGTGAAGCAGTATAGGAGAACCATCATTAAAACATGGTCCATTCCATTTTTTGCACAATCCTCTAAGGCTGAGACTAACCACTCTGATGTCATTGCAAGTTATGGACATACAGTAGTAGGCCTTGTCATAATTTTATGCTAAGGGCCAGTGGCCTTGTGTATTGTAAACTGCAGTAGTTCATCAGCTGAACTGTAAGAACAATTGAGGGAAAACTTCATCCTTTTTATTTTTTTATAAATCTTTTACTCTGGATTGAAATTATTTTTATTTGCAAGAATGGTTTATTAATGCAAACCTGTTTTGGCAGGCAACTTTTAACTGTTGCTATATTTAACATTTAACAGTGTTTAAAATTAGTGTTAGTAATTAGATGTTGTCTAGATGTTATAAGCATTTCGTCGATACTATCTATATAGAAATAACTACTTTTGAACAGTTTTCCATATAATTTGTAAGGTATAATTATTTTAAATATATCTGTGCACTTATGCTGAATAATGCCTTTTTTTGTAAGTTGGTTGATAACATTACACAAGTTAATTAAGCATACCATAAGAGCAGCTGGAAGTATACAAGGTCCAGGATACTATCCGGCAAGATAAAGGATGGCTTGGACAAAATGGTTTTTAACCACTTCCTTTGCACTCGCTTGTAAAATGCCTTGTGAGCGAGGCTACAGATGGAATACACACTTGTCAGTTGCATGCATACGCAAGGAGTATGTGCTGTTCATCTTACTTCCTTACAGTCTCCAACGCCACAGTGAACAGAGCTATAAAAAGAAACTCCAACAAAAGAAGCTGGTAGAACTGCTGGCCTATAAATGTTTCCCAGCACTGTGCATAAAGAATGTAGTAAAAATGTATTCTTTCTTCATCTATATATATATATATATATATATGGGATCATTGCCACAGAAAGGAGCCTAATAAGATAGTTTCATATTTTCACACGAGCAATTGAAATATTAATGCTTGCATAATTAAAATATCAGGCCTTTGAAACTCCATGATGGATAGAAAATTTTTAGGTGTGTAAAAAAAATAACTGCAAAAGAACTTGATATCGCGTAGAATGTACGACAATTTGAAAACATGCATTAGCTATGTTTGCAATGATCCCATTAACATTAACAATAATGAGCTTCTGTGATGGTTTGTATATTGCTTTGCAAGTCAGGTGCCATATTGCTCATTATATGCATGATGTTCAAAATTGTAGATGTTCATGTCTACGTGCATTCATGAATGCATTTAAAAAATACATACCTCTTGACAAACTGTCTTATTATTGTGTGTTGTGACGTTGAATTCAGCCACTTGGAGGTCCTTGCTTTGCGTGCACTGGATGGCAGCATATGCTGCTATGATGTAGATGACTAATGTGGCAATGCGCACAATGGCAGATCTGATCAACGTCCACCTAGCATGGCCGCTTCTACTTTTGTATCTTTCGAAGGCACCAATAAAGTGGAAGATGATAGGAAGAACGATGATGGAGAAGATGATGAGTATCGGGACCAGCAAGCCTTTAACACTGGTTGAAAGCAAGACCAGCTGCAGTTAAGATGGAGAGGAGATGGGTCAGTTAAGATGCAATGCAAAGAATGTTATAAAGAAAGACTGAAATAAGTATTCAAGGTAAGCTAATAATTACATTGACCTCTGAAGTTTAAAAACTTCTTGAATGATCATGGGTTATGCAAAACGGGCCATTGATTTCAAATAAATTACACCAGCGGGGGTGTGATGACAATGTATATTATTATGCTGAGTGTTGATTGGACGATATAAATAAGCACACACACACACACACACACACACACACACTCACATATGCGCACATGTTCATCCACATGCATACACGCACACACGCACACACACACAAACACACACACACACACACACACACACACACACACACCAGTTCTGCAGCAGATTCTGTGTGCACATTTACAGAACTGATGTGGCTATTCCTTTGTATGGATTATACATCTTTAAAAAAAAAACATTAAATTAGAACAGTGATATATTATGTGCATGATTATACAGCTATATATGTATATATATATATATATATACATATATGGGCTTTTACACAGTGGGTTATTTACAGCTCAAATGTTATTGAGTATTGTCTTTTTGAGATTAGTGAATTTCAAGCATAGAAAAACGTTGCATGCACTCAGTCGGATTGCCCTTTTGGGGTAACAACTTGGTCCGGACCTCATGCACTGATTCTCAAAATGGATGAATCGAACAATTTGAATTGCAAACCTGATTCCAACTGTATATTGTTGCCTCAATGATTGCTGCACCCATTCCAACCAGCAGTAGTATCACGATTACATTGGTAACTACCCTTATTAACGCGACCCTAAGCTGTTCTACGGCTGGACTGTGAGAGAAAGAGCGAAACTTCTTCCTGCATGAGTGAAATGAAAAATGTGACCATTGTGGATAATATGGCATATGCACACCAGAAGGTCCCTTCTTATACTCTTCTTCCTCAACGCCGTTGTACGAGCACTGACGACACCGAAGTCCCACGATCCAAACACTTTGCTACAAAAATTCGTCTGGGTGGCTTGACGTTGATACAGCTTTTTCCCCAGTTGTATTAACCTGCATGCATGCATCCATGTATAGCACGATGCACATATACATGTATAATTACACATATATTTTATTATTTAGCATGCAATTCAGTACTGACCTGATTATGAGCGTAATGAAACTGATGGTATAGACCACACCAGTGCACACAAGGATAGCCACAGGCCTGTTGTATGATATCCCATTGTACCGAGTGAGGTTGCTATAGTGACCCAAGAATAGTACAGTATCACTGTATCCGCCCCTGCCAGTGACCAAATCAACAAGGTTGCCAAACGAGGGGGTGTCGGCTGGACATTGGTACCACTCCTGCAACGTAATGTTACAGGTAAGTTTAACACTTCTGGGGACTGTGATTACGGTGGCCGTGTCGTTGGCACAGAGGGTCGCCAAAGTAGCTTCACGTGGTGCACTGCAATTCGCGGGAAGAAGTGACACTGTTGTGTTACGGTGGCAACTGTACGTGTCGTTGCGGTGAATGCATGGAAGGTAATGCTTCTGGATGGAAGGCTCCATCACAAACTGAGGGATGAGGACAAACTGCGTCCACACGGTAAGGATGGCCATGTTCATGTAGAAGAGCCACCGGAGCAGGACAAAGTAGGAGGCCACTGCGGTACCAAAGTGTCCTTCCACCTGCCTGATGTGTTCTTCCCATATATCAAAATTCAGCACACTTCTTCGCTTCTGTGTTGTTTAAAGATAGGAAGAAATAGTGTAGTCACTTTCAAAGGTAAAATAACCACGAGATCGTTAATTGCTCGAAGAGACTCAACGCATATTTTCCCAGCACAAGCAAGAGAAGGGCAACGCTAACTTGTGTAATTAAAAAATAATAATAATTCAGTTGCGGCCTTTTTTTTTTGAAAATTTGAAGGTATGTATAGTCTCTTTTTTGCTTTAACGACCCCATAGGAGCCTACCTCTGTTATATTAACAGCAAGATGCCTATTCTTTCTGAATCTGTGGTTAGTTCAGGTAGGGAAATTTGAAGACATGCACACGGTAACGTTCGGTCCTACTTTAAAAAGTTCAGCTTGTCTTTGAGCTTCAAGTGCTTGCGGGGGGCGGGACTACTCAGCTCTGGCACTAGTGGTTCGAACTCGCTGAATGCCACAAGGGGTGCTAGCTCGCTCCGTTCGGCCGGTCGCGAGATTGTAGAAGTTGTGTGTTACCGAGACCAACAGAACAATTCTGCTTGCCGTCTTCCATTGAGTGGCCGCACATTTGAGACATCACATGACTATATAGGGCTTTATATTATTCATCTTGTTTGTAGTACAAGTGCCACGTACGTGTGCAAAACATGTAGACCTTATTCGACCGCAATATTGTACGAGGTTGTAGCTTGAATTCCCTGTGTTATTAGAAACATTAAATCGATTTTGGCTATTAATCAAGTTTGCCAACGATTACCCTGGTTTTTCAGGTTTGTCCTATTTTTTAATAACGGCACGATAAATCACAGTTTCTCAAGTCTAATACAAGTATAGCCAGTTTTATTGCTTATCAGTTGCTTACGCCAACTTTGAATCATTAAAACAACAAAGATAGTATCCACAGGGACTGGGAACGATGTGCATGCGCCAAACCCATGATTCAATGGCGGCGGATTGTGACCCAAGCATTTTTTTTTCACCGAAAAACACGTGGCTATTTTTTCGCCCGCTACCAATGCACTCAGTACCAAGTATGGGACAAGTAAGGTTTTAGTTTACTGAGATAAAAATGAAAATGAATAGTTTGTCCACCCCGCAGTTTGCGCTCTTTTCTGGTACAAAATGCCTTAAACACGTACATGTATCATTCTCATTGGCAGTTATAATCCATTATTCGCCCTCAATATACAATTCAATAAGTACTGGCTAGAAACCTCATCGTGTAACACCATTCCACGCATATATGACAAAGCCGCCAATCGAGACATGTACGATATTCAGAACGTCATGGCCGAACGTCTGGAAAGAGCTAGTGTACCGAAGTAATTGGACACCTGTCACCTGTGCAAAAGAGTACGTAGCGCGTTTGATTAATACACATGTACAATACTGCAGAGAAAGTGCGAACGTATTTAAATTGCCTTGCCCACTGCGCTTCAGCCGGGTCCCCAGACGTGCGACTAAGTGTTGATTATATCACAATGATTCTTTTTACCTATTAATTAACCCGTTAGTATGCCTTTGTACAGCGGGAAAAGTGAAGGGCATATAAAAAGAGGTTATCGATTTGCTACCGATTTCTGCATATGAAGGAAACGAATATCGACTAATCGCGACTAAGAAAAACAGAATCGGTTATTTCGACAAAGGAAATTCTGAAATCGGTAACCTTCTATTCTACTAAGTACATAGTCGACCGAATAGGTAATCGCGAATAACCGATTAACCTACAAAACCTGAAAATCGGTTACACACCCTAATTGAGATATAAAACATGTTACATGAATACGATGTAGGATTGCTGAACTGTGTCATCGTATTTTACACCTATCCAGGTCTCAAAGGAGGAGAGGTCATCTTCTGGCTATGCTTGGCCAGAAATTTAATGCAAACAATGAACTGATCTGCCCAAACAAGTAAATGCACTACTGTGCGTACCATAGCTGAAAGAAGACATGTTTTGTGGAGTTAAATGTAGCAATCCAACTTCGCTTACATATATAGCCAGCGGTAAAATAAGCCCATTCCTCGGTTCTCTTGTAGGCCTTTATCGATTCTTTCGTGTACGGAGACAGAGAATATGAATTAGATAAGCACCAATGTCTGAAAACGACAGGTCCGGCCAACGAGAAGGGTTATAGTCCCAAACATTTCTTGAAGTACTGTACAGGTCTTTTGTTACTCCTAGTATACCAAGCTTCTCTTTATAGGTAACTTTCTAACCGTGTCAAGCTAAGTTCAACGAATCTGACAGTTCAGCCATATTCGTGTATCTCATTAACGGCGACGCCGGCCATTCCCGTAAGTGCCACATGATATGCATGCAAGCCAAACAATAACATATTCATATTCGCGGTCGAATAAGGCCTATACGTCATTCATCATAAAGTATTGCCAGGCCGGCGCATATGTAAATTCCCAATCCTCCCATCAAAGGAACAGTACGCGGGTTTAACCGCGAACGCCGCTTATAAGCGGCAAAATTATTGTGCTTCGTACGGCGGACGCCGCTTATAAGCGGCATGGCGACATACCCCCGAGTAGCCGCGTTTTATTCTATAATCCCAATCCGTATGGTACTTTTAGACTAAGGATGTGATTGTCCTCAGTTTTAGATGCAAGAAACATCACCCATCGTCTATTGTTTATATATCGATATCTCATCCAAGCGCCGTGTGAAAGATTGTACGCGGGCACGAAGATGTCATTGCAGGTGTTCTGTAGATGCTCACGCATTGCGTGCGTAAGAAGAAGCGTAAGGCGTGTAACGAGTGCTTGGCTAGACGAGTGTGTTTTATACCGACATAGAGAGGCGGAAGTTTTTGCTGTTAGATATGAATAGTGCAACGATGCGCTGAAGAGTCGTAGTGACGATAGTTTCCTGCCATGTCCGAAAACTACGTAGATCCAGAACCTGAGGTACCACCAGGAAATGATGACGAAGTCCAAGTGCCTGTGTGTGCATGTATATTGCCTAACCACAATCATTTACACGCACAACAATAACAAGCAGCTCCCATTGACCTGGAAGAGGAAATTGAAATGCATGAAACCCAGAGATAAGGATGTATCAAATGATAGACCTTTGATTGTGATATCACCTCAGTAGAAGTAGATTCCAGTGCTACCATCAATTTCAATAGACCTGTTTCACATTGATCCAGATACAATGCCTGGTGGATTTTCAGTAAATTGTTTCCAGATCATCCCTTGTTGTGCAGCAGACAAATCTGTATGCATCACAGGAGATGGCAAAACAGAACGGTGAGAAACGGGATAAGTTTCACCTGCGTCACAACCATGGTACCCCCCTGTGTCACAAGCATACTACCCCCATGTGTCAAAAATATGCTACCACCATGCATCACAAGTGTGCTACCCCCATGCGTCACAAGTGTGCTACCCCCATGCGTCACAAGTGTGCTACCCGCATGCGTCACGAGTGTGCTACCCCCATGCGTCACAAGCATGCTACCCCATGCATCACAAGTGTGCTACCCCCATGCGTCACAAGTGTGCTACCCCCATGGGTCACGAGTGTGCTACCCCCATGCATTACAAGCATGGTACCCCCATGCGTCACAAGCATGGTACCCCCATGTGTCACAAGTGTGCTACCCCCATGCGTCACAAGTGTGCTACCCCCATGCGTCACAAGTGTGCTACCCCCATGCGTCACAAGTGTGCTACCCCCATGCGTCACAAGTGTGCTACCCCCATGCGTCACAAGTGTGCCACCCCATGCGTCACAAGTGTGCTACCCCCATGCGTCACAAGCATGGTACCCCCATGTGTCACAAGTGTGCTACCCCCATGCGTCACAAGTGTGCTACCCCCATGCGTCACAAGCATGGTACCCCCATGCGTCACAAGTGTGCTACCCCCATGCGTCACAAGTGTGCTACCCCCATGCGTCACAAGTGTGCTACCCCCATGCGTCACAAGTGTGCTACCCCCATGCGTCACAAGTGTGCTACCCCCATGCGTCACAAGTGTGATTCCCCCATGTGTCACAAGTGTGCTTCCCCCATGCATCACAAGTGTGCTACCCCCATGCGTCACAAGCATGGTACCCCCATGCGTCACAAGTGTGATTCCCCCATGCGTCAGAAGTGTGCTACCCCCATGCATCACAAGTGTGCTACCCCCATGCGTCACAAGTGTGCTACCCCCATACGTCACAAGTGTGCTACCCCCATGCGTCACAAGTGTGCCACCCCCATGCGTCACAAGTGTGCTACCCCCATGCGTCACAATTGTGCTACCCCCATGCGTCACAAGTGTGCTACCCCCATGCGTCACAAGCATGGTACCCCCATGCGTCACAAGTGTGATTCCCCCATGTGTCAGAAGTGTGCTACCCCCATGCATCACAAGTGTGCTACCCACATGCGTCACAAGTGTGCTACCCCCATACGTCACAAGTGTGCTACCCCCATGCGTCACAAGTGTGCCACCCCCATGCGTCACAAGTGTACTACCCCCATGCGTCACAAGTGTGCTACCCCCATGCGTCACAAGCATGGTACCCCCATGTGTCACGTGCGCTACCCACATGCGTCACAAGTGTGATTCCCCCATGTGTCACAAGTGTGCTACCCCCATGCGTCACAAGTGTGCTACCCCCATGCGTCACAAGTGTGCTACCCCCATGCGTCACAAGTGTGCTACCCCCATGCGTCACAAGTGTGCCACCCCCATGCGTCACAAGTGTGCCACCCCCATGCGTCACAAGTGTGCTACCCCCATGCGTCACAAGTGTGCCACCCCCATGCGTCACAAGTGTGCTACCCCCATGCGTCACAAGTGTGCTACCCCCATGCGTCACAAGTGTGCTACCCCCATGCGTTACATGTGTGCTACCCCCATGTGTCACAAGTGTGCCACCCCCATGCGTCACAAGTGTGCTACCCCCATGCGTCACAAGTGTGCCACCCCCATGCGTCACAAGTGTGCTACCCCCATGCGTTACATGTGTGCTACCCCCATGCGTCACAAGTGTGCTACCCCCATGCGTCACAAGTGTGCTACCCCCATGCGTCACAAGTGTGCTACCCCCATGCGTCACAAGTGTGCCACCCCCATGGGTCACAAGTGAGCTACCCCCATGAGTCACATGTGTGCTACCCCCATGCGTCACAAGTGTGCTACCCCCATGCGTCACAAGTGTGCTACCCCCATGCGTCACAAGTGTGCTACCCCCATGCGTCACAAGTGTGCTACCCCCATGCGTCACAAGTGTGCTACCCCCATGCGTCACAAGTGTGCTACCCCCATGTGTCACAAGTGTGCTACCCCCATGTGTCACAAGCATGGTACCCCCATGTGTCACGTGTGCTACCCCCATGTGTCACAAGTGTGCCACCCCCATGCGTCACAAGTGTGCTACCCCCATGCGTCACAAGTGTGCTACCCCCATGCGTCACAAGTGTGCCACCCCCATGTGTCACAAGTGTGCTACCCCCATGCGTCACAAGCATGGTACCCCCATGTGTCACGTGTGCTACCCCCATGTGTCACAAGTGTGCTACCCCCATGCGTCACAAGTGTGCCACCCCCATGCGTCACAAGTGTGCTACCCCCATGCGTCACAAGTGTGCCACCCCCATGCGTCACAAGTGTGCTACCCCCATGCGTTACATGTGTGCTACCCCCATGCGTCACAAGTGTGCTACCCCCATGCGTCACGTGTGCTACCCCCATGGGTCACAAGTGAGCTACCCCCATGTGTCACAAGTGTGCTACCCCCATGCGTCACAAGTGTGCTACCCCCATGCGTCACAAGTGTGCTACCCCCATGCGTCACAAGTGTGCTACCCCCATGCGTCACAAGTGTGCTACCCCCATGCGTCACAAGTGTGCCACCCCCATGTGTCACAAGTGTGCTACCCCCATGCGTCATAAGTGTGCTACCCCCATGCGTCACAAGTGTGCCACCCCCATGTGTCACAAGTGTGCTACCCCCATGCGTCACAAGCATGGTACCCCCATGTGTCACGTGTGCTACCCCCATGTGTCACAAGTGTGCTACCCCCATGCGTCACAAGTGTGTTACCCCATGTGTCACAAGTGTGCTACCCCCATGGGTCACAAGTGTGCTACCCCCATGCGTCACAAGTGTGCTACCCCCATGGGTCACAAGTGAGCTACCCCCATGTGTCACAAGTGTGCTACCCCCATGCGTCACAAGTGTGCTACCCCCATGCGTCACAAGTGTGCTACCCCCATGCGTCACAAGTGTGCTACCCCCATGCGTCACAAGTGTGCCACCCCCATGTGTCACGTGTGCTACCCCCATGTGTCACAAGTGTGCTACCCCCATGCGTCACAAGTGTGTTACCCCCATGTGTCACAAGTGTGCCACCCCCATGCGTTACAAGTGTGCTACCCCCATGTGTCACAAGTGTGCTACCCCCATGCGTTACAAGTGTGCTACCCCCATGCATCACAAGTGTGCTTCC
>OY811977.1:3060591-3148262 GCA_963681505.1 Eunapius fragilis | reverse complement strand
GTTTTTAATTTAGTAGTTCCGTTTTAGTTTTGACAAGCTACCGAAATACATTAGCCCAATCAGGAGCCTTTTTTATTTCGCGACGAGGAGGATGGTCCGCATAGGCGGCCCCAGGGGCCATGGCACCACCCCCCCCCCCCCCTCCCTGGTTATGGCGCCCCCCTATAAGTAATTTTTACTGTAACGTTGCAACAAGATTACTGCATGCCGTAGCTATGGGTTTCTAAAGAAAATAGCTCATCTGAGCGCACAAATAGCGATTAACAAATGACTAAGATTGCAAAATCGATAATGCCCCTCCTCCTTTGGCGCCCTTCGTGGGGTTGGCCCCTCCCTTCGGTAAGTGCTGGGGCCGCCTATGGATATATATTAAAACGAACACATGCCGACATAATTGGATATATTTTTGGGATCGAAAGTTGGTGCGGAAAAGGCCCTACCAACCGCCCGAATCACACGCAGTTGATCGAGTCCCTATAAGCTTACCTACAAACGTCGTACGTCGACGCTATCTATTAAGCTTCGAGTTCATACGTGGAGGGGAAGTTACTAAAGTTCATACGTGGAGGGGAAGTTACTAAAGTTCCTCATTAATCGTTATGATGGTAACAAGCTAAAAAATATAGGCATAAATGTACTTTATGCTGTACAGTAACTTTAAAAATGAATACATAGCGACTACATTAATTAAGTGCTTGAGAAGTTGAAATCTGTAGATTAACAACATTTGATTAACAAGGGGGTTACTTTTATTTAACATCCATGAATACGGTGGCCCATACACAGACAAGCAACAATAGCTGCATGAACAATTTTATCTCATTCCCTACATTATTACACTATCATAATATATGCACCAACAGACCCTCCACTCTATGAGACTGTGGCAAATGAGCAACAAAGTGCTGGTCCCCAGCCACAGCCATCAGGTCCACAGCCATCAGGCCCACAGCCATCAGGTCCACAGCCATCAGGTCCACAGCCATCAGGTCCACAGCCATCAGGTCCACAGCCATCAGGCCCACAGCCATCAGGTTCACAGGCCAATACTGGTGGTGTGGCACAACTGCCCACTGGTCCACAGCAGCCCATCCAGATGTTGAACATTGCTGGACCAGGACAGACATTCCTGCCTATTCAAGCTTATCCACAACCAGCTGCACCCTACTATGCAGGAAGTCCTTACCTCCTGCCTGGATACCTACCAGATCGTGCAGAACTGGTGGCATATCCAAACTTTGCACAAAAGCAGTATCTTATGATGCCACAGACAAGTGGTCCAATGTTGTATCCCATTGGTCAACAGGTAATTGTCAGATTGATGTTAGCAAATAACGTTTGTACATTGGATTCATTAAAATTGGGATAGTGTCCAGCAATAATGATATCTATTATACTGCATATCAATTGCGGTATAAGTTACGAAACATGGTTAAACATGATATGCAATACAGTATTGCGGATCAACGGTTGCCATATAAACCTATTCACATCACAATGACCTCATCATTATGAGTTTGCCACACAGGTTAGACAAAACAATTGACTTAGATGGTAATTTTTATTTTATTTTTCTGGAAGAAATCGGTAATACAGTGGCTACGTGTGCACTTCATGATGTAATGGAGCCAGCAATTATATATTAATCCTTCAATGTACATACGTGTGTAAAATTTGCAATATATAAAGTTGACAGCCCAAGGCGTCCTGAAGATACAGCGATTGATATATGAAGCATTTATATTCATATAAATATAGTATTTGCCTTTTTACTGCTAAACCTTGTTCCATCACAGCCCAATAATCCAATGATAATCCAGCAACAACCAATCACTGTTCCATCCAGCACTGTTGTTCGGCCATCAGCTGGGGATAATTACTTTACCCTTTCTGTTCTAATGACAATTCTGGTCCTCATCCTTGGAGGGTGGCCATCACTACTGTGTACCATAGCTGCTGTTTTGATATCATTAACTGTGAGTTAAACTCCGTAAACAATTGCTTTCAAAATATTGCAATTGTGTTTCATCAGGCAAAGGATGAAGAAAGACGTGGTAACATTGCATCTGCCAGGACAAAGGGCAATATCTCTCTGGGTCTCAACGTTGCAGCAGTTGTGTTCACCATAGTGGTGTGGAGTGTTGTGGCCATTCCAGTGGCTGTGACTGTTAGTGCAAAGACTAGTGCTACAACTCCATCCCCATACTGCTATACATCATCTTCCTCTCCATACTACTGCTACAGTTCTTATTGTTATTACTCTTACTACTATTACCAACAATCATGCTCCTACCGTTCGTACTACTCATACTACGATGAATCCACCTACAACTACTACACCTCTGCCTCAATATATTGCTATGGATACTACTACCAGTACTGCAATTCATATTGGCTGATATAAAATCTGAGCTTGAACTATAAAATGTATCTTATGACTATATTTCACTGTAGTACTCTATAGATTTTTTCCCCTGTTGTGGAAAGGACTGTATATACTAGCACATTGTGATTTGTATTTTGGCCATTAGTTCACTGTCATGCCCTTGCACAAGGCATTGATAGCAATCCTATATAGCTTATTCACAATTGGCAACAACTCTTTCAAAGAAGTGAACACAATTGGACCATGATAACAAGCTGATAGCCAAAGAAGTATTTTTGATCAGTTGCTCTATGTATTCATGCCACTATGAATATATCTCACTGTGTGGAATTAACTGCAGTGCAAATGCCACATCCATCACGATTTGAAGTTCGTAAATTCCATGTAGGTTTTACCTGCTATCACACAGCACGTGTAACTGCCTCATAATTAATAACACTGAATCATTTTAGATGAAATGTGCCAGAAGAAACTGACGATCAAAACACTTGTTTGTCTGTCGGCTTGTTGCCATAAGGTTCATGTGTTCGCTTCATTAATTGTTAAAATACCTCTATAGTAACAATGAATACAAGCAATGCTTATAGTTCTTGTTTACAGTTATTATATATTTATTTTTTAATACTATTACTGTAACATGAATGTATTACATGCAACACTTGTCACAAACAAGTGTACTGAACATACAGGTCAACTACATTAACCATGGACTAACTTGCTGCAGATCTCATAAGTGATAGGTTGAGGCGCCCATAGATTTCGGCAACCATTTTGGGTTTAGGGATAGACTGGCTAATGGCCAACAGAGTTGCAAGGCGTGAATAAACACGCTGAGCCTCCTTTCCCCAGTTGCCATAGGTCTCTACAGCAAGGGGGATACATGTTTACACTAACTCCTGACATTTGGTGTCATTTGCTGCATGCTTTCGGGATTCAGCTGCATAGACTGCCGCCCCAACAGATGCACTAGCATTGTTCAGAGTGACTGGGGTAAGAGGTGAAGTGGCTGTAACGTCAAAGAAAGCTGCTGGCTTTCCTCTGTCCCATCCCTGAACAAGGACATCTGCAGGGCGAGAGTTAACATGGTCCCTAGATAGACCGTGCCCCCACTTCAACTCTCACTGATAGATGGGCACGACGACAAAAACCTGCAAAGATGTTACGCAATTGGTTGTGCCTTGTAACCACATCCCCACCATGTCTGCAAGAGGCAGCGTGATGACCTAGAGGGTCAAGAACGATGTTGGGACAAAGGGGGCACAGGGTACCTCTTGATGTATCAAGACCCAACCACCACCTAAGAACAACCTGCATTCCACAGAGAGCTAGACCAGTGGAAGGAATGGCAGAGATCCAAGAACCCTAACAGATCAATGCTTTATTCACGTCTGAAGATGCCCTTTTGATCTAGTGCCATTTCAAGTAATGCAAATACCAATGGGAGCCAAATGTAGCCCAATAGTTCTGAATTACATATAAGGATTTTGAAAGCAACAGCAGGTAATGAAAAGTGCTGAGGGAAAGAATTAGGAAAGCAGAGATACCTCTCATTCATCTTCACAACATTTCAAGACTGTTGAAAATATACTGTGTTGTCAAGAGTGATAAATACTGACTAGCAGCGCATGGGGTCAACTTGGGTGAAGCCGCTTAACCATGCAGCGGCTATGGTTATAACATTTAAATGCAAACATGCATGATAGGCAAGAGAATAATTGATAGGGGTTGCGTCTTTTTACCGTAAAGACACGCAAACACACACAAAGACAAGCCAGAAGGCACAAAGGCACGTGAGGATGCTACAAAGAAACACAAAGACACTGAAAATGCTCGCTACCTGGCATATAAAAAATTTGCATAAAGACACTCAGCTACCCGTCTGTTAGTGTATTCAATTGGCATCCACAAAGACACTTCAATACCATCCTAGACCCGACATCGTTTACAAGGAGCTGCCCGAGCGCCCGATTATTGATGTCAATCACAATTAATTAACTACATTATTAAAGATGTCATGTCTGAAGTGCTACAAGGAGTGCCGAGAAGAAAGCATGCAATGTTGAAGGTGATGGGAATGGGTTCATTATGAATGCGACGGGCTTACAGAAAGTGAAGGAGAGGTAAGTCGACGCTTCGTTAGTGTCCTTTCACTCATAAACGAGCACGATATCTTCCACATTTTGATAGGTTTTGGGTCTGTCTTCAAAAGTTATCTATCACTGCTTTTTGTGTAGAGAAAATGGTATTGGAATATTTGATTTCACATTGGCTGAAACCCATCTTAGCAAAGCAGCAATTATAATTCTGAGGATATGCTGCTATTGAATCTCATTTCCTGGAACCGTACGAAATCTTAATATTCCAGCCGTTAGTCCAATCTTTGTTGACACACGGGAAGATGAAACAGCAAGAGAAATTATGCGAAATGGAGGCATTGAAGGGTATGCAGCTCTACAATCAACAGGCAATGGTAACTGCCTTTTTAACAGTGTGTCTATTGTACTGTTTGGCGATGAATCAAAGGCTGTGGAACTCAGAGTACGAACTACACTAGAAATGATTGGGCACATTGTTGACCGAAGGTAGTTCTTAATTCTTTTTAGAACGCTAAATGACAGTAATTCTGCTTGTGCAGTTGTGCTACAGTAACGGACAATGTGCAATAAATGCGCAGAGCGTTTGGAAACAAACCCATCAATGAGATGTTTCTGCTAGCTTATTAAGTAGATAAATTGGATTTATTTCCCCCCTAAGTTGGTTGCATGGATGGCTGTGAGATGCAATATCTCCTGGACAAGTTCGGAAGAAACATTACCAGCGTACTGAGCCACAAAGAACTTCGCCTTTTCTTCCGCTTCACTATCATTTCAGACCTCTTCTAACAGCTTCTTCTACTTCTTCCCTTGTGGGCACATCTCCCTTGATATCGATGAAGATTCCAATATTATAACCCACTACCTCGAGAATACTCTACCACTAAGGCCTCATCATGGATCTCCGGGCCCTCGCGCCATCCTTCAACAGCAGTATCTGGTTTTGATCGAGGCACCTCTTCTTGAATCTTAAGGTCTTCGTCACTCAATGCTTCAATAACGATATCGCAATGTGATGTTGCTTCCGCACTAGGCTGCATTGATTCTTCTCACGGTCGGTTCCCTCACTGTCTTCTGTAACATCAAAAGCATGTTGAAGCGTATTCTGTCCTTTGACTCCTTCAGCACGCATTGCCCTGGACAAGCTATTCATTACCGACCCGGGGACGTGCCTAGTGACCAATCTAGGGCGTGGCTCTAAAGACCCGGCCCCCTTCATAGCCCGGGCCCGGATAATTTTGCCCCCACCCCCACCCCCCTCCCCTCGTAGGCGCTGATTGAACGGCGTACTGTCTAATGCCACCTTCCATATCCCCCTCTCTGTCTCTAGATAATGTTCATTTGCAGAATACTGCACAGCTCGTTCAAGCATTGACCAACAGTGGTGTTCAGTTCCAGCTCCAGGTAAGGAGACCTCGACTGGCATCATACACACCTTTCCTTCATCTGTTGCCTTTGATGATGTGAGGGTTGTGTGCAATATTCTCTTTGTCAACTTGGTTTGAAAGGACCATCTCAATGTGCTCTGAGGGAAGCGTTGTGCACAGACCTACTGCACAGTTGCATACAAGCATGCACTTAAACAAAGGCATCTATAAAATGCACACATGTAAATACTATTTGACCACAATTCACTTGCAGGTGTATCGCATACATGTAGTGTACTAATAAATGGAGGTATTATAAATACAATTGCTTGACCGCATCTCTCCAAACTAACATATGCACTGTACTGTATGCATTAATTTGATCAATAGCCACACATATCCAGTGTGTACTGAAATTCAACGCACTTCTTGAAGTACAAGTGTACATGTATTTGAAGGTTGTCTGGTCTTATTGGATTATCAGGAACCTAATTTACTTTTTCTCAGCTACTGGTGGAATTCTTTTACAAGTACCTGTAATGCAATGAAAGTAACATACATTTATTATAACGTCATGAACTTGTATGTATGATGTACACAGGGTAAAAGGTAATTGGAAAGTCTGCTGCTCAAATGTTGTGCATGTCACAAACACAAGCATGCAGTGCCACTGACCCACCCCCAAGCTAGCTATATTGTACAACAAGCAGCAGACTTTGCTTCTACATTGCTCCGTCTATTTACTATTATTTGTTGACGATTTCATTTGCCTATATAAATAGATCTACACTGATAAAGCACACTCATTGGCAGGGGAGAGCACACGACGCCATCTTTATACACTGTTAGTAGATTTCCTGAAACGGAACTTCCAATGAATTTGACCAGAATTTTTTAAAAATAAATTTGAGTGCGTTATGTGATTGTGCCGTTTCCTTTGCTTCAGTTTGTGTGTTTTGCTGGTATATTGTCGTGAAGGCATGCATAGAAGAACATGCAAGCACGTATTCTTAACAATATGTTTAGAGCTGCATGGTAGTTAAGAGTATATAATCAGCGAGAGAAGTAACTGTGATATCATGTGAGAGAGAGAGTGAGAGAGAGAGAGTGAGAAGAGAGAGAGAGAGAGAGAGAGAGAGAGAGAGAGAGAGAGAGAGAGAGAGAGAGAGAGAGAGAGAGAGAGAGAGAGAGAGAGAGAGAGGGAGGGAGAGAGAGAGAGAGAGAGAGGGAGAGAGAGAGAGAGAGAGAGAGAGAGAGAGAGAGAGAGAGAGAGAGAGAGAGAGAGAGAGAGAGAGAGAGAGAGAGAGAGGAGAGAGAGAGAGAGAGAGAGAGAGAGAGAGAGAGAGAGAGAGAGAGAGAGAGAGAGAGGAGAGAGAGAGAGAGAGAGAGAGAGAGAGAGAGAGAGAGAGAGAGAGAGAGAGAGAGAGAGAGAGAGAGAGAGAGCATGCGCGCACTTCTTACATTGTTCCTCAAAACTAAATTCCTGCCGGCTTGCAATTTCGGTATCCATTAATACGACAACATAGTAATATTCACATATTTCCTTTAATGGTGAATGCTATAAATATATTGACAGATCACATCGTGAACGTGATATGGAGAGTAAGTGAGTGTATTGTTTTGTTTCACTCTCATATTTCAGGATGAGTGGTTCTCGATGGTAAGCGATCGAATGTATCGTCAGGCCGGCGGACAGATCGATCAGCACACGTTCAAAAGGGTAGCGTTCAATTATGAACGCAAATATTTAGAACGGCCGGGTAAAAGCGTATGTATATGGGATCGTGGCAGCGAAAAGGGACCTACCGCATATCAGGCCGCCCCGGACGTACGAAGGGAGCGTGGCAGGTGGGGGGGGGGGGGGGGGGGGGGGATGTAACAATCAATGTAGGGATGTTACAATTCTGCAAATAATTGGCCGCCATCTTGTACGTAAAATTTGCGTCCAAGTTTTCAACACTCTTCGCGTATGCATGATATAGGGTACCTCCTGTTGGTTCACGGCGTAACATTTATGGCAGTTGCTTAGTTACTGACAAAGTGCACAGATTCCTCTTCGGTAATCTGTATTGACTTCAAAAAATAAACTCTCGTCTTAACAGTATTACCCGTTACTAAAAATGACACATCTTTACCGTATCAGAACACCCAGATCCGAGATTCAGACCACTTAGAAAAGTATCTGGACCCATAGTACTGTTTATTATCTTGTGTTTGACAAAGTTTAAGGACAATCTGACGATTCAAAAAGAAGTTGTAACGCCCGGCATTTGGTATATGCTTACCTCTATTATTACAATATTATCTAACTTGGTTAGTTGTTACGCTCGTATAATTGTATATTGTTTGACTAACTTTTTGTTCTCTACTTCAGTAGAGGACCATCCCAGGGCATGAGGCATTGGTGACATCACAAAAGAACGGATGTTATAGAACTAGAAGACAATAAGTAGCGTTGCGAAGCGCAGCAAGCCGCGCCGGCACGCAGAACGGCTTTATTGTTCCGAACAAATTCAACAATGGTGCTTTGTTAAACGTATGCATTTATTCTGTGTATTATTTTTATACATGCATTCTTTGATTGCACACTTGTGAAGTACTGTTGTCAGTTGGTTGCTAGTTCATTCGTTCATCGTTGCCAGTTTATTCGTTCGAGGTGGGAAGTATTGTGTTGGGTGCCAGTTTTTTTTTTCATTAAGAGGTGTAAAATATCGGCTTTTGGTTGCCAGTTCTAGCTTTTGATTCATGGCCAATCCAGCAAAGAAACGACGCAAAGTGATAAAACCAAATGCCAAGCCAGGAATTATCAAGCAACACTTACTTGATAACTTCTCAATGTTGCCTGAAAACAATGAATTTTTGAATGGACATGTGCTATACTTATACGTATGCTTATGTGAGTCTAGCCGGATCAAAACTGTGAAGAAGCTGCTTTCACACCTTGCTTCAACCTCACAACATGCTTCTGAATCATCAGTTTCTTCTTTTTTATCTTGTGAAATGAAGAAACTAGTGTTTCGAACCCTAGACAGTTTCAAAAAAAGTACTGATCCCAAAGAATTTTCCAGATTTGATTCCATATGTCAAGAAAGATTTCCTTTACAAAGGGCTAATCCTTGTAACTACATGATTAGCAGACCTGCAGTTCAGCAAGATGGAAGATCTGGAGCTCTGCATGATGAAAGACCTGCAGTTCAGCAAGATGGAAGATCTGGAGTTCTGCATGATGAAAGACCTGCAGTTCAGCAAGATGGAAGATCTAGAGTTCTGCATGATGAAAGACTTGGAGTTCAGCAAGATGGAAGACCTGGAGTTCTGCAAGATGGAAGACCACGAGTTCTGCATGATGAAAGACCTGCAGTTCAGCATGACGAAAGACCTGCAGTTCAGCATGCTGTTAAGGTGATATCTGCTTCAACATCTTCAATGACAACCCGCACAAATTGTTCGTCTTGTGCTACACATCGAGAAAAGCTAAGAGCCATGAGTGATAAACTCAGAGCACAGAAAGAAATGTGCAAGCAGCATTGCTTTACTGTCAGGAAAAATTTTGTCAAGAGGACAAATGAAAAAATAAAAAGAAAGGACATTACTGAACTGATCACCAAGATTTCATGTCGTTGTGGTGTTACTCTAACAGATGTGCCCCGAAGAAGTGCCATAGAATTCATGACACGGGAGCTTGGTGTAATTGCTGAATTGCAAACTGCAGAAGTAATACTGGATGATCATAACATTACCCTTGGCTTTGATGCTACTACACAAGAAGGGATCCATGTGAACAGTATTCACATCACCACTAAAACAGATTGCTTTGTAGTTGCTGTTGATGAACTGCCTGGTGGGACTGCAGAGGATTACTACTTACACATCACCGACGCATTTGATAACCTAGCAAGAGTTTACTCACATTTTCATGGTACAGAATACCAATCAACTAGAGATAAAATCATTGCAAATATATCTAACAGTCTTACTGATCGTGTTGCTGCTAACCATGCTGCAATTGAATTGGTTAATTCATCTTGGCACAAAACACTAAACGAGTTGAATTGCCATTTGCATCCTTTAGACACTATTGCAACAAAGACAAGAGCTGCTTTGAAGCAATGTGAACACAATTTTGAAGGGAAGGTGTGGGGTAAAGACTGTATAGCAGGAAACATTGTTCTTCAAATGAATAAAATGCGATACAAGAATGGAAAAGGCGATCCACGTGGCTTTACAATATTTCTTTATAACGAACGTTTACCATGTGGGATCATTCCTCGATATAGAGGCAATCGTCTGCATATTCTTTTCCACATATGTGGAATTTATGTGGAACACCATGCTGTGCTGAAAATGTATTTGGAAAAGGGAACATCCTGTGGTGGATTGCGTGCTAGCATTTTAGCAGATTTTGTATCCACCACTGCCCAAGTTGAAATGCAGGTGTTGGGTCTTATAGGTAAACTTCTTACAGGACCATGGATGAAAGCTTTTTACACATCTGCAACCAGTCAAATTGACCATGTTGATGGAATCTTAGTTGTAAAGGATGTAATTTTGAAATTGAAGGAACAAAATGAGATACCATTAGGAATACTGACACGACCTGATGATTTCTTTGGAAATTTGCTGAATGAAGGAGTAGATACTACACTAAAAAAATTGAGAGAGCCACCATTAGATGAAGAACAGTTTAGAGATATGATGAAAGCATGCCTGGAAGGAATAACTGAAGTGCTGGAAAGGCAATATAAAAAGTACTTTGAGTGTGAAATTACAGAGCAGTTAAGAAAAGAGACAGAGTCAGCAAGGTCCCATAATATTGATGCTGAAGAAATTATGGGAATGTTTAGTGCAACCAAGAAAAAATCACCAAATGCTACTCTATGTTATATTTCCTGCAAAATGAGGGCACTAAAAAACAGAACTTTAAAGTACTTAGATAAATTGGACAAAGTTACTAGAGATAATGTCCTGAAGAAAGCTGTGCTACTTGGACGTGAAAAAAGGAAAAAAAGGAAAGGAAATCAAATTGATTTAAGAAAGGAGTTGTTGAGGAGACAATTGGAGAAGCAACAGGCAAAAGATACATCTACAAGAAAGAAATTGGAGCGCAAACTGAAGAGCATTGATATAGATAAAATTAGAGATGAATTCCATGATCTGGAGGACAATAAATTAGAAAATCTTACTGCCATAATGTCTGGCAAATCCATTGGTTACAATATCTGTCATGCTTGGTTTGACGATGGACAAAGTGTATTGTATAATGGGAAAATCGAAAAGATAAAGATGAAGACAAAACAATATGTTGTTGCCTATTGGCCCCAAAACGAAACATATGAAGATGCAGAAGACTTTATTATGTCCATCTATGAGCTTGCAGCAGATCTTATCTTAGATGACTTAACAATAGAATAAACTATATCAGGCCTGTACCGTTTTTGATGTTTTTGTATGTATTTTTTGTTCTTCAAACTCGCCAAGAAGGGAGAGTGATTATTGCATGATTTTTACCTTTTAATAAAGATATTCAATACAAGAACCCATTTCCTATTGTGACAGAAAGATCAACATTATAATTTCATCAATACGTTGCGAATTTCACGTGATTTCTTAATACGCAGAATGGGTCGCACGGTTCTCATTGACGTCCGTGACAAAAATTAACGATAATTTTTGCTCTTTAAAAGGCGATAACTTTTTAAATATTAAACATCTGCGCTGTGTTTGAGTATCATTAAGTTTTGTTTTTTACGCTCTTTTTGACAGTACAATTTTTATTTCTATTGGTTGAATTTGAATTTTTTTGTAACATCCCTAATCAATGTAGATTGCTCTATGAATAATGTTAGCAAAGGGTTTAAACCCCCCCCCCCCCCCCCCCCCAGATCCGCTACTGCGTATCTAAAAAAATTTCCAGAAAGGTGCATCAAAGTTGACGCAAAACGTACGCGTAATTAAAAATTCAATTCAGGAACTCCATGATGGGTAGACTAATTTCCAGTGCGTACGAAAGAAGTTGTGGAGGGCATAGGTGACTCTTTGAATGACATAATTTAAAAAATATGCGCTAGGTGCCACGATCCCATAAATATTTGCATATAATTACGCCCCCTCCTGCACCGTGAACGTTTCCCCGTACCGTTTTTAATTTAGTAGTTTCGTTTTAGTTTTGACAAGCTACCGAAATACATTAGCCCAATCAGGAGCCTTTTTTATTTCACGACGAGGAGGATGGTCCGGCATAGGCGGCCCCAGGGGCCATGGCACCACCACCCCCCCCCCCCTCCCCTGGTTATGGCGCCCCCCTATAAGTAATTTTTACTGTAACGTTGCAACAAGATTACTGCATGCCGTAGCTATGGGTTTCTAAAGAAAATAGCTCATCTGAGCGCACAAATAGCGATTAACGAATGACTAAGATTGCAAAATCGATAATGCCCCTCCCTCTTTGGCGCCCTTCGTGGGGTTGGCCCCTCCCTTCGGTAAGCGCTGGGGCCGCCTATGGATATATATTAAAACGAACACATGCCGACATAATTGGATATATTTTTGGGATCGAAAGTTGGTGCGGCAAAAGTCCTACCAACCGCCCGTATCACACGCAGCTGAGTCCCTATAAGCTTACCTACAAACGTCATACGTCGACGCTAGCTATTAAGCTTCGAGTTCATACGGGGAGGGGAAGTTACTGAAGTTCATAGGTGGAGGGGAAGTTACTAAAGTTCATACGTGGAGGGGAAGTTACTGATGTTCATACGTGGAGGGGAAGTTACTGAAGTTCCTCATTAATCGTTATGATGCTAACAAGCTAAAAAATATAGGCATAAATGTACTTTATGCTGTACAGTAGCTGTAAAAATGAATACATAGACGCTACATTAAGTGCTTGAGAAGTTGAAATCTGTAGATTAACAACATTTGATTAACAAGGGGGTTACTTTTATTTAACATCCATGAATACGGTGGCCCACACACAGACAAGCAACAATGGCTGCATGAACAATTTAATCTCATTCCCTACATTATTAACACTATCATAATATGCACTATGCACTCATGTTGCACCAACAGACCCTCCACTCTATGAGACTGTGGCAAATGAGCAACAGAGTGCTGGTCCCCAGCCATCAGGTCCACAGCCATCAGGTCCACAGCCATCAGGTCCACAGCCATCAGGTCCACAGCCATCAGGTCCACAGGCCAACACTGGTGGTGTGGCACAACTGCCCACTGGTCCACAGCAGCCCATCCAGATGTTGAACATTGCTGGACCAGGACAGACATTCCTGCCTATTCAAGCTTATCCACAACCAGCTGCACCCTACTATGCAGGAAGTCCTTACCTCCTGCCTGGATACCTACCAGATCGTGCAGAACTGGTGGCATATCCAAACTTTGCACAAAAGCAGTATCTTATGATGCCACAGACAAGTGGTCCAATGTTTTATCCCATTGGTCAACAGGTAATTGTCAGATTGATGTTAGCAAATAACTTTTGTACATTGGATTCATTAAAATTGGGATAGTGTCCAGCAATAACGACATCTATTATACTGCATATCAATTGCAATAATTGGTATAAGGTACGAAACATGGTTAAACATGATATGCAATACAGTATTGGATAAAATGGATCAACGGTTGCCATATAAACCTATCCACATCACAGTGACCTCATCATTATGAGTTTGCCACACAGGTTAGACAAAACAATTGACTTAGATGGTAATTATTTTAATTTTTTTCTGGAAGAAATCGGTAATACTGTGGCTACGTGCATGTGCACTTCATGATGTAATGGAACCAGCAATTATATATTAATCATTCAATGTACATACATGCGTAAAATTTGCAATATATAAAGTTGACAGCCCAAGGCGTCCTGAAGATACAGCGATTGATATATGAAGCATTTCTATTCATATAAATATAGTATTTGCCTTTTTACTGCTAAACCTTGTTCCATCACAGCCCAATAACCCAATGATAATACAGCAACAACCAATCACTGTTCCATCCAGCACTGTTGTTCGGCCATCAGCTGGGGATAATTACTTTACCCTTTCTGTTCTAATGACAATTCTGGTCCTCATCCTTGGAGGATGGCCATCACTACTGTGTACCATAGCTGCTGTGTTGATATCATTAACTGCGAGTTAAACTCTGTAAACAATTGCTTTCAAAATAGTGTCATTGTGTTTCATCAGGCAAAGGATGAAGAAAGACGCAGTAACATTGCATCTGCCAGGACAAAGGGCAACATCTCTCTGGGTCTCAACGTTGCAGCAGTTGTGTTCACCATAGTGGTGTGGAGTGTTGTGGCCATTCCAGTGGCTGTGACTGTTAGTGCAAAGTCTAGTGCCACAACTCCCTACACAACTGCATCCCCATACTGCTATACATCACCTTCCTCTCCATACTACTGCTACGCTACTTATTGTTGTTACAATTACTTATATTACCAACAATCCTGCTCCTACAGCTCGTTATACTCATACTACGATGAATCCACCTACTACTACTACACCTCCTCTGCCTCAATATATTGTTATGGATTCTACTACCAGTACTGCTATTGATATGGCTGATATAGAATTTGAGCTTGAACTGTACAATGTATCTTATGACGCAGCTATTGAATATAGTACTCTATAGATTTTTTCCCCTGTTGTGGAAAGGACTGTATATACTAGCACATTGTGATTTGTATTTTGGCCATTAGTTCACTGTCATGCCCTTGCACAAGGCATTGATAGCAATCCTATATAGCTTATTCACAATGGCAACAACTCTTTCAATGAAGTGAACACAATTGGACCATGATAACAAGCTGACAGCCAAAGAAGTGTTTTTGATCAGCTGCTCTATGTATTCATGCCACTATGAATATATCTCACTGTGTGGGATTCACTGCAGTGCAAATGCCACATCCATCAAGATTTGAAGTTCGTAAATTCCATGTAGGTTTTACCTGCTATCACACAGCACGTGTAACTGCCTCATAATTAATTACACTGAATCATTTTAGATGAAATGTGCCAGAAGAAACTGATGATCAAAACACTTGTTTGTCTGTCGGCTTGTTGCCATAAGGTTCATGTGTTCACTTCATTAATTGTTAAAATACCTCTATAGTAACAATGAATACAAACAATGCTTGTTCTTGTTTACAGTTATTATATATTTATTTTTTAATACTATTACTGTAACATGAATGTATTACATGCAACACTTGTCACATGCAAACAAGTGTACTGAACATACAGTTCAACTACATTAACCATGGACTAACTCCCTACCCATGATGGCCCTTGCTGCAGATCTCATAAGTGATAGGTTGAGGCGCCCATAGATTTCGGCAACCATTTTGGGTTTAGGGATAGACTGGCTAATGGCCAACAGAGTTGCAAGGCGTGAATAAACACACTGAGCCTCCTTCCCCCAGTTGCCATAGGTCTCTACAGCAAGGGGGATACATGTTTACACTAACTCCTGGCATTTGGTGTCATTTGCAGCATGCTTTCGGGATTCAGCTGCATAGGCTGCTGCCCCAACAGCTGCACTAGCATTGTTCAGAGTGACTGCGGTAAGAGGTGAAGTGACTGTAACGTCAAAGAAAGCTGCTGGCTTTCCTCTGTCCCATCCCTGAACAAGGACATCTGCAGGGCGAGAGTTAACATGGTCCCTAGATAGACCGTGCCCCCACTTCAACCCTCACAGATAGATGGGCACGACGACAAAAATCTGCAAAGATGTCACGCAATTGGTTGTGCCTTGTAACCACATCTCCACCGCGTCTGCAAGAGGCAGCGTGATGACTTAGAGGGTCAAGAACGATGTCGGGACAAAGGCGGCACAGGGTACCTCCTGATGTATCAACACCCAACCACCACCTAAGAGCAACCTGACATTCCACAGAGAGCTAGACCAGTGGAAGGAATGGCAGAGATCCAAGAACCCTAACAGATCAATGCTTTATTCACGTCTGAAGATGCCCTTTTGATCTAGTGCCATTTCAAGTAATGCAAATACCAATGGGAGCCAAATGTAGCCCAATAGTTCTGAATTACATATAAGGATTTTGAAAGCAACAGCAGGTAATGAAAAGTGCTGAGGGAAAGAATTAGGAAAGCAGAGATACCTCTCACACATCTTCATAATATTTCAAGACTGCTGGAAATATACTGTGTTGTCAAGAGTGATAAATACTGACTAGCAGCGCATGGGGTCAACTTGGGTGAAGCCGCTTAACCATGCAGCGGCTATGGTTATAACATTTAAATGCAAACATGCATGATAGGCAAGAGAATAATTGATAGGGGGCGCGTCTTTTTACCGTAAAGACACGCAAAGACAAGCCAGAAGGCACAAAGGCACGTGAGGATGCTACAAAGAAACACAAAGACACTGAAAATGCTCGCTACCTGGCATATAAAAATTTGCATAAAGACACTCAGCTACCCGTCTGTTAGTGTACTAATTGGCATCCACAAAGACACTTCAATACCATCCTAGACCCGACATCGTTTACAAGGAGCTGTCCGAGCGCCCGATTATTGATGTCAATCACAATTAATTAACTACATTTATTAAAGATGTCATGTCTGCACTGAAGTGCTACAAGGAGTGCCGAGAAGAAAGCGTGCAATGTTGAAGGTGATGGGAATGGGTTCATTATGAATGCGACGGGCTTACAGAAAGTGAAGGAGAGGTAAGTCGACGCTTCGTTAGTGTCCTTTCACTCATAAACGAGCACGATATCTTCCACATTTTGATAGGTTTTGGGTCTGTCTTCAAAAGTTATCTATCACTGCTTTTTGTGTGAGAAAATGGTATTGGAATATTTGATTTCACATTGGCTTAAACCCATCTTAGCAAAGCAGCAATTAATTCTGAGGATATGCTGCTATTGAATCTCATTTCCTGGAACCGTACGAAATCTTAATATTCCAGCCGTTAGTCCAATCTTTGTTGACACACGGGAAGATGAAACAGCAAGAGAAATTGTGCGAAATGGAGGCATTGAAGGGTATGCAGCTCTACAATCAACAGGCAATGGTAACTGCCTTTTTAACAGTGTGTCTATTGTACTGTTTGGCGATGAATCAAAGGCTGTGGAACTCAGAGTACGAACTACACTAGAAATGATTGGGCACATTGTTGACCGAAGGTAGTTCTTAATTCTTTTTAGAACGCTAAATGACAGTAATTCTGCTTGTGCAGTTGTGCTACAGTAACGGACAATGTGCAATAAATGCGCAGAGCATTTGGAAACAAACCCATCAATGAGATGTTTCTGCTAGCTTATTAAGTAGATAAATTGGATTCATTTCCCCCCTAAGTTGGTTGCATGGATGGCTGTGAGATGCAATATCTCCTGGACAAGTTCGGAAGAAACATTACCAGCGTACTGAGCCACAAAAAACTTCGCCTTTTCTTCCGCTTCACTATCATTTCAGACCTCTTCTAACAGCTTCTTCTACTTCTTCCCTTGTGGGCACATCTCCCTTGATATCGATGAAGATTCCAATATTATAACCCACTACCTCGAGAATACTCTACCACTAAGGCCTCATCATGGATCTCCGGGCCTTCGCGCCATCCTTCAACAGCAGTATCTGGTTTTGATCGAGGCACCTCTTCTTGAATTTTAAGGTCTTCGTCACTCAATGCTTCAATAACGATATCGCAATGTGATGTTGCTTCCGCACTAGGCTGCATTGATTCTTCTCACGGTCGGTTCCCTCACTGTCTTCTGTAACATCAAAAGCATGCTGAAGCGTATTCTGTCCTTTGACTCCTTCAGCACGCATTGCCTTGGACAAGCCATTCATTACCGACCCGGGGACGTGCCTAGTGACCAATCTAGGGCGTGGCTCTAAAGACCCGGCCCCCTTCATAGCCCGGGCCTGGATAATTTTGCCCCCACCCCCACCCCCCTCCCCTCGTAGGCGCTGATTGAACGGCATACTGTCTAATGCCACCTTCCATATCCCCCTCTCTGTCTCTAGATAATGTTCATTTGCAGAATACTGCACAGCTTGTTCAAGCATTGACCAACAGTGGTGTTCAGTTCCAGCTCCAGGTAAGGAGACCTCGACTGGCATCACACACACCTTTCCTTCATCTGTTGTCTTTGATGATGTGAGGGTTGTGTGCAATATTCTCTTTGTCGACTTGGTTTGAAAGGACCATCTCAATGTGCTCTGAGGGAAGCGTTGTGCACAGACCTACTGCACAGTTGCATACAAGCATGCACTTAAACAAAGGCATCTATAAAATGCACACATGTAAATACTATTTGACCACAATTCACTTGCAGGTGTATCACATACATGTAGTGTATTAATAAATAGAGGATTAAAAATACAACTGCTTGACCGCATCTCTCCAAACAAACATAGACACTATACTGTTTGTATTAATTTGATCAATAGCCACACACTTCCAGTGTGTAATGAAATCCAACGCACTTCTTGATGTACAAGTGTACATGTATTTGAAGGTTGTCTGGTCTTATTGGTTTATCGGGAACCAAATTTACTTTTTCTCAGCTACTGGTGGAATTCCTATACAAGTACCTGTAATGCAATGAAAGTAACATTAATTTAATATAACGTCATTAACTTGTATGTATGATGGACACAGGGTAAAAGACAATTGGAAAGTCTGCTGCTCAAATGATGTGCATGTCACAAACACAAGCATGCATTGCCACTGACCCACCCCCAAGCTAGCTATATTGTACAAAAAGCAGCAGATTTTGCCTCCACATTGCTCCGTCTATTTACTATTATTTGTTGACGATTTCATTTGCCTATTAATAGATCTACACTGATAAAGCACACGCATTGGCAGGAGAGAGCACACGACGCCATCTTTATACACTGTTAGTCGATTTCCTGAAACGGAACTTCCAATGAATTTGACCAGAATTAAAAATAAATAAATTTGAGTTCGTTATATGATTGTGCCATTTCCTTTGCTTCAGTTTGTGTGTTTTGCTGGTATATTGTCGTGAAGGCATGCATAGAAGAACATGCAAGCACGTATTCTTAACAATATGTTGAGAGCAGCATGGTAGTTAGAGTGTATAGTCAGCGAGAGAAGTAACTGATATCATGAGAGAGAGAGAGAGAGAGAGAGAGTGAGAGAGAGAGAGAGAGTGAGAGAGAGAGTGAGAGAGAGAGAGAGAGAGAGTGAGAGAGAGTGAGTGAGAGAGAGAGTGAGAGAGAGAGAGAGTGAGAGAGAGAGAGAGAGAGAGTGAGAGAGAGAGAGAGTGAGAGAGAGAGAGAGTGAGAGAGAGAGAGAGAGAGAGAGAGAGAGAGAGAGAGAGCATAGGAGAGAGAGAGAGAGAGAGAGAGAGAGCATAGGAGAGAGAGAGAGAGAGAGAGAGCATAGGAGAGAGAGAGAGAGAGAGAGAGAGAGAGAGAGAGAGAGAGAGAGAGAGAGAGAGAGAGAGAGAGAGAGAGAGAGAGAGAGAGAGAGCATAGGAGAGAGAGAGAGAGAGAGAGAGAGAGAGAGAGAGAGAGAGAGAGAGAGAGAGAGAGAGAGAGAGAGAGAGAGAGAGAGAGAGAGAGAGAGAGAGAGAGAGAGAGAGAGAGAGAGAGAGAGAGAGAGAGAGAGAGAGCATATCCGCCTGGCCCGCATATATATTTCCCTCAAAAACAGTGAAACATATTAACCAAAGCACCATATATATATATATATATGCTTCGCTATGCTATTTTAAGGATATAACTGCATGATCGATTTCATGCAATTTATTTCCTTCAATACTGAATATATTGACATAACACATCGTGAACGTGATATGGAGAGTACGTGAGTGTATTGTTTTGTTTCACTCTCATATTTCAGGATGTGTGGTTCTCGATGGTAAGCGATCGAATGTAACGTCAGGCCGGCGCACTGGGTTAATAGTTGGTGCGGCCAATTATTATGAGCGTGGCATAATGTTACAATGAATATATAGACGCTACATTAGGTGCTTGAGAAGTTGAAATCTGTAGATTAACAACATTTGATTAACAAAGGGGTTACTTACGTTATTACGCTATCATAATATAAACTCATGTTGCACCAACAGACCCTCCGCTCTATGAGACTGTGGTAAATGAGCAACAGAGTGCTGGTCCCCAGCCATCAGATCCACAACCATCAGGTCCACAGCCATCAGGCCCACAGCCATCAGGTCCACAGCCATCAGGTCCACAGCCATCAGGCCCAAAGGCCAATACTGGTGGCGTGGCACAACTGCCCACTGGTCCACAGCAGCCCATCCAGATGTTGAACATTGCTGGACCAGGACAGACATTCCAGCCTATTCAAGCTTATCCACAACCAGCTGCAGCCTACTATAAAGGAAGTCCTTACCTCCTGCCTGGATATCTACCAGATCGTGTAGAACTGTTGGCATATCCAAACCTTGCACAAAAGCAGTATCTTATGATGCCACAGACAAATGGTCCAATGTTTTATCCCATTGGTCAACAGGTAATTGTCAGATTGATGTTAGCAAATAACTTTTGTACATTGGATTCATTAAAATTGGGATAGTGTCCAACAATAACGATATCTATTATACTGCATACCAATTGCTACAGGTACGAAACATGGTTAAACATAATATGCATGCAATACAATATGGATTAAAGGTTGTCATAGCAACCTATCCGCATCTCAATGACCTCATCATTATGTGCTCTGACACCGAGTTTGCCTGGACACACAAGTTAGACAAAACAATTGACTTAGATATTAATTATTATAATAATTTTTTTTCTGGACGAATTCAGTAATACTGTGGCTACTGTGCACTT
Organism: Eunapius fragilis; assembly: GCA_963681505.1. Taxonomy (NCBI): domain Eukaryota; kingdom Metazoa; phylum Porifera; class Demospongiae; order Spongillida; family Spongillidae; genus Eunapius; species Eunapius fragilis. The sequence continues at coordinate 3,127,597 of OY811977.1, read as the reverse complement.
CATGAGGTAATGGGATCCAGCAATTAAATTTTAAATCATTCAATGTACATACGTGTGTACAATACGTAATATAAAAAGTTGAGAGCCCAAGGCGTCCTGAAGATACAGCAATTGATATGTGAAGCATTTCTATTCATATCACCTTAGTGGAAACTGTACCAATTATAATTATACTCATCAGTCGTATTTGGCTTGCTACTCTTAAACCTTGCTCCATCACAGCCCTATAATCCAATGATAATCCAGCAACAACCAATCACAGTTCCAACCACCACTGTTGTTCGGCCACCAACTGGGGATAATTACTTTACCCTGTCTGTTCTGATGACGATTCTGGTCCTCATCCTTGGAGATGGCCATCAGTACTGTGTACCATAGCTGCTGCTTTGATATCATTAACTGTGAGTTAAACTCTTTAAACAATTGCTCTCATTATAGTGTCATTGTGTTTCATCAGGCAAAGGATGAAGAAAGACGTGGTAACATTGCATCTGCCAGGACAAAGGGCAATATCTCTCTGGGTCTCAACATTGCAGCAGTTGTGTTCACCATAGTGGTGTGGAGTGTTGTGGCCATTCCAGTGGCTGTGACTGTTAGTGCAAAGTCTAGTGCCACATCTCCATACACAACTTCCTACACAACTCCATCCAAGTCTAGTGCCACATCTCCATACACAACTCCCTACACAACTGCATCCCCATACTGTGTTACATCACCTTCCTCTCCATACTACTGCTACACTTCTACTTGTGACAATTATTCCTACCAAACGTGCTCCTACAGCTCGTACTACTCATACTATGATGAATCCACCTACTACTACTACAATTACTACACCTCTGTCTTCACATATTGTTATGTAGACTACTTCCAGTTATGCTATACTACTTTACGTTGAACTGTCATATGTATCCTATGACGTGCTATTAAATATATTTTCACTGTAGCGCTGCACAGATTTTTTTTCAGCCTGTCATGGAAAGGACTGTATATACTTGTACATTGTAATTTTATTTTGGTCATTTCTTCACTGTCATGCCCTGTCGAAAGCAATCCTATATAACTTATTCACAATGGCAACAACTCTTTCACCATGATAACAAGCTGATTGAAAAAGAAGTGTTTTTGATTAGTTTCTCTAGGTATTCATGCCACTATGAATATATCTCACTGTGTTGGATTTACTGCAGTGCAAATGCCACATCCATTACGATTTGAAGTTCGTAAATTCCTAAAGGTTTTACTTGCTATCACCCTGCACGTGTAACTGCAATTAATTATGTGTAATAATGATAATAATTAATTACATTGAACCATTTTAGATGAAATGTGCCAGAAGAAACTGACGATCAAAACACTTATTTGTCTGTCGGCTGGTCCATGTGTTTGCTTCATTGAACTACTGAGTTAAAATACCTCTATAGTAACAATGAATACAAACAATGCTTCTGGTTCTTAGTTTACAATTTCCCACAGCTACCAGGGAAGCCAAAATAATGCAATTAAAATTTTTTTAAAAACAGATCAATGATTAGTTTATGCATGCAGCATTTTTTTCTGAAGTCACCCTTTTGACCTAGTGCCATTACAAGTAATGCAAATCCCAGCGGCTTACTACCTTCCTCCCTCCCGCCCACACACAGATCCACACACCCTCACATGTCCATCCATCGGATGCAAGCATGTGGGGCCTTGGCTAGACCAGGGCTGAGGTAGGGCATCCATAAACACCCCCCCTCCCACAGGATAGCTCGCATGGTTCGTCAGCCCCGAGGTAACGCCCTCCTGGTGGACGTGGGAGGCACGGGAAAGCAGAGTCTGACCAGGCTAGCCGCCCACATGTGTGGGTACAAGTGTTTCCAAATAGAGCTCAAGGCACACTATATGACCACTATTCACTTGCATGCATGCAGGTGTATCACATACATGTAGTGTACTAATAAATGGAGGTATTATAAATACAACTGCTTGACCGCATCTCTCCAAACTAACATATGCACTGTACTGTATGCATTAATTTGATCAATAGCCACACATTTCCAGTGTGTACTGAAATTCAACGCACTTCTTGAAGTACAAGTGTACATGTATTTGAAGGTTGTCTGGTCTTATTGGATTATCAGGAACCAAATTTACTTTTTCTCAGCTGCTGGTGGAATTCGTATAAAAGAAACTGTAATGCAACGAAAGTAACTTAATATGCTATAAAGAAAAGAAAAATCATGACTTTTATGTATGATGGACACAGGGTAAAAGGCAATTGGAAAGTCTGCTGCTCAAATGTTGTGCATGTCACAAACACAAGCATGCAGTGCCACTGACCCACCCCCAAGCTAGCTATAATGTACAACAAGCAGCAGACTTTGCCTCCACATTGCTCCTTCTATTTACCTTATTTATTATTATTTGTTGGCAATTTCATTTGCCTATTAATAGACCTACACTGATAAAGCACACTCATTGGCAGGAGAGAGCACACGACGGCATCTTTATACACTGTTAGTAGATTTCCTGAAACGGAACTTCCAATGAATTTGAACCACATTTTATTTTAATTACATGCATGTAATTTGAGTGCGTTATATCATTTTGCCATTTCGTTTGCTTCAGTTCGTGTGTTTTGATGGTATATTGTCGTGAAGGCATGCATAGAAGAACATGCAAGCACGTATTCTTAACAATATGTTGAGAGCAGCATGGTAGTTAAGAGTATATAATCACCGAGAGAAGTAACTGATATGATGTGTGTGTATGAGAGAGAGAGAGTGAGAGAGAGAGAGGGAGAGAGAGAGAGAGAGAAGAGAGAGAGAGAGGGAGACAGAGAGAGAGAGAGAGAAGAGAGAGAGAGAAGAGAGAGAGAGAGAGAGAGAGAGAGAGAGAGATGCAGTTTATGTCCTTTATGTCCTTTAATGGTGATCATGAATGCCATAAATATATTGACATAACACATCGTGAATGTGATATGGAGAGTAAGTGAGTTTATTGTTTTGTTTCACTCTCATATTTCAGGGTGTTTGGTTCTCGATGGTAAGCGATCGAATGTACCGTCAGACCGGCGGACGGATCAGCACACGTTCAAAAGGGTAGCGTTCAATTATGAACGCAAATATTTAGAACGGCCGGGTAAAAGCGTATGTATATGGGATCGTGGCAGCGAAAAGGGACCTACCGCATATCAGGCCGCCCCGAACGTACGAAGGGAGCGTGGCAGAGGAAGAAAGATAGAGAGGGGGGGAGGGGGGGGGGTGTAGATTGCTCTATGAAAATGTTATCCAAGGGCTGGGAGTGCAACCCCCCCCCCCCCCCCCCCCCCCCCCCTACCCCCCAGATCCACTATTGCATGTTATAAAAATTTTCCAGAAAGAAGCATCAAAGTTGACGCAAAATGTACGCATAATTAAAAATTCAGGCCACCATGATGGACAGACTAATTTCAAGTGCGTAAGAAAGAAGTTGCGGAGATGACTCTTTGAATATGACATAATTTGAAAACTTGAAAAAATATGCGCTAGGTGCCACGATCCCATAAATATTTGCATATAATTGCGCCCCCCCCCCCCCCCCCCCCCCCCCGCCTGCACCCCCAGACCCGTGAATGTTTCCCCGTACCGCTTTCAAATTAAATAATTTAGTAGTTTCGTTTTAATTTTGATACATTAGCCCAAACAGGAGCCTTTTTATTTCCCGATGAGGAGGATGGTTGGATATATATTAAAACGAACATATGCAATCAGATACTCGCACATAATTGGATACGCTCATATTTTTGGGATCGAAAATTGGTGCGGAAAAAGCCCTACCAACCACACGAAACACACGCAGCTGAGTCCCTATAAGCTTACCTACAAACGTCGTACGTCGACGCTATCTATTAAGTTCATACGTGGAGCTAGGGGAAGTTACTAAAGTTCCTCATTAATCGTTATGATCTGATGCTAATAGACTGAATCAAGCTAAAAAACATATAGGCATAAATGTACTTTATGCTGTTCAGTAACTGTAACAATGAATACATAGACACTACATTAAGTGCTTGAGAAGTTGAAATCTGTAGCTTAGTAACATTTGATTAGCAACATTTGATTAACAAGGGGGTTACTTTTATTTAACATCCATGAATACGGTGGCCCATACACAGACAAGCAACAATGGCTGCATGAACAATTTTATCTCATTCCCTACATTATTAATATGCACTATGCACTCATGTTGCACCAACAGACCCTCCGCTCTATGAGACTGTAGTAAATGTGCAACAGAGTGCTGGTCCCCAGCCATGCCCAGAGCTATCATGTATGCACTTAACCAAAGGCATCTATAAAATGCACACATGTAAATACTATTTGACCATAATTCATTTGCAGGTGCATCGCATACATGTAGTGTATTAATAAATGCTCGTGTTTGTTCTCGTCCCTAGACCAATTCTTCTCCGTCGTCCGACGACGTCGTCGTCTTCTAATTCTTCTTCTTCTCGGGTGAGTATAACTCGGGATAGGAATGGTTTTAAAGAGCGCAAGTTATACCAATAGCTTTAGAATCTTCTGGAAGGCCATCTTCAGGTATCAGATAGATCAATAAAGATATACGTAATTATTAACCGTTCCCATGGTGACATTTACATAAAATTGTGCAGCGTAGGTGGGATTTATGATTGCAGCTTTGTTCACCACTTTTCCGTTTTGGCTAGCGATGTTGTTTTCCATTTTCAAAATGCCCTCACGTCAACAAAAGAGGAGAGCTAAACAACGAGAGGAATACCTCCAAAAGGTAATTGTGGTGTAAAAAGGAAGGGAACAAGGTTTTGTGGGGGGGAAATGAGACAAAAATCCTATATTTAGCACTTCTTTTGGTTCTGTTACATTTATACGTGCTAAATATAGGATTTTTGTCTCATTACCCTTTTCTCAAAACCTTGTTTTCCTCCTTTTTACACCACCATTGCCTCCAATTCCTATATCCCACCAACTTTCTCGTCAGAGAATGTTTTTCTTTACTTGTTCTATACAGCATGCTTAAAGGCATGTAATCAGTACACGGAAAAAGTAATCTAAATGAGCTACATATACCTACCTCTAATGGTTGAAGATATTCCTTTTAAGAAGAAAACTATTATAAGCTTTTTTCAAAATGGAACCATCTGATGATTTCAATCTGTAACGCCCTTTGCTTAAGCTTTCAACAACTTCGTAAGGACCTAGCCACTTTTTGTCCAGTTTTCCACCAATTCGATGCGAGTTTTGCATGTTCTTCAACATAACTATCGTACCAGAGCTAAAACTCTTAAGTAGGATTTCAAAACTTTTAAATATAATGATACACGCACAATACCATTATTACCCATACATGGAGAGTGCCACGTTTTGCATTGTATTGTGCCTTTTGTCAATTGTCGTTGCTGAGCTCGTTCAATATTTTTAAGGACCTTCTGATGGTATTTCTCCCGGATTGCTAGTAGATTACCATAAGTTTAGATTACCATAAGTTTAGATTACCATAAGTTTACCATAAGTTTCTTCCATATCATATGTACATGTTCTCGCCTGTGACACTAGTGGTTGCCTTGCAGCTGAATTCACGATCGATTGCCATACGAGGGATACGATTGTACATAATAAAGGGGCTAAACTGTGAAGAATTCTGCTTTGCTATGCGATAAGCACACAAGGCTGCATCTATATTTTCATCCAAGTTTTCTTTAGCCTCTGAAAATTTGATCAAAGCCCTTGTCAGTGTTTGATTAGTGCGCTCATCCAAACCATTAGTTTGAGGGGATAGGGACTGCTAATCCTGTGCTCAATCCCTGTCAGCTTAAACAAACAGCTGAAAAGGATAATAAACAATAATGGTTTAAATGCATGAAACTATTGAAAATTACCTTGAAAGTTGATTTACAAATTCCCTTCCCTGATCTGATATGATGATGTCAGGCCAGCCATGACGACAAAACACTGTAAATAAGAAATCAGCAACACCAACTGCTGTCTTATCTTTAAGTGGAGCACCTTCAGACAACTTTGAGAAGCAATCTGTTACCATGTCACAATATATTTATTTTTCTTACACGTTTCAGGTAATGGACCTACAAATATGAGAATGATTGGAAATAAAAACGTTCTCTAGAGAGCGTTGGTGGTGTATAGGATTCATAGGCAATGATAAAACAAGAAAACAAGGGTCTAATCAGTAATACAACAATCTTATATGTTGCACACATGCTACATATCCTACAAATGTGCTAAAATAGGATTATTACATTATCTCATATTACTGATAAGACCTTTATTGTTTCCTTGCCTTTTACACAATCATTGCCTAGGAATCCTATACACCACCAAAATGAATTTTCTTTTTTGTTAACTTGTTAAATATACATACCTATCCATACTTTGCTTGGAACTGGAATGGGGTGAAGTTCAGCTTTCTTCTTCCCTTCAAGTTTTGCATTGACCTGCTGACATACATCACATTGTCTGCAGTACTGGTCTACATCTCTGTTAAGTCCTTTCCACCAGTATGTCTGTCCAATCTGCAACAACATCAGAAAGACAATAGTAAATGAACTATACATTTAAAAAGTAATTTAAGGTCATGCCTATTTATGATACTTCTGGTGCATACTGTATATGGCAAGGTAACACCATAAATACATTACATGGGTATCTAGCAACATATGTGTTAAAAGGTGGTGTAATAAACAAAAAGACTACCAGACATGCATGTTCGATGCACTAAATGTTTGGTCTTTTTCACAAGTACATGCTCCATTTGTAAGACATTCTATACAGGTATACTCTGTCGCATGTTAATGCAATTTTATTTGGGGCAATCAAGTGCATGCTTGTACAAGACCATTTTTTGCACCACTCGATACGCTTAGAGAAATTAAACAAGAGGTAGATCACCGGAGTGGACTCCTTACGTTATTTTGCGACATTCAGTCACTCAGTCACTTACCTTAGCTCGTGTTTTGTCCCTGCCGTAGTGGCAACCATCGACGCCATCATGGCAGGCATGAATAATCTTAGTTCTCTCCTTTGCGTTTGCAATACCCGTTTGAGACATATCTCATTCACTGCATCTGTTGCTCGGTAATACAGCAATCGTTCTTTCAGCACAAACATAGCAGCTTGCTGGCGTATTCTCCGTTTCTCGTTTGCTGTAGCTCCAGCAGGATACACACGTGAATCCCGAAGGTCACCCTCTTTACAAGAAGTGAGATAGTCAACCAACACGCTATACCGTTTCTCGTCGATATGCGAAGACATTTTCAAGCCGAACAAACAACATGCGTTATGGCGGATAAAGTATCCTAGGGTAGGTGAAAAAATACTATCCGACCAGATCCATAAACTATGGTATATCGCTAAAATGGAAGGAATAGTTTCTGTAATAGTTACAGCGGTAGATATTGCGTCTCTCTCCGCTTTATAGTAATATGCGCTGTTTGAACTGTGTGTATAACACGATAATGTATAGTGGTGCATGATAATAGCGTGAGACCAGGTACATTTATCCTATGTATGATATGGTTTCGCTTTTGCCAATGCTTTTAACCTTTATCACCCTTTGGTTCTCAATGGAGGTAGTCTGGGGACTAGTGAAATATATGCTAATGAACAAAATTGCAGATTCTGTCATGATCGCGCAAGATGACGTTTTTGCTATCTGGGTCAATAAGTTTCATTTTACCGAACAACTTCAGACAAATGGACGAGTATAGGTAGGCACTGCGGAAATTTTTTATGCTCAAAGGATTATGATATTATTATCGGTAGAAAGAGCAAAAAAAGCTGCGTTAAACAGTACTTCTTGCGTCACCCTAGCATATTAAATACTTTTTTAGTACAGCGGTCAATGCGTAATCGCAATAAAAACTGTGATGGTTGAGGAATAACAAGGCATAACCTTGCCATTTCTTATGATATTAATTCCAAAAATTGCACATAAGTGGTTCTGATATAGGTAAGACTTATACAAGGCTCATCACTAAAAGATATATTATTTTCATCACTTGTATCTTTTCAAATTGTTAACAAAAAACTGACAAGCATGCACACAATCAAGCACAATATCATTTAGCATTGAAGGATATCATTTCCATCGGCCACAGACACTAAACACCAGTTAAATAGTCCACGAGCATTTCAATAACTGTAATTGTATTATCAATTCCTTCTTCTTCAGATTCATCCATTGTACAATATGTAATTATTAGATTGGTAACTTTGCTTTATGACTTATCTTTACAACATGCCCATTGTATAGTACATTGGTGAAATTTACATACCATCTGTGATTTACATATGAACCTAGCAGAGAATTTAAATTAGTAAATGCTCTGAAAATGAAGGTTTGCTACTCCTGTGTAATTTCAAGAAACTCTTCATCTGAAGTGCTTATATCACTGTATTACAGAAGCCATTTTTTTCTCCACTTTCTTTCTTTCTCTTTGGTCAATCTTCTGATGCTTTTCCTTGTGCCTTTCATCCTGCACTCTTTTTAGGGTTTCTTCCCGTTGGTGTTGAATTAGTTTCATTCTACAAGCTCTTTTTGTTGAGAAAGGTATAATTTTGCTCTGTTCTGTTGAAGATTTGCTTGACAACCATGACAGAGTCTTATTTTTCATTGCTTTTACCTTTTCATCTATAAAGCCTTGGCATTGGGTGCCCTCCTGAGTTGATAATCAGCCAAACCAAGTATTTGCTCTGCAAACATATTGTGCACTGGAGCAGATTTTGATTGGCGACAGTGTAGCAAGTTCACCTCCTAGATAATCATCCATCTGTTTCTTGATTACATCAATTACACCTTGTATTAGTAATGCAAATATCTCATTGAATGTTTCATGCTCCACACTGCTAAATCTCTCTGCAAGCGCTTTGGTTTTGCTTCCCTCGTTGACACCTTGATTTATTGGCAATGGCAATGCAACTTCCGCTAATAGAGCCGTCATATCGCGCTTTCCGATTGGTCTCTTAGCTCTTGTTCCACTCGAGCTTGGTTCATCAGGGGAAGGGTCCATTTGGGATGCCACGCTGCATTGGTTCTGAAAAGAACCCGTGGCGTTTGATGTGTATAACTTGCCGTAGATAGCACGCACACCCACACTGATGTCATGTATATCTACTGAAGAATCCTAACATTGAATATAATTCCTTAAATTTTTAACTTTTTTGCTTTTTGTAGCAATATTTATTATGGTTAGCAAATGTACAATCAATTACCTAACTTCAAAACAAATTGGACTTAAGAGTTCAAACATTCCATATATAAAGCTATAATAATGAGCTATCTATATAACAAAAATGAGCTCTTAAGTCGAACTATATTTGTTGAGTTGTAAGCCAAAAACCTTAGTCTGAAGATACCTTAATGTCTTGACCCAGTCTCAGATTGGAATTCCGACATTTTTAGTGATCCAAACTCAAAAGTTACGATGTAAGATATTAAATATGATGTTTTTTTTAGATCCTGGTGTACAGTACCATTGGATGTATCTGTTCAATGATGTTCAATACCTGGCGCATCGTAGAAGGTACCCAGCACTTCATCCAATCTTTATGAAATTTCGTAGAAAGATAGAAGGATGAATTAGCTAGAGGGAAGAATACTTACCTTGGAGGGGACACAGTGTTTTAGAGTCGAAAATCGTGGGCAAAAAACTGTATTCGATTTAAACAACACTTAAGAAATATGTTTTAAAACTTAAAAACGAGTCTGGTTTATTGCTGACGCATTCGGCAGTTGTTCTGAATACTTATAAGGCATAATGAAGCATAATGAAGCTACCAGATCGTTTTTACCAAATGGTGTCAATAAAATTTAAAATTGCAAACAGAAAATTTTTCTTCTGACGTCTAGGAATTTACGGTCTAAAATCACAGATTCCGCAGTGCCTAGTGTAGCAGCACTTCGTAAAACAAGAAATGACAAACTTTTTCTGCTGCGCTCCGTTGTGCCGGTTTAGGTTGCTCAACGGGAACACTTGGGACATTCCAAACTGTTGCAAATAGTGAGATGTCCATCATTTGTGCCCTGGGGGCACTAATGCTGGACATTGGAAAGACTTTCTTCTTCACTATGGAGCACACTGTGCAAAGTTACGTGATGCTTTGGCAGAGTTGGCCAGGCGCCTTGCCAACTCGATTGTTGAATGGTCAGACATCAATGCACTGATGTCCAGCCATCTAGTGGCACTTGATAAATGCCCAGGCACCCGGCCAATTGCAATTGGTGAGATCCCCAGATGCATTCTCTGTAAAGCTATGGCCATGGCCACTTGTGATGACATTACAGATCTATGTGAAGTGGATCAGCTATGTTCTGGACTTAAGGGAGGCATTGAGGGAGCAGTCCACACAATGAGAGAGTTGAACACCATGCAGATGGGTGGGGCCTATTGCTTGTGGACGCAAGAAATGCATTTAATTCATTGAACAGGGCTGCTGCAATATGGAATTCTCGCATTCAATGGCCTCGTTCCTGTTTCTTATTTAATACATATCGTGGTTATGCCACTCTTGTGTTGCAAGATAAAAAGAAGACAGAATTTCTTCGCAGTAAAGAAGGCGTCGGTCAAGGTGATCTTCTGTCTATGTTAATGTATGCAGCTGCAGTTATGCCACCTATCAAGTCACTTTCCAACCCTTCCAACTGGATCCAAAATTGGTATGCTGACGACTCCTCATGCATAGCAAAACTCACCCACCTACGTGACTGGTTTGAAAAATTATAAAGTATGGATATTACCCAGAGTTTGACAAATGTTGCCATAGTTGATAGTAATCCTGAAACAGAAGCCAGGTCTGCATTTGAACACCTTGGAGTCAAAGTGGTTAAAGGATATCATTTTCTAGGTGGTTTCATTGGAGACCATGACAGCACCAAGGCTTTTATACAGAAGAAGATTATGGAATTGATGAACAGTGTTGTCAAACTGTCCAAAGTGGCTGAATCACAACCTCAAGCAGCCTTTTCAGCCTTAGCAAAGTCTTTACAGTTTGAATGGTCATACTTACAGCGCATGCTCCCTAACTTTGATGATGAGTATGTCCCAATTCAAGATGCAGTGAATTAGATGTTCTGGCCAGCAGCTTTTGCAGGCACCATATCCAATCAAGAGCATCACCTGTTTACACTTCCTGCACGAATGGGGGGTATGGAAGTCTGCAACCCAGTTGAAACTTCAAAGTTGCCTTTGCAACATCCAGAGCTGGCACATCAAACATCGTAGATGCTATCAAGGGCTACAAGCAGTTTTCTACATCTGATCATTCCATCCAAATGTCTGAAGCAGCATCAGCTATGCACAAGATTTATCAACAGAATGATGAAGACAAACTAACTTCAGTCCTAGCTACATTAGATCCAAACACATAACGTGCCATAACCAGATCAGTTGGTAGTAAGTCCTCATCGTGGTTAACAGTCTTGCCCATTGCTCTCCATCATTTTGACCTTTCAGCAACTGAATTTCGTGATTCCCTGGCAATGCGTTACCACAGACCTCTCTTGAAGGCACCAGCAAATTGTGATGGTTGTGGTGATGTTTTCAACATGACACATGCCCTTCACTGCAGAAAAGGTGGCCTTGTGATACAACGCCACAATGAAGTAAGGAATGCATTAGGTGACCTTGCATCTCTTGTGTACAAAGACCTAATCCATGAACCAATAGTTCAAGAAGCCAATGATGCATGTGGTATACCTTCTCTGGTTGCGGATCTTAGTATTAGAGGGGTATGGCAGTCTCAGACGGTTGCGTTGTTTGATATACGTGTCATTGACACTGACGCTCCGTTGTATTTGCACCGGGATGTTGCCTCTGTCCTATCGTCAGCTGAAGAAGAAAAGAAGAGGAAATACAATGATGCAGCAGAAGCACGGCGTGCTTCATTTACACCACTAGTTGTGTCCGTTGATGGAGATTTGGGCCGAGAAGCAGAATGTTTCATACAACTCCTTGCTGACAAAATAGCTCAAATATGGAAAAAAACATATGCTGAAGTTGCAGGATGGATACGAGCCAGGCTGTCCTTTGCCATTCTGAGGGCTACCAATGTATGTCTTCGAGGATCCAGAACCAAATGGAGAAGTGGAACAGAATTTGATGATGGAGATGGACTACCGGACCTTACATGTACATGTTGAGATGTGTGGTGTGTGTGTGTGTGTGTGTGTGTGTGTGTGTGTGTGTGTGATAAATGTGTGTTTGTGTGTTTATCTGCATTCTGTTATCTTTGCAAATTGGACAATTTTCATGTATGTACATGCCATTTGTTACGTGTTTATTGTGTTCTCATGCTTCCCGTTTGATATAACTCTTTGTGTGAGAGGTGATTAGTGCAACACTATTTCTCGTTAACTAAGTCTTACCATTCAAACAATACACTGATCTCAAGAGTCCATTTTCAGTGTCTTCACATTAAAAGCAATCAACACGCGGCAACGAAATAGCCCGCCTAAAATTTACAAGTCTCAAGTGCGGTAAGCAAACCACATTCCTAATTGGAGCTGCCCTACACAACTATTTAAACATTGTACACAACAAATATGTTGATCTTAATAAAGAGGTTCCACAGGCAACTAACATATGGACTAATAATATTAAAGTAGTTGCACCCATAACGTGGTTTTTTTTGGAAAAAAAGTTGGTAAGATCCACCTTATTGTTTAAGATATGCCACCTTGATATCATTTGGATAAGTAACGTATTTAACCGAGCGCAATGCCTTAAACTTTGGCATCCGCCATCTTGTAAATCGCGCACGCATGCGCAGTTTGAGTCCGCCATGTATTTTGGGGTAAAATACGTCATCAACAATTGGTAGTTCTGTTCAAGTACCGTATATAATTCGGAGAGAATCCACCTTATTGTTTAAGATATGCCACCTTGATAGCATTTCAATAACGCGCAGAAACACTAGCACCGCTTGTTTTACGAGCACCTTGAAATACGAACGGTAAAAACTCTTTCCTGCACATTCAGGACAACAGACCTTATGATCAAGTGTTGAGCATATTATTACGATAGGAGCTAAGCACCAAGAAGAGCGTACGTGTAGGAAAATATCTTGTCCTTGTTTTCAAAATAAGTTACTTTTTTCTAAATAGCCGAAAACCGAAAATCTATCTATTAATAACATTTCAATTTCAAGGTACAAATATGGCGTCCAGGGATGCGTAACTTTGTAAAAAAATTGCTGTAAATTTGTGGAAAAGGGTAGTAACGTTATCGATGCACCCAAAGGACAATTAAGTAATGAAGAACGTGTATTCACGATAAAGTAGCTGTTCTGGAATGCCCAGCATGAGTAATCCATGAGTAGCCTAATTAGTTCACCCTGAAACGATGGTTAGTATAAGCTTTGGCACAAACCTACTGCTCCGTTTCGAAACGAATGCACCAAACGAAAGAAGATATTATTTCATATTTATCCTCCTAATTTGGTGATTTTTAAGCACTACAGTTTTCAACAAACCAATTATAAAGTTTCATTCTTAGAATATTTGTACCATTTTTACTGCTCATCTAATAACTGTCAAAATGATACGGTCCTCTAAGATGCTCTCAGGCTACAAGCTAGTATGATTTTTTTTTCAAATTCCAGGAGGGTACCCTGTCACCTTAATACGTAAAATTGATAAGTCTCACTTATATACTGTATTGTAAGATGTATAATTTTTTTTCAAGCCTGTAATGCACCTTATATTGCTATCTCCTATCATGATTGAAATTCTTGGCTTGATTGTACTGCTGATCTATAAAACCAAAGAAATATACCTTGCCATTTATACATACCGACACAGTACTGATTGGTTAAAATTGTACATAGTCATTCATGCATAAATATTCATTCTTATTGACACTAACTCCTATTTAATGGAAGCTGCATCAAGTTGAAATTTGCAAGATTGACATGTACAGTCTTGTGAAAAAAGACACATCTGCTTCCGTGACATTGGCTTATGTGAGAGTGTGAGATGTGTGATGTGTACTTGTGTGATGAATGGGGGAGCATGGGCCAGTGTATGTGTGAGGAAATGGTTGAGTGTGAGTGAGGGAGTTAGTGAATGTTGAAGGAGTGATTAAATGTGACCATGTGCGAGTAAGTAAGTGAGCAAGTAGTGAGAGAGTGAGCGAATGAGTATATGAAGGAGCAAAAAGGTGTGAGTTTGTGAGTGAGTAATTGAGCGAGTCAGTAAGAGAGATGGAGGGAATGACAGAATTGAGCATTTGAGTGTGTTAGTGTGTCAGTGAGTGAATGAGGGAGCTGGTAAGTATAGTATATGAGGTGTGTGACAGTGTGTTCAGGGTGGGAGTGTGTTATAGTGCGTGGAGTAGGATTTCGGCCAGACCTTAGTTTTTTTTTCTTTTATTTGTATAAATGCAATATGCTGCTGTATACATAATTAAGTATACAGCTAACATGCGATTATGTACCAGTACAATACATATATACTCACGCTCGCAGTGGCTGTGGTAAAAAATTTGATAGGAGATAGCTTCGAGTAACCAGTACACCATTCTTCGACCGATATTGGCTAGAGCTTGACTTTTGTTCGCTAAAAGGATGTTAAAATGACCATGTTAGCATCTGTAAACAAGTATGGTTATAGGACAAGGTACGGTTTTAACCGGTTTTAACCGGACCACTTATTCCCCGAGTGAAAAAAAAAAATCAGTTGTGACCCCCTAACGTATGAATTAACCGGTGTCACAGGAAAATCTGTCGCCCGGAAATTGTGTCGCGGCGACAGTTTCTCCTTAGGAAATTATGTCGCTCACAATTAATGTAGCGACCGTATATCCTAAGGAAATTCTGTCGTCAGGAAATACTGTCGCTCGCATGCTCGTGATCGATAATTGATACTTTCGGCAAAGACGTGAGATCTGTGATGATAGGTGTGCTAACATTTTGAATATACCAATGTATGCAGGTAGAATCCATGACAACTGACCAATATAAAGCTGTAAGCGCGTTGAAAATAATTCTGCCACCAGACCTGATACGCTAAATTTCAGTTTCAAATGGAATGCAAGTTTTACAACATTAAGTCTTTTTAACTGTTTCAAAATGTTGATTGAGATTTGTTTTGTATATGCATTCATCTTGGTGCTAACCACAGCTAGCTTCATCTGCTGCGTGTTTCAGCCACTTACATGAATCTCTACATATGATTGGGCATATACATAAAATGGTTGCATTCGACAAAGAAGCTGCTGCAATTATCTCCACTTCTGTGGCCCAAACACCCAGACTCTGCATCCTAGATTGCTTCATATACTGTTCCGTGCTTCCATAGGAGGATACTAGGGAGGAAACACAGAATTTTTAAATTTATGAATCATATGTGTGGTTATAAGAAGACGCAGTTCTTGACGATACTCTTGAGAAATGAGGATGTCTGCCATACACCAAAAAAGGGTGAATACTTGGTTGAATCTTGAATATAGAAATGCGATAAGAAAGAAGTATAGCATCGGGATACTGATCCCAATTTGTTTGCTCTTAATTAAAAACTTCAGTAACTGACGCGCTGAGTGTTTGGTTGAACCGCTCATCCAAATCATTGATCTGATGATATGTGCTTGTCAGGTTACACTGTACTCCAGTCAATCTGCATAATTCATCTTTAACCTTAGAAAAACAATTTTATTTTAACAATGTGGCTGCTTATAAGGTACCTTGTTAACAAATTCTCGTCCATGGTTTCGTGCAACAGAAACTCAACAACGCCAACGGCAGTCTTATCAGGGAGGGCTGTTGCTTCAGGCCAGTTTCATATTATAGCTATATCCCGTCCGTTGATATGCCTCGCCTATGCACAACAATTGAAACGTGAAATCGTGGCAACCCTCGCTGAATTAATTGAAAGTTTCACGTATAAAAGAAAAAAGCTGCAAGCTGAAGGTATTGAAGTAAGCCGAAAGGCACTTTATGAGCTGCTTAGAAAGCTCAAGACAACAGGACCCGTAGCCAGGAAGCAAAGGGCAAAACGGCCAAGTACATGAAAATTGACAGCGCGATGTCAACCAACGATTAAAGGCGGGCTGATGAGCTGACTTCCAAGAAGCTGAAAGAGATTCTAGTTAAAGAATGGCCTGACCCTTACTCTCAATGGTGAAACGTAGTCTCGTACCCAGACCCTCAATCCCACAGCTGCGGATGGATTACATCACCGCTACGTGGAAGAGGGTCATGTGCATAGGTCGAACTTCTTGGTTCTGACTTTCCTCGATTTTGGAGAACCAATCAGATTGCATCACGGTCTGACGTCACGGTCGCAACATGCATTCTATAGCAATAATGAGTCAAGCAGCGATTAGAATGTCGCAGGGGCGGCGGAAGAGGGGGGGGGGGGGGGGGGGGGGGGGGGGGGCAAGGGGGCTTTAGCCCCCCCAAATTTAGCGATGGATCGGACGATGATATGCTGCCATATATTAGTACATGTACTCCATTAATATGTCTAATGTACCTGGCGTTCTCCCGGGGGTACATTTGTCTACCGCTGTGTACAGTTTTTCACGTTCTGCCAGTGTAACATTCCTTTTACATTTGACAATGCATTCT
Organism: Eunapius fragilis; assembly: GCA_963681505.1. Taxonomy (NCBI): domain Eukaryota; kingdom Metazoa; phylum Porifera; class Demospongiae; order Spongillida; family Spongillidae; genus Eunapius; species Eunapius fragilis. The sequence continues at coordinate 3,111,020 of OY811977.1, read as the reverse complement.
AATAGTCTAGAGCTTGGCCCGAATTCCCAGGCTCTAATTCTTTTTCTCTGCATAATTCATCTTAAACAAGTTTATTTTAACATACATGTAAATGTGGCTGCTTGTGACGGAATGCACGTATATAATGTCAATACTCAGCTCAAAAACGAAGTATTACACGCAATTTATATATCTAACCGCGCATGCGTAATCAATTAAATTGTTCTTTGGTGACAGCATCCGTCACACATCATCCTCCTTCTGTTGCAGCAAACTATCTTGCTGCACGAGACAATGCATCTGCATTCTTGTTGTGATCCCCAGCTCTGTAAACAACCGTGTATTGGTATGGTTGAAGTGCTAAACTCCATCTACACAGGCGAGGGTTATTATCCTTCAATCTGTCGAGCCATTCGAGCGATCTGTGATCGGTCTGAATTACAAAACTCCTTCCCAGCAGATAAACTCTGAAGACATCGACCGCTAGCCTTATAGTCAAGCATTCCTTCTCGATAACGGAATAACGCTCCTCCCTAGGTAGAAATTTTCTACTGTAGTAGTAGACTGGGTGTTCTTCCCCGTCATCACCTTGCTGGCAAAGCACCGCCCCAACTCCTCTGTCCGACGCATCCGTTTGTAATATGAAGGGTCTTCCAAAGTCTGGACTACTTAAGACGGCTTCAGAGCATAGTAGTTTCTTCAGCTTCTCAAATGCCTTTCTTGCCTCGTCATTCAGCTTGAGTGAATTCGGAAGAGCCTTCTTGGTTAGATCCGATAAGGGTGCTGCGATAGTCGCATAGTCCGGAATGAACTTCCTATAATAACCGGTAAGTCCCAGAAAAGTCCTGATCTCCCGTTTAGTTTCCGGCAAGGGAAAGTTCTCGATAGCCTCTACCTTGCTTCTCTCCAGCTTCACCATGCCGTTCCCAACAACGTGCCCGAGATAGACGCATTGGCTCATCGCAAACTGACATTTACCTCGTTTCACCGTCAAGCCAGCCTTTCTTATTCGTTCCAGTATGTCTGTCAAGTGCTTCAGGTGTTCTTCCCAAGTTTCACTGAAAATGACGACATCATCGATGTAAGCCTCTGAATACTCTTGTGACCCTCGTAGAATCCTATCCATTAGCTTCTGAAATGAAGCTGGCGCACCACTCAACCCAAAGGGCATGACTTTAAATTCATAGAGACCCCAGGGAGTGATGAACGCTGTTTTATATCGATCTTTTGCTGCCACAGGCACTTGCCAGTAGCCTCTAGTTAAGTCCAGCGTGGTGATATATTTAGCCTTTCCCAATCTATCTATAAGCTCATCCACGCGAGGCATCGGATATGCCTCCACCTTCGTAACTGAATTCAGTCGGCGGTAGTCCACACACATTCTCATTGACTTCCCTTCCTTCTTAATGAGAACTATAGGCGACGCCCAGTCGCTAGTGGACGGTTCAATTAGTCCCGCTTTTTCCATCTCTTTCAACTCCTTTTCCAGGCTGTCTCGGTATGCGTGAGGTACTCGATACTGAGGTAGTTTTACCGGATATGCATCGCCCGTTTCAATATGATGCTCAGCCAAAGTCGTTCTGCCGGGGCTATTGCTGAACAGATCTGAATTTTTCTTCAGCAACAACCTTAGCTCCTTTTGTTGTGCTTCCGTGAGATGCTTTCCTGTTTTTGGTTCATCCTTTGTGATATCATTCCACAACGGTACTTCGCCTTCCTCCTCTGTGCCTTCCTCATCATTGAAGCAGTTTGTGTGCATCGGTGGACGAAGATGGTATTCCTTAAACATGTTAACGTGAAAGATTCGAAATCTCTTCCTTCTGTCATGCATGTCCACCTGGTAGTTCACTAGACCCAAGCGTTTAATAATCTGATATGACCCTTGCCACCTTGCAAGAAGTTTGCTCGTTGATGTTGGGAGTACCAACACAGTGTCTCCCACCTCAAACTCTCTCAATCTCGCCTCCTTATCATACCATTCTTTCTGCCTTTTCTGACATTCCTCCATATTTTGTCTTGCAACTTCTGTCATCTCTGCCATCCGACTTCTGACCTTCAGCACATAACTCACCACATTTTCGTCAGATTTTTCTGCAGACTCCCACTGTTCCCTTAATACGTCTAAGGGGCCCCTGACGTCGCGACCAAAAAGAAGCTCAAATGGAGAAAATCCGGTCGTTGCTTGTGGTACTTCCCTGTACGCAAACAGGATATATGGAATCATCTTGTCCCACTCCTTTCCCTCCTCATCTGAAAATCTTCTGAGCATGGACTTCAGCGTTTGATTAAAACGCTCTACTAACCCGTCCGTTTGGGGGTGGTAAGGCGACGTAACAATCGGATGGATGTTCAGAAGTCTGTACAGCTCCGCCAACAGCTGGGATGTGAAATTGCTTCCTTGATCAGTTAATATTTCACGAGGTATCCCTCCTAGAGAATACGCCGATCAGCTGTTCAGCAATGTGCTCCGCATCGATGCTCTTCAATGGGATTGCCTCAGGATATTTAGTTCCGTAATCACACAAGACCAAAGTGTATTTATTACCCGATCGACTTCTTGGCAACGGTCCAATTATATCCATCGCAACCCGTGTAAACGGTTCTGTTATTATTGGTAATGGCACTAATGGAGCACGTTTGATCTTCCTCTGTGTCGATCTCTGGCAGGTTGGGCACCCTCGGCAAAACTCTGCCACGTCCTTAAATAACGTCGGCCAATAAAATCGTCTCAATAAACGACGACCTGTCTTCTCCTTCCCCAAATGACCGCCTAAAGGAACGTCATGCGCGAGTTTCAGTACCGTACCTCGACAGCGCTTCGGTAACACTAACTGTTCCACTTGAAATGTTGAGCTCCGCCCCCTTGGTGTCCATCTTCGGTAAACGAGCCCCTCCTCCTAAAGTATTCTGCTACAGATTCGTTTCTTTCCTTCGTTGACCGATCCGCTGCCCTTATTACTTCCGCTAGGGTAGGGTCTTCAGCTTGCAGCTTCTTGAATTCCTCGATCGTTATATCCGGATACTCTGAATTGCCTCCCTCCCGTGACTTTTCAGTCTCCTGAGCCTTCTTCCTGATCTCTCGTCTTTGACCCTTAGTCAGTTTTACGGAGTTCTTCATAGGAGACTGTCGTTCCGCTTCATCAGCTTCACTCTCCGACCTAGAAGGAAGAACATTATCACATGCAGCAGGTTCATTTACACCAACAAAACAGACACAGGTAGTTCCTCAGATAAAGCTGCTTCCACCTGAATATGAGCTCCATCCAGTTCTACCTCCACTAAAGCAAGGGGATGAAGTTTGGTGTCTCCATGTGCACAGGTGATTGTCGCGACCTTCCCAACAATGACCTTCTCCATGGCAACCAAATTTCGACGGACCATTGTTCTCGAACATCCCGTGTCAAGAAGAATGTCGGTGACCTCTTGTCCCTCCACCTTGCCCGCCTTGTACATTGGTCTGCCACCTGCACGTCTCCTGTCCATCTGTTCCTTGCACACCATACTTTTTTCTGGGCATTCCCTCGACATGTGTCCTTGCTTTTTACAGTGGTAACACGGAGTACCTCTACTTCGTTGACTTTCTTCTCTCTTCCTCTTATAGCAGTCTTCCTCGGCATGACCTGACTTTCCACAATACTGACATTCACGGGAACTTACTCGGATTGGCTTAGGCGTAGAGCTAGCCAACGTCTCCGTTTCAGGCCGCCTTGCCTGCTCGTACTCGTCTGCCAACTCGCCTGCCTGTACACATGTTTCTGGCTTTCGCTCGAGTACCCACAGCGTTCATGACATCCTCGACCGTGTGACATTCTTTCAGCCATTTGACTTGCCACTCCATCAGCCTCACGGCTAGCTCTCTGTTTGTTTCCCCATCCTTTCGCCTCGCCGACCGAAATCGCCTCCTGTATTCTTCCTCGTTAATCCCATACCGGATGAGAATTGCCGCTTTAATTTTCTCGTAATTCCCACTATCTGAAGGAGAAACAGCAGCGAAGGCCAATTGGGCCTTGCCCGTTAACTGGGAAGTCAAATAGTGCGGCCACCTGTCCTCCGAGATGTTGTGGGCAGCCATTATCCTTTCGAACGTGACTAAATATGCCTCTACATCGTCCTTTTCGTTCAACGGAACTAGCTTCACTGTAATCTCGGAACCTCGACTGCGCTGTTTTGCCGTTTCCTCCACCAGTTTCACTAGGTTGTCCATGTAAGCCTGCATCTGGTCCAGTCTCTTCTGGCTTTCTCGTTCCCTCGCTTCTCTTTCTTCGTCTCTTCTTCGCCTCTCTGCCTCAAACTCTTTTTCGCGACGTTCTCTCTCTTCTGCTATTTCCACTTCCCGCTTCTTCCGGTCCTCTATCAGCATTTGCAGTAACTCCTGCACCTTCAGTTCAGCCATTGTATCCTTTGCGTCCTTTGAGTCGTCCTCCTTGTAGCAAAGACCTGAGCGTGTTTTTGACATGAAACGTGGCTAGGCCAGGGTACTTGAATCTTCCTGGCGTTCAATTACCGGCACCGCTGCCACCATATGTGACGGAATGCACGTATATAATGTCAATACTCAGCTCAAAAAACTCTCCCAAAACGAAGTATTACACGCAATTTATATATCTAACCGCGCATGCGTATTCAATTAAATTGTTCTTTGGTGACAGCATCCGTCACACTGCTTAAAAGGTACCTTGTTAACAAATTCTCGTCCATGGTTTCGTGCAACAGAAACTCAACAACGGCAACGGCAGTCTTATCAGGGAGGGCTGTTGCTTCAGGCCAAATAGAAAATAGACAAGAGACAGTCATTATAAACTTATTTATTCGTGGTGTTTCTGGTAAAGGACCAATCGGATCTACAGCTATGGTGTGCCATACATCTCCCTTGATAGAATTGGGAGGAGCTCTGCATGCAGAAGTCTTGTCAAATTTTCTATACACAGTGAAAGAACAAATCATGGGCGCCCCCAGCTTTTCTAGAAGGGAGGGGGGGGGGTGGGGGGGGGGCAGAGGTGAGGGGGAGGCGCCAATTATAGGGAGGTGGGTAGGGCGCCATTGAGTCTCAAAGGTGGGGTGGTGGTGGCGCCCATGCTGATATGCATAGAATAGCATCAGTACATAAATATACCTGTTTGCTCTTTAGCTCTTGCCACACGTCTCGCAAAATACTTTCACGTCATCTACTATTCCACGCCAATAAAACCTCTCCGCTATTTTGGAATGCGTCTTATCTCATCCAAAGTGACCACCACCAAGTTCAGCGCAATGACATCCTTCAAGAACGTTTTGTCTATCCTTCTCGGTCACCACCTATAAGATTACTGATCAGTTGCTCAAAATATTCCAAAGTATTTTTGAGATCACCAGAAAACTCTCCGCCTTCTTTATCGCAATAAAAAAGGACTCCTTCCTTCATGACAAAACTCTTTGCTCTCTTCCGAAGACAGACTCTTTCCTTCTTGTTATAAAGAGGAGGATATGTTCAATTACAGCAAAATGCTAGTAATATTCGGACTGCATGATCCATGCATGACACCTCGAAAAACGTTTACACAATGATATCTCGACAGTATTTATTGGCGGCAGAATTTCCTTAGGATATACGGTCGCTACGTTAATTGTCAGCGACATAATTTCCTAAGGAAAAACTGTCGCCGCGACACAATTCCGGGCGATAGATTTTCCTGTGACACCGGCCCTCCCAAACCGGCCATAGTTATAACCGGAGCACATACTATAGTGTGGCTACGGCCCTAGCCTGTACGATGAGAAGAGTATTTTATTTAGCTGTGGCCAATAAACTTGCAAGTGTGCACAACGGGTTATTGCATGATCATTACATTTTAATGGCTGCCTATGTAAACTGTGACACAAGTGCGGTTGTGTATTCGGGAAGTATACAACGTCCTATATTTCAAATGTACTGATCCGGCGTATATTTCAAGTATAGTCCAAAGTATACAGTATCGTATAACGAACTTTTGCACAGTGCGCTCGCGTGACACACGCGAGCGATTGCCTTAAGGAGAGAGGTCTCGAAGAATCGAGAGTCGTGCAATATAATCACTCGCGAGACAATAGAAGTTAACTGTGCTTCGCGAGCTAAGCATGGTCGCTTGCGAGCTATCTCGATATGCGAAAATTGGTGATCTCGGAAACCTTTCACATATAGTACAGTATAAACGTGCCATGCTGTTTCATATTATAGCTATATCCCGTCCGTTGATATGCCTCGCCTATGCACAACAATTGAAACGTGAAATCGTGGCAACCCTCGCTGAATTAATTGAAAGTTTCACGTATAAAAGAAAAAAACTGCAAGCTGAAGGTATTGAAGTAAGCCGAAAGGCACTTTATGAGCTGCTTAGAAAGCTCAAGACAACAGGACCCGTAGCCAGGAAGCAAAGGGCAAAACGGCCAAGTACATGAAAATTGACAGCGCGATGTCAGCCAACGATTAAAGGCGGGCTGATGAGCTGACTTCCAAGAAGCTGAAAGAGATTCTAGTTAAAGAATGGCCTGACCCTTACTCTCAATGGTGAAACGTAGTCTCGTACCCAGACCCTCAATCCCACAGCTGCGGATGGATTACATCACCGCTACGTGGAAGAGGGTCATGTGCATAGGTCGAACTTCTTGGTTCTGACTTTCCTCGATTTTGGAGAACCAATCAGATTGCATCACGGTCTGACGTCACGGTCGCAACATGCATTCTATAGCAATAATGAGTCAAGCAGCGATTAGAATGTCGCAGGGGCGGCGGAAGAGGGGGGGGGGGGGGGGGGGGGCAAGGGGGCTTTAGCCCCCCCAAATTTAGCGATGGATCGGACGATGATATGCAGCCGTATAATAGTTCATGTACTCCATTAATATGTCTAATGTACCTGATGTCCTCCCGGGGGTACATTTGTCTACCGCTGTGTACAGTTTTTCACGTTCCGCCAGTTTAACATCCCTTTTACATTTGACAATGCATTCTAATGGTCTAGAGCTTGGCCCGAATTCCCCAGGCTCTAATTCTTTTTCTCTGGTCCCAAGCAGACCCAAGCCAGAGCGTCAAAGTGAAGCTATTCGATCGCGGTACGCGTAGTTAGTACAGAAGATTACATAGAAACCACGCATATCGCGATCTAATAGTTTCACATTGAAACCCTCGCATGGGACCGCCAAAGAAAAAGAATTATACCTCGGGCCAAGCTCTAAAGGACCTGTACAACGAGCATGCACTGTCAAATGCTAAACTGGCTGAACGTGGATAAATTTATTTTCTAAGCACCGCGGTAGGCAAATGTACCCCCGGGAGGAGGTCCCGGTATACATTAGACACTAACGTCACTGATGTTGCTGTTGATGCTACTAACGACGAACGCACCAGATATCACAGGAAAAAGTTTCAAAATCCTAGCCTTGGGTTTTTAGGGTGGTTTTTAATAAAAAGCCATCCTGGAATTGAGCGTCTAGCATGGGAATATCGCAAAAACCATCCTGCATGGGATTTGGCCTCCAGGGTGGGAATGGCCTAAAAACCATGCTGGGTTTGTAGAACAAAAACCATGTTGAAGCAATGAATAAATATGAGCTCAACATGTTTTTTGTTCGACAAACCCAGCATGGTTTATAAGCTATACCCACCCTGGACGCCAAATCTCAGGATGGTTTTTACGATATTCGCTCAATTCCAGGATGGCTTTTTGTTAAAAACCACCGTAAAAACCCAAGACTGGGATTATGAAACTTTTTCCTGTGTACTTTGGTAGTACTGTAGTTTTCCTGGTGCTGTGTAACGAAATTCATGTGGTCATGAATATAATTGTGTTTGTTCAGTTTAGCCCCCCCCCCCAATTCGCGCAAATATGATAAGCTTCCGCCGCCCCTGCTGTCGGGGACTAACTCGGGGGAATCGCTAGACGCCGTTATTATTCGTGTATCCCAAAGACTGACTGCAAGATGAAGACAACCACAAGGACAGCAGAGAGCACCTCCCGATAGAAGAAGCTCACGACAAGGGCCTCCAAACCCACCACCACACCCACCAGGTGTACTGTCCCCTTCAAAAGCAGCAGGCGATTGGTTGCCATCCCTTGCCAAGCAGTACGGAACGCGGCCTCCGCACCCACACATAGGACCAACAGACGAGTACCAGTAATACTGGGTGGGGGAGGATTGCACAAGCACACACGCCAGCCAACCCACGAAGCCTGCCGTCACGGCAACCTTGAGGGGCAGCCTGTGGTAGGTGTGGTAGTACCTCATGCCCTCTTTGCACAGGGCTATGAGGCTGCGTGACATGTCCACGGCCCTCTGGACATGGTGGGCGTTTATTAGAGTATCAATTTCGGCCATCCTCTTGGAAAGATCGGCGGGCAACAGGCCGGGAAAGGGTCTGAAGAGCAAGGGGAGAGAGCTGTTCTGTGTGCGCTCCGTCTTGACCCTAAGCTGCGTGGTACAAAGACTAGAGTCCTGCGTATGCCTTCCCAATTGTCGCCTTTGCGAGCAGTCCGACACAGACTTTGCAGTGATACATTCCGCACTTAATTACACGATGACGACACTTATGACGACACAATAATTGCATAACATTCAAAACAAGAAAGTATGCAGTAGCGGTGATGTAATCCATCCGCAGCTGTGGGGTGAGGGGCTGGGTACGAGACTAGGTGAAACGACCCGCATCTTGGTTGAACGCTATCTAAACTAGCTGCCAACTAATAAGGGGGGAAAAAACTTGGACAACTGGGGTGAAAGAAACAACAGGACAGCAATGAACAATTTGAAGGCGTTATTTTTTCAGACGAATGCAGGTGTGGAAATCGATTACCACATGCACGTACGATAGCTATAGGTTGTGCTTTCGAAAGAATGGTCAGCTTAGAAAACTGAAACCAAGGCCTATAATTAATAATAATATGTATATCTCATAAAGTGCATATATGGGGTGGTATTTCTAAACGGGCTCAAATCGTTAATTTTAACTGCTACCAGGTTCACAGAAATCGACTGAACAGCTGGGCTACTTCCATTTATCGCGCAAGTCTTTGTCTTTCCTGGCGCACATCAAGAAGACGATCGATCCTAAGCATACTAGCTTATACGCAACCTTCTAAGATCGGCCCCAAGCTATATAGCCCTGAGAAAATAAGCCTCAAGGAATGCACTTATTTAGCATGAGAATTAATCATGCATGCATGGATACTGATAGTTCATTCATATATAATTACAAGTAAATAAAAACATTCTCTCTTTGAAAGTTGGTGGGATATAGGTTTTGCAGGCAAATAGTATACTGGTGTAAAAAGCAAGGAAACAAGTTTTATCAGAAGGGAAAATGTAATAGTCCTATATTTAGCACACTTCGACTAAGGCATATGCTGTTTCTGTGCTAAACATAGGACTATTACATTTTCCCTTCTGATAAAATTTGTTTCCTTGCTTTTTACACCAATATACTATTTGCCTGCAAAACCTATATCCCACCAACTTTCTAAGAGAGAATGTTTTAATTTACTTGTTTCCTTAATTTTTTTAACACCCAAATAGGTACTTTTGCTTAATTAGACTTGATAAGACCGTATATAGGCTTTTAGGCTTTTGTGTATCAAAGCCTAAAATCGACTATGGCGAGTCCTCCAGCAAATTCTAAAGCTATTGGTGCAATTTTCATTGCTTAAAAGTGTTCCTGTCCCGAGTTATGAGTTACCAAGAAGAAGCAGACGACCCGCCCATTATTTTTGGATTGGGAACGAGGACAGCAGTATTTTTCTTTCTCAACAACCACACGGTTCTACGACGTGAAAAAAAAATGGAGCTACTCAGTTTTGACTACTAGATCGATTGCCGCAACAAGTTAGACGATCTGATCGTCGGGAGCGACGCTACGCAGGGTCGCGGGATTTTAATTAAATTCATAATCGGGGTCAAAACCTATATGGAAGTCTCTAGCGAGACTTCCGATATATAATATAGCTCTGTTATAAATTTCAGTCAGTCCAGCTATACGCTTAATGAATGATGCTACGCCTGGTGAGAAGCACGCTGTTCATTAGGAACAAACTTGCAATCTTCTTTGTGAAACAACGGTTGTTGGCGTGGAGATGCAATGCGAACCTAAAACTATATATGAAGTGCAACTTGTTCGACATAACGAAAAAGCTCCGCTTCTCTCCAAAAATGATTAAAAGAAAAGATGTCTTTTTGGAACAAGTTTTTGCAACGGCGGGCAAGGGTTTTGTTTTTGGAGGTTTCGTTTTAGGCTTGGTACCCGCATTTGCTTTGGCTGCAAAAAGCTGGTACGATATCAGTACAAAGGTGAAAGAAAGGTTTGAAGATCCTGAACGTCCTTATCATAGGAGAACTAAACCCCATGATCATTATATTGCAAGAGATGAGGTAAACAATGAGGTGAAAAAAGCATTTGTGGGGCAAACCGATACGTTGGGATTGGTTGGCATTATCTTTGGACCTACAGGGACTGGAAAGTCAGCTGTAGTAAGGAATGTGTGCCGAGATGCGGCCGAGGCGGGTCAAGGCGTTGTTTATATTGACATTGGATCTCACTGCCAATTAGCATATCAGCTGGCAGAAGCATGTGGGTTACCTGTGGAACAACGTAATTGGTACGATGGATTGGCATCAAGATTTTTTCCCGATTGGAAGATGGCCTTAAAACTTCCAGAGAATGATGAAGATGCACTGGCATATGTCATTACAGCTATCGCCAGTGGATGTAGGAAGTACAAGGATAAACATGGCCACGTTCCAACCCTTTTTATTGACGGTGCTGAAATTCTTGCCGATCAAAACAATCAATTGTTTGAAAGCTTAGTTATGTGGGCAATAAAGTGTGCCAATGATAACGTCCTTCAGATCGTTTTGGTTAGCAGCGACTCGCACATCTTGCACGCTTTGGATGTACATTCCATCAAGTGTCGGTTGGATAATCTCATTGAGATCGAAGATGTTCCAGAGGAAGCGACTGTGAAGCTAATGACAGAGAAGTTTAAGATGCCAGAGTATTTAGCTAAAAAAATATACAACGTTACAGGCGGGCGTCTTACCGATGTACACAAAGCTGTGTCAATGTGGATGAATAAGAAAGAAGCCGCAACCAATAATATACATGAAAAGGATAAGGCACTTGAAGAGTCATGGATGAATACTTTAGTGGATGAAATTGAGACCCTGTTCTCTCTGGAAATGGAGCAAGCCTTTTTAAAAGCATTTTGCAATTCTACGCAGAGCGAATTGGAACTTAAAAAGGCTATCTTAACCGATAGCTTAGTTCTCAACAATGGAGCGGTTGATGCACAAAAAGACTCATCTGGAATTGCCAAGCCTCTAAAACCTCCAACGGTGGAGGATATACAAAGGAACATGGTAAAAAAATTCGAAAAGGATAAAATTTCTGCATCACAGGTAATGAGTGCCATTCTTCAGCTCATAGACAATTACTTATTAAGGATCACAAAACAACGAACATTGCGCTGTTACAATAGGACAGCTCAAAAGGTATTGAAACAGATGTGCTCGCAGCTTAAAGAACATTAACCATCGGAAACCATGCAGTGTTCCGTCACAGGGTCAGTTGAGTGACTTAATTATCCTCTGATAGCTTGTATTCTTATAGCTCTGTGCATGGAATGGTTTCCGAGAACTAGAAAATGATACTTCATGCATCGCTTCACGCACGTATACAACTTCATCTATGGAGCGTTCTATGAGATTTTGATAACAGTGGATTTATGTTTATAACACTAAAACCCAAAAAAACTATTATATCTTCCGAACTATTACACAGTGTAAAAGGCATTGTTATACAGTACTGTATAACGTGTGAATTCTTCTGTTATCCACACGTTATATACATGCATGTTATACACTTCAGTATAACATTGCGTATTGGGACGCTATACACAGGTGTGTATAGCAATAAAAGTGTAACACCGAGTATAACAGAAGTATAACATTGAATATACCTATGTATAACAACGCAGCATAACACACTCGTGATATTCATAATCCTCGTTTCCAAGCAACATAAAAATGGGAAACCACAACTTTTGGATAAAGTAACATATCCAAAGTCCACGCATGATGCGGTTAGCATAAAAGTTAGTTCTTTGTGGATGCCACATCTGCTCCCTTGTCCAGTGTGTAGAGAAATGCACCCACCTCCTGTTGGCAAATGACCTGGTGATATTCTACACTATACACAGAACAGTACCAGTAAACTAACCCGCACATTGATGATGAAATCAGAAAGCACCAGGTACTCTTATAACACACCATGGTGGTCATCCTGTACTTTGTAAGGGAGGCAACATGACCTGTGTAATATTAATATTCTAATGCACATCACATAGCAGAGCATGCCGTGGCCATTGAACTAACCATGCATCAGCAAGATGTCAAAAGCACCATGCACTCTAAAGCCACCATGGTGGACATCCTGCAACACTTGGCTTCAACCTGTGTGATATTCCAAACGTTGCACACCATACACCAAGCATCACCCATTGAACTTACCATACAACGTTGCCAAGACGTCACAAGCACCATGCACTCTACAGACACCATGTTGGACATCCTGTAAGAAAGGCAACACTTGGCTTCAACCTGTGTGATATTCTAAATGTTGCAAACCATACACAAAGCAAACTTTACCCACTTAGAGGACACTATAGTAGGCATCCTGAAAGAGAGACAACACTTGGATTCAAACATGTTTTACATCATACACAAAGCAGCACCATTTAACTTACAAGATGTCAAAAGAACCATGCACTCTAAGGACACCATGTTGGACATCCTGTAAGAAAGGCAACACTTGGCTTCAAACAATTGCAACCTGTGTGATATTCTAAATGCTGCACATCATACATGTCATAGCTGTACCCATAGAACTTACCACACATTGCCAAGATATAAGAACATGGGCGTTAGAAGGTATTTAGCATATAGGTCCGGCAAATGAATGAATAATTACAGTGGGCGGAGATACTTAATAGTGGGCGGAACCACTACTGGGATACCTTTCACGAAGCCAAATGGAAAAGTTGTTGTCTGTATTAGACAACCCAAGGGGCATCCATGCATCCCTCTCACCCAGCTAAGGCGTATGAAGGAGCGCTGCAAAAGGCCACACAGGGGTCTGGGGCGGAGCCCCAGAAGCTTTGCAAGTAGTGCATTATTAATGTCTAGAAACATATGACTATTCACGCACTCGTAAAATAAGCTAATACAAGTTAAGGTTAAGTAATATATTAACGCACTTGGAGAGTTTATTCATTATAATTCTCTGGACACCATGCACGCAAGTTAATGTATGCATGCAAATACATACATCCAACCGTTATAGATATTACATCCCTCCCTCCTGGACATTCACAAGATCAGACTGAGGGAGGGCTGAAGTCCAGTGTAAGCAAAAAATGTTTTTATCACAAAAACTACGTGATGCAAACAAATGCTTACTGCACTTGTAACCTTATAAGTACATACGACATGCTTGGTTATTACAACCGTGACTGTTGTGATTTCTCATGCAAAAACACATTATTCAAACGACTTCACTAATGCATTATTCCAGTACTCCCATGAGAACAGGCCTATAGGAATGTGTAACGTAGTACATCAAGTTAAAAATGCCAGCCACTTCACTTCTCCGGCCTTTTGCCAGTTCAAAATACGTATGGGTTTTTACCATTAAGCGCATCATGTAAACGTACTCTCGCGCAAGTAGCCCTGTTGCAGTTTACATGTACGATGCATTCATAACCATCGCATGAACGTCCTTCTACGACAACAGGAAGAGACAGTGTAGTCCCTATACAGCGGCAATGATTTCTATACAGTACTAGTGTGCGTTACTTAGTTACTCATCATAAGCAATGCAGTATGGAAATCATTGCCGCTGCATGAGGCCCCTGCCGCTGTCGTAGAAAGCCTTCAAAGGAATTTTTTACGATTGGTTATGAATGCAATTAAAAGTACATGTAAACGTGAGGGCTTCTTGCACTTGACAATGCACGTTAAATCCGTTACCGTAACGGAGATAGGGTCTACATGTGTGCTGTCCTCTAAGGAGGCTATCTGTGTGTATGTGTGTGAGGGGGGCTGTCCTTGTGTATTGGGGCGTCTAATTGAATGCAAAAGTATGAGATCAATGAGGCTTTCCCAATGCACACGCAAATGTATACCCTTCTCCACTCCATATCTCCACCCCCATACCTCCTCTTCCATACCTTCACCCTCACACCTCCACCCTCATACCTCCACCCCCATACCTCCACCCCATACCTCCACCCCCATATCTCCACCCCATACCTCCACCCCCATACCTCCACCCCCATACCTCCACCACCATATCTCCACCCCCATACCTCCACCCCCATATCTCCACCCCCATACCTCCACCCCCATACCTCCACCCCCATATCTCCACCACCATACCTCCACCCCCATACCTCCACCACCATACCTCCACTCCCTTACTCCATCCTCACACCTCCACCCTCATATCTCCACCCCCATGCCACCATCTCCATACCTCAGTGATCACTGCTTCATGTATGCTGGATGGATCAACTCAACTGTTGCCATGGTGACTTGGACAAACAGAATCCAAACATGGGCTGTGTATTGCGCATACGACGTGACCAATGGGACTGGCTGTTTAGAGGTGTGATCACTAATCGACAAATATTGTGACTTTTTTTTAACCTGCCGTTCTTCTGTCCAACCATAGGCATACACAGATTCCAGCAGGGCTTGGGTTGACCTGGTAAGGGGAGGGGCTAGTCCAGCGGGGCTTGAGTTGACCTGGTAAGGGGAGGGTTCAGCTGGTAAGGGGAGGGGCTAGTCCAGCAGGGTTTGGTTTCAGCTGGTAAGGGGAGGGGCTAGTAATGCTGTAAGGGGAGTGGGTTTTTATAGGAAGAAAAATTAGGGGAGTGGCAATGCCTTAAGAGGAGAGGGGAGTGGTAATTAGGGAAGGACGACTATGGGCGGGGCTACATATCAATGTTGTAAGAGGAGAGGGTATCAACTTTCACTTGTATTTTCTGTGATGGGGGAAAGTATTTCTTTGTAGGTTTCAGTATATCCTTATATGGTAGGGGGACCCTTGACTGCATTGGTTTGAGGCTTTTTGTGTACCAAATACATGTTGCATTATCCATTGTCATGTATACCACACATATGCATACATGTACACATACATACTGTACACATGCACACACCATGCACATACACATGCACACACACATGCACACACACATGCATATGTGCACACATGCACACATACATGCACACACATGCACACACACATGCACACGTACATGCACATACATGTACACATGCACACACACACTTGCACACACAGGACCATCCACCCGGGTTTTATGGCATTAGGAGCAAGTTCTTAACACTTGCTTCTCAGCGAGTGTCCACAGATTCCTTTAAGCACATTCTGGAAGTCTCTTTGGAGGTTGTGGTGTGTGTGTGTGTGTGTGTGTGTGTGTGTAGGGTGGAGTGGGGGAACTGTATACCTCTACTTACTGTGAAAGCTACTTTACATGTATATACATCACCCCAACACTCCATCACTCATCATCTCACTGAGCCACTATCACACCACTTTAGTCATAGCACCATCACATCACCATATCACATATCTCTCCACCATATCACACCCTCATTCATTCACCGTATCACACTACCACCATCACTCCATCACCATCACTCCACTCCATCTCCATCACCATCACTCCATCACCATCACTCCACTCCACTCCATCACTTCATCACCATCACTCCATCACTCCATCACCATCACCATCACTCCATCACTCCATCACCATCACTCCATCACCATCACTCCATCACCATCACTCCATCACCATCACTCCATCACCATCACTCCATCACCATCACTCCATCACCATCACTCCATCACCATCACTCCATCACCATCACTCCATCACCATCACTCCATCACCATCACTCCATCACCATCACTCCATCACCATCACTCCATCACCATCACTCCATCACCATCACTCCATCACCATCACTCCATCACCATCACTCCATCACCATCACTCCATCACCATCACTCCATCACCATCACTCCATCACCATCACTCCATCACCATCACTCCATCACCATCACTCCATCACCATCACTCCATCACCATCACTCCATCACCATCACTCCATCACCATCACTCCATCACCATCACTCCATCACCATCACTCCATCACATATCACACCATCACTCCACCATATCACACCATCACCCCGTTACCCCATTCCTTTGTGCAGTCTGGTCAGCCACAGTCCAGGTTCTTCACGACAGGTCCGTGGGTGGTGAGAAGCATCATTGGAGTCAGCGCTGACGATGTGTACGTCATGCTTAGCAAAGTGCATGTGACTGTCACGTGACATTGCTTGCACGATTGTCGTATGATAATACATGCACATGTGACACATGTGACTGTACATTTATGTTGTGCGTTCAAATGTCATGTGACCAAATATTGTACCCCAGACTGTACGCCAGCACACAGGAGAAGCCATGGAAGTCACACATTTACAGGTGCGCCTTGTGTTTTTGTTGGCATGGGGATGGTGTGTGATGATCAGGTGGTTGACCACATGAAGTGCCTTTGAATGAATCATAAAGTAGAAACCATTGGACGTTCTTTTATTTCAGCACTGTTACTTGATTTTGGAGTTTTGATCAACTTGTACTTGACTATTGAAGTTCATATTTGTTCACCAGCATGTCTTCGTTTGCTATTAGATGGGTCTTTTTTTTCCTAGGAACTGTTTTTGGAAATTTTTTCCTTGATTGTTATCAATAAGGTTTATGTGTACTTAGGTTGCTAAGTTTGGTTATGGTAAATGTGGTATCTCAATTTTGGTCTCTGTTTTCTGTTCTGTTCCATTAAACAGTATTGATCATTATTGAATCATTATTGGATCTCTCCATTTGAATCTATTTTCTTCCTCTATAGCACAAAGTATAACTCATGTTTGACATGCAATCAGGGAGTCTGGGAACTCCCCTTGACAAGTGAGTTGTACAATGTGGCATTCGTGAGGGTAAGAATGTTTAAGTTCCTTCCTGTACCATTACTTCACCAACAGTATTATTTTCTGAATGCAAATGTATGTTTGTATCCCAAAATGTTGCAAGGAGATCTCTGGAAACTATCTGTATTCCAAGTGCCAGTGGGGGGGGGGGGGGGGGGGGTGATTCTAAGTGGTCGGGGCACTTAGAATTCTCCCCCCACCCCCTACTGGCACTCTAGTCCCACTCAAGGCTTCTCATGCTTCTACCGAGTTGAGATACCTGTAACTGACCAATCAGATTGCGTGAATCACTTCCTCTATTGTCTACTGCTACAGAAAGAAGAGGAGACTGCTCTTTACTTTGATAAAAAGCTCCAGTGGATCACACTCTTTACTCAACCTCAGTATCGGAAGTCTCGCTAGAGACTTCCATATAGGTTTTGACCCCGACTATGAATTTCCGCGACCCTACCGTAGCTTCGCTCCTGACGATCGGATCGTCTAACTTGTTGCGGCAATCGATCTAGAAGTCAAAACTGCGTTTTTGTTTCACGTTGTAGAACCCCGTGGTTGTCGAGAACGAAAAATACTGCTGTCCTCGTTCCCCTTCCAAGAATAATGGGCGGGTCGTCTGCTTCTGCTTCTGCTTCTTGGGAACTCATAACTCGGGACAGGAACATTTTTAAGCAATGAAATTTGCACCAATAGCTTTAGAATTTGCTGGAGGACTCGCTTTGATACACAAAAGCCTAAAAGCCTATATACGGTCTTATTAAGTCTAATTAAGCAAAAGTACCTAGAAAATTTTCACAATACGTCTGGATTGAATTAAATCAGTTAAATGAAAGGGGAGAAACCTGCGATGCAACAGTGATTTGGGAAAAAAATTAAGGAAACAAGTAAATAAAAACATTCTCTCTGAGAAAGTTGGTGGGATATAGGTTTTGTTGGCAAATAGTATACTGGTGTAAAAAGCAAGGAAACAAGTTTTATCAGAAGGGAAGATATAATAGTCCTATATTTAGCACAGAAACAGCATATGCCTTAGTTCAAGTGTGCTAAATATAGGACTATTACATTTTCCCTTCTGATAAAACTTGTTTCCTTGCTTTTTACACCAGTATACTATTTGCCTGCAAAATTTATATCCCACCAACTTTCTCAGAGAGAATGTTTTTATTTACTTGTCATTAATATGACTCCATTTCTCCAGGTGGCTCTGCTCTTCTGACTCTGATAAATATAAAACATTTAATGTCTAATCTACCCACTTGTTGTCCTATACAGATGTCCTATTAATCTGCCCTATCTTATCTGGATCATTGCATGCCATACATTTTAGATTTTTAGATAAACCCACTACTGATAAAATGTTTTTATGTTCAAAGGAAATTAACTATGCAAGACCTACACACATTATACTTGTGAAAAATGTATTGGTAGCTTTTACAATTGTCCTACATATGGGACAATTGTCCTATATGTAGGACGAAGGTAGATTAGACATTAAGAGTTACAAATCCCCATGTTCAGTAATGCTTCAAGATCATTTTCTTGCTATAAATTGATCACACATTGTCCATTGCCAAACCATCAGGTTGAGCACGTGTACGCAGAATGCTGCGAAATCTGAGATCCAAGTAGTTGGCAGTACAGTAGATTGGGCTTTGGAGGTTAAATACAAAATCAAAGCATCTGGTAACATCAGCATTCAACTGTCGAGCAGCAGTAACTGTTCCTTTTATGGAAGATACACGTCATGGTTAAATTAATATCAAAGTGCCATTATTGTACCTTGGGCTACTGAGGCTGTGTGCCTCAATGATGTCACAGCTCTGCAATAGCTACCAGTACTGATGATATTGTGCAATGATGTCACAGCTCTGCAATAGCTACCAGTACTGATGATATTGTGCAATGATGTCACAGCTCTGCAATAGCTACCAGTACTGATTATAGTGTGCAATCTTCAGCTTCCAGTTTGATGAGCTTCATCATGTCACAATACTAAACTGTATCACATCATGCCCAATTGTAACCACTTTGCTCACCTTTGTGGGAAGTGATGTTCTCATTTGGAGAGCTCTTGGGCTTCTAAATCTAGATGCTCTTGCAAAACATCATGTACTGCATCTTTCAAGGACAGCAGGCACTGTAACATTAGAAAAAGGGAACTCAATGCGTTTGTGAAAAGGATTTCGCCAAGTTTTTCTCCTTAAACATATGGGTTGCCTTGTGGCTTCATCAAGCGTGGAACACAGAGCTTTTGCTTTCTGTTGCATCTGCAGGAAGTTGGTGTCATAAATACGGCATGCATTGGTAATTGTGAGAAACATACCGCAGTACTGAAATTAGCTTTGTCTATGTCCTTGACAGCACATTGCTGGAGGTTGCAGAAGCACGGCAAGCACTTTATATGTTTGAATGCTGAATCAACATCTCTCTGAAGCATTATAGTCATCTTGTTGTTTATATACAGTGTGATGGTGATTGCTACCAGGAAATTTATCTTTATGTCCAAACATAATATCAAACATAATGTCAAAATCCTCCTCTTGTGGGTTACCTCCTCTTGTGGGGTTACCTCCTCTTGTAGGGTACCTCCTCTTGTGGCGTCCCTCCTCTTGTGGGGTCCCTCCTCTTGTGGGGTCCCTCCTCTTGTGGGGTCCCTCCTCTTGTGGGTTACCTCCTCTTGTGGGTTACCTCCTCTTGTGGGGTCCCTCTTGTGGGGTACCTCCTCTTGTGGGTTACCTCCTCTTGTGGGTTACCTCCTCTTGTGGGGTCCCTCTTGTGGGGTACCTCCTCTTGTGGGGTGTTACCTCCTTGTAGGGTACCTCCACTTGTGGGTTACCTCCTCTTGTGGGGTACCTCCTTGTAGGGTACCTCCTCTTGTGGGGTACCTCCTCTTGTGGGGTACCTCCTCTTGTGGGGTACCTCCTCTTGTGGGTTACCTCCTTGTAGGGTGCCTCCTCTAGTGGGGTACCTCCTCTTGTGGGTTACCTCCTCTTGTGGGTTACCTCCTCTTGTGGGGTCCCTCTTGTGGGGTACCTCCTCTTGTGGGGTACCTCCTCTTGTGGGGTACCTCCTCTTGTGGGTTAACTCCTTGTAGGGTACCTCCTCTTGTGGGTTACCTCCTCTTGTGGGGTACCTCCTTGTAGGGTACCTCCTCTTGTGGGTTACCTCCTCTTGTGGGGTACCTCCTCTTGTGGGGTACCTCCTCTTGTGGGGTCCCTCCTCTTGTGGGTTACCTCCTTGTAGGGTACCTCCTCTTGTGGGTTACCAATAGCATGAGGAAAGAGGGCGAGAGAGCCTTTGCAAAGAAAATAATGGCAGGTACATGTATGCAGTCCACAAGAGGAGGTAACCCACAAGAGGAGGTAACCCACAAGAGGAGGTAACCCACAAGAGGAGGTAACCCATAAGAGGAGGTATGCATAATAATTTAGGCAGGATCACAGCATTCAGCCATCAGTGCTCTGCGCCTCCCCAAATTTACCCACACATCATATCATTCTCTTTTAAATACATGCAGTATTATGATTACGATGTTTCTTTTGTCGCCATCATAAATAGGGCATAATTGGTGTGTATTGTTTGTCCATTTCAAACCCATTGTGGTATACCCCATTCTTTTACCCAGAACTGTTTCACCCACATCAAGCACTGCTGTTCATTCTATGCATGCATTCATGTTGTACTGATCAGCTAAATGTTTACATTAATAGGTTCCAATCCCTCCATCTCAAACGTGTGTGATTACTTCACTGGCAGTTGTGATCCAGCAGCTACTTACTGTGTGTTGCAGTGCAAGGGACCTGCTGTGCCGTATTCCCTACTGGTCCACTACTCCGGAGGAGTCTTTAGAGCAGGTACTGATATGGTGTAACCCTTACATTCCTAGAAAGAAAAAAAACCAGGTGATTGTCCATGAAAACGCACCATTTAGCGCTGTCTTCAAAATGTTGTATCTCTTTGCATTATGGTGGAGTAAAATTTTGCATCTTTACAAAGCGATTCTGTGTCTAACATCCAGAGATTGTTTAATTTGCGATGCATTGTTCCGAAGATATTCTCATTCAAGTAAGTACTTGATTTCGCGGGCTTCAAGTGCAAATCACACTTGCACTTGTACTTGAATGTGAATATCTTTGCAATGGTGCATCGCAAATTAAACATTCTCTGGATGTTTATAGACACATAATTGCTTTGTAAAGATGCAGATTTGACTATTCCATAATGCGCACAATGTTTAGAAGACTGCAATTAGGCACATTTATGGCCGTTTATCGCGTATGATTGCGTTGTTATTCCCCTCCCCCCCCCCCCCCCCCCCTCCCCAGAGTGCTTGTGGATGTGTGCATAGATTATTGTTTTTTTTTCTTTATCAGTCAGACTTTTGGAGCCGAACCTCGTTCTACGTCAAACCCTTCCCAGTTATCTCCTGCCTACAGTGGACATCTTTACAATACCAGCCTCAGGCAATGGTACAGTGTGGGTTAACACTTGTATTGTTCAATAAGTTTCCATGTTTATGTTACTACATTCAAATTACTGTTGCAACTTTGACTAGGTTTCCATACAATTGTCGAGCTATGCAATTGTTTGGTTACCACTATATGTGTCTATGTGTGCATGTGTGCATATGTGCTAATGGGCAGTTAGAATTCCTTAATCTTGCCTTATCAAATGACAGGCTTCACAAGACTGCATGTCTGTATGTGCACACATTGTAGGTAACCTGTTATGATAAACCTGTACTCACTCCTCCTACCTCCTTATCCCTGTTTTGTCTTTCTTTCCTTATCTAGTTATGCATGCGTGCTTCCACTTGAATTAACCATCCCTTTACTCCTCCTCCCCATCCCCACCTCTCTCACCCAACGCTATTTAGAGCCAGAACTCTATGGCAGGGCGTTGTACCCTCCTTCGTTTGTGTCTTCAAAGAGGTACCCTGTTCTGGTCTATGTGTACGGAGGACCCAACAGCCAACTAGTGGGTTGAGTGTGGGTGCACTGAGTGTTGTGGGTGTGAGCCAGCTATTGGGTGGTGTGTGGATGCACTGGGTGTTGTGGGTGTGGCACCGTGGTTGCCATAACTACACTGTTGCAGCAAAACCAAGTTGATACTTTTTGTAGATAGGTTGCCAACGCTGTACAATGTATTTACATGTAGGTTGACTGGTTTCTGCCTTCCTCCCAAGGTTGCAAACACCTCAGTTATCAGCTCACTGTGGCAGTTATACCTGGTGTCCAGTCTCGACGTCATATTAGTGAGCGTGGATGGAAGGGGGACTGGTTTCCGTGGCAACAACTTCATGCACGTCGTGTACAAGCAGCTTGGATTGTACGAAACCGTGGACCAGATCAGGACAGCGAGGTGTGGCCTGTGAACTTACATATCGCGTCTGCGGAAGCTTTTTAACCTGCTGGTTGCGATGTCATTTATACTGTAGGTACCTTCAAGGGCTGCCTTTTGTTGACCCTTCAAAGATTGCCATATATGGAGCAGTAAGCGATTTTAATGTTTGATGAAAGAAAAATGTGATCAACCATTTTTTGGTGCAATCTCCATAGTCGTATGGCGGGTACATGGCGGGAATGGTTGGAAGCAGCAGCAGTGGCCTTTTTAAGGCAGCCATCTCCCAGTCCCCAGTAACAGACTGGCACTATTATGGTAGGCACTGCAAATGACGCCTAATGTATTATAATAGAACCTCTGTAATCAGGACACTATAGGGACCTTGTACGCAATATCTTGATTTATTAACGAGGTGTCCTTATTTGAGGGGTTTGGTACTTATTTTAGTCATTCATGATGCAATGTCCTAATTGTTGATGTAAAGCGATTGTCAAAACCTGCAGTTGACAAACGTCAACATATTGTACAGTGTCTGGGTGCAAGATATTGTGTCACAATGTCAGAACCAGTAATGGACGTGTGTACGCACGTGCAATGTATTTTATTGCACAAGTGGACTGTAACCATTATTATGTATGTATAGACTCTATCTACACGGAACGCTACATGGACCTGCCTAGTGCACCAGATGGTGGGGAGCAAAGATACCAGGTGTGTGTGTGTGTGTGTGTGTGTGTGTGTGTGTGTGTGTGTGTGTGTGTGTGTGTGTGTGTGTGTGTGTGTGTGTGTGTGTGTGTGTGTGTGTGTGTGTGTAGCAAGGCTTTGTTCTAGGACTTTTTAAATGCGTACATGCATGTTTATGCGCATATTAAATGTCTGCGCATACATGGCTTTTAAATTGTAATCTAATGCTAAAAAATAATAACTATTAACAGGTACACGTACATATTACATACATATACATACTTACACACACATACACACATACACACGCACACGCACACTCACACACACACACACACACACACACACACACATGCACACACACACACACACATCCGTGATTTTGTTTTGGTGCACTCCTGCTGCTGCAGACGTATTAAGCTGTAAACAAGTTTGCTTTGTTGACTGCATGTATGTCATTTTGATATTCGAAAGATCAAGAGTGCATGGAAGGAAAAATCTGCATGCATTGCTGTGCTCATATGAGAACACATGCTTTCCATCATTACATCCTTGCGACAGCACCATACTTTACTGCACATGCTAATGATGTAGATAACAGGTAGTTGCATCATGCATGTGTGCACGTATATATTACTTGGAGCACGTACATGTACATGTGCACTTTTTCCAAATAAAGCATCCTTTTCCCCTGCTATGAATGAGACACTTGGATTATCAACACATTGGCATCCATATTAATTAGTTCAGACTTACTAAGCACAAGGCTTTCTTTTCTAACCTCTTAATGTACCATAGAGCTCCTGTTGCATGTGCACTGTGCATGTACTTGCAGTTATTTCATTCATTGGATGCCTGTGTACTATTCAATACATTGTGCCATTCAATATTCATTTCCATTGTTCCCTTCTAGAATTCTTCTTTGTTGCCAAGGGCAACCAATCTGGGCCAAATTAACTATCTGCTGATCCATGGGACTGCAGATGGTAAGTAGTGAGAGGTGGATATGTAACCTCACATAGTGTGTAAATGTTTACGCATACAATGTCGTATATATTTTATGTACAGTGCTAAATCTGTATATCTGTTTTCATGTGCATAACATACATGTGTTCATGCTAAATGATTCATGCTACACATGTGCAGGAGGGGATTATATAAGCATCACAAAGATTGCTATATTTTGTTGTTCAGGATCACAATCATCTTTGTTCCAATGTTCTATTTCTGTTTCTGTACCTCCACTAATGCCACCTTCCATACCCCCCTCTCTGTCTCTAGATAATGTTCATTTGCAGAATACTGCACAGCTTGTTCAAGCATTGACCAACAGTGGTGTTCAGTTCCAGCTCCAGGTAAGGAGACCTTGACTGGCATCATTCACACCTTTCCTTCATCTGTTGCCCTTGATGATGTGAGGGTTGTGTGCAATATTCTCTTTGTCAACTTGGTTTGAAAGGACCATCTCAATGTGCTCTGAGGGAAGCGTTGTGCACAGACCTACTGCACAGTTGCATAAAAGCATGCACTTAAGCAAAGGCATCTATAAAATGCACGCATGTAAATACTATTTGACCACAATTCACTTGCAGGTGTATCGCATACATGTAGTGTATTAATAGGAGGATGAAAAATACAACTGTTTGACAGCATCTCTCCAAACTAACATAGGCACTATACTGTTTGCATTAATTTGATCAATAGCCACATATTTCCAGTGTATACTGAAATTCAACGCACTTCTTGATGTACAAGTGTACATGTATTTGAAGGTTGTCTGGTCTTATTGGTTTATCAGGAACCTAATTTACTTTTTCTCAGCTACTGGTGGAATTCTTTTACAAGTACCTGTAATGCAATGAAAGTAACATACATTTAATATAACGTCATGAACTTGTATGTATGATGTACACAGGGTAAAAGGCAATTGGAAAGTCTGCTGCTCAAATGATGTGCATGTCACAAACACAAGCATGCATTGCCACTGACCCACCCCCAAGCTAGCTATATTGTACAACAAGCAGCAGACTTTGCCTCCACATTGGCAATTTGCTCTGTCTATTTACTATTATTTGCCTATTAATAGATCTACACTGATAAAGCACACTCATTGGCAGGAGAGAGCACACGACGCCATCTTTATACACTGTTAGTAGATTTCCTGAAACGGAACTTCCAATGAACTTGACCAGAATATTTTAAAAATAAATTTGAGTGCGTTATATCATTGTGCCATTTCCTTTGCTTCAGTTTGTGTGTTTTGCTGGTATATTGTCGTGAAGGCATGCATAGAAGAACATGTAAGCACGTATTCTTAACAATATGTTGAGAGCAGCATGGTAGTGAGAGAGAGAGAGAGAGAGAGAGAGAGAGAGAGAGAGAGAGAGAGAGAGAGAGAGAGAGAGAGAGAGAGAGAGAGAGAGAGAGAGAGAGAGAGAGAGAGAGAGAGAGAGAGAGAGAGAGAGAGAGAGAGAGAGAGAGAGAGAGAGAGAGAGAGAGAGAGAGAGAGAGAGAGAGAGAGAGAGAGAGAGAGAGAGAGAGAGAGAGAGAGAGAGAGAGAGAGAGAGAGAGAGAGAGAGAGAGAGAGAGAGAGAGAGAGAGAGAGAGAGAGAGAGAGAGAGAGAGAGAGAGAGAGAGAGAGAGAGAGAGAGAGAGAGAGAGAGAGAGAGAGAGAGAGAGAGAGAGAGAGAGAGAGAGCGCATAGGAGAGAGCATGCGCGCACTTCTTACATTGTTCCTCAAAACTAAAATCCTGCCGGCTTGCAATTTCGGTATCCATTAATACGATAACATAGTAATATTCACATATTTCCTTTAATGGTGAATGCTATAAATATACACATCGTGAACGTGATATGGAGAGTACGTGAGTGTATTGTTTGTTTCACTCTCATATTTCAGGGTGTGTGGTTCTCGATGGTAAGCGATCTAATGTATAGTCAGACCGGCGGACAGATCAGCACACGTTCAAAAGGGTAGCGTTCAATTATGAACGCAAATATTTAGAACAGCCGGGTAAAAGCGTATGTATATGGGATCGTGGCAGCGAAAAGGGACCTACCGCATATCAGGCCGCCCCGGACGTACGAAGGGAGCGTGGCAGGGGGGGGGGGGGGGCGGAATGTAACTATCAATGTAGATTGCTCTATGAATAATGTTAGCGAAGGGTTTAACCCCCCCCCCCCCCCCCCCCAGATCCGCTACTGCGTATCTAAAAAAAGGTGCATCAAAGTTGACGCAAAATGTACGCGTAATTAAAAATTCAATTCAGGAACTCCATGATGAGTAGACTAATTTCCAGTTCGTACGAAAGAAGTTGTGGAGGGCATAGGTGACTCTTTGAATGACATAATTTGAAAGCTTGAAAAAAATATGCACTAGGTGCCATGATCCCATAAATATTTGCATATAATTACGCCCCCTCCTGCACCGTGAACGTTTCCCCGTACCGTTTTTAATTTAGTAGTTTCGTTTTAGTTTTGACAAGCTACCTAAATACATTAGCCCAATCAGGAGCCTTTTTAATTTCACGACGAGGAGGATGGTCCGGCATAGGCGGCCCCAGGGGCCATGGCACCACACACCCCCCCCCCCCCCCTCCCCTGGTTATGGCGCCCCCCTATAAGTAATTTTTACTGTAACGTTGCAACAAGATTACTGCATGCCGTAGCTATGGGTTTCTAAAGAAAATAGCTCATCTGAGCGCACAAATAGCGATTAACAAATGACTAAGATTGCAAAATCGATATGCCCCTCCCCCCTTGGTGCCCTTCGTGGGGTTGGCCCCTCCCTTCGGTAAGCGCTGGGGCCGCCTATGGATATATATTAAAACGAACACATGCCGACATAATTGGATATATTTTTGGGATCGAAAGTTGGTGCGGAAAAGGCCCTACCAACCGCCCGAATCACACGCAGCTGAGTCCCTATAAGCTTACCTACAAACGTCGTACGTCGACGCTAGCTATTAAGCTTCGAGTTCATACGGGAGGGGAAGTTACTAAAGTTCCTCATTAATCGTTATGATGCTAACAAGCTAAAAAATATAGGCATAAATGTACTTTATGCTGTACAGTAACTGTAAAAATGAATACATAGACGCTACATTAAGTGCTTGAGAAGTTGAAATCTGTAGATTAACAACATTTGATTAACAAGGGGGTTACTTTTATTTAACATCCATGAATACGGTGGCCCATACACAGACAAGCAACAATGGCTGTATGAACAATTTTATCTCATTCCCTACGTTATTACACTATCATAATATGCACTCATGTTGCACCAACAGACCCTCCACTCTATGAGACTGTGGCAAATGAGCAACAGAGTGCTGGTCCCCAGCCATCAGGTCCACAGCCATCAGGTCCACAGCCATCAGGTCCACAGCCATCAGGTCCACAGCCATCAGGTCCACAGCCATCAGGTCCACAGGCCAATACTGGTGGCGTGGCACAACTGCCCACTGGTCCACAGCAGCCCATTCAGATGTTGAACATTGCTGGACCAGGACAGACATTCCTGCCTATTCAAGCTTATCCACAACCAGCTGCACCCTACTATGCAGGAAGTCCTTACCTCCTGCCTGAATACCTACCAGATCGTGCAGAACTGGTGGCATATCCAAACTTTGCACAAAAGCAGTATCTTATGATGCCACAGACAAGTGGTCCAATGTTTTATCCCATTGGTCAACAGGTAATTGTCAGATTGATGTTAGCAAATAACTTTTGTACATTGGATTCATTAAAATTGGGATAGTGTCCAGTAATAACGACATCTATTATACTGCATATCAATTGCAATAATTGGTATAAGGTACGAAACATGGTTAAACATGATATGAAATACAGTATTGGATAAAATGGATCAACGGTTGCCATATAAACCTATCCACATCACAGTGACCTCATCATTATGAGTTTGCCACACAGGTTAGACAAAACAATTGACTTAGATGGTAATTATTTTAATTTTTTTCTGGAAGAAATCGGTAATACTGTGGCTACGTGTGCACTTCATGATGTAATGGAACCAGCAATTATATATTAATCATTCAATGTACATACATGCGTAAAATTTGCAATATATAAAGTTGACAGCCCAAGGCGTCCTGAAGATACAGCGATTGATATATGAAGCATTTCTATTCATATAAATATAGTATTTGCCTTTTTACTGCTAAACCTTGTTCCATCACAGCCCAATAATCCAATGATAATCCAGCAACAACCAATCACATTTCCATCCAGCACTGTTGTTCGGCCATCAGCTGGGGATAATTACTTTACCCTTTCTGTTCTAATGACAATTCTGGTCCTCATCCTTGGAGGATGGCCATCACTACTGTGTACCATAGCTGCTGTGTTGATATCATTAACTGTGAGTTAAACTCTGTAAACAATTGCTTTCAAAATAGTGTCATTGTGTTTCATTAGGCAAAGGATGAAGAAAGACGCAGTAACATTGCATCTGCTAGGACAAAGGGCAATATCTCTCTGGGTCTCAACGTTGCAGCAGTTGTGTTCACCATAGTGGTGTGGAGTGTTGTGGCCATTCCAGTGGCTGTGACTGTTAGTGCAAAGTCTAGTGCCTGTGTTACATCATCTTCCTCTCCATACTACTGCTACATTACTTATTGTTATTACTATTCCTACTATTCCTACTATTCCTACCGAACGTGCTCCTACAGCTCGTACTACTCATATAGCGATGAATCCACTAACTACTACACCTCTGCCTCAATATATTGCTATGGATACTACTACCAGTACTGCCATTGATATGGCTGATATAAACATTTGAGCTTGAACTGTACAATGTATCTTATGACGCAGCTATTGAATATATTTTCACTGTAATACTCTATAGATTTTTTCCCCTGTTGTGGTAAGAACTGTTAATACTAGCACATTGTGATTTGTATTTTGGCCATTAGTTCACTGTCATGCCCTTGCACAAGGCATTGATAGCAATCCTATATAGCTTATTCACAATGGCAACAACTCTTTCAATGAAGTGAACACAATTGGACCATGATAACAAGCTGACAGCCAAAGAAGTGTTTTTGATCAGCTGCTCTATGTATTCATGCCACTATGAATATATCTCACTGTGTGGGATTAACTGCAGTGCAAATGCCACATCCATCAAGATTTGAAGTTCGTAAATTCCATGTAGGTTTTACCTGCTATCACACAGCACGTGTAACTGCCTCATAATTAATTACACTGAATCATTTTAGATGAAATGTGCCAGAAGAAACTGATGATCAAAACACTTGTTTGTCTTTCGGCTTGTTGCCATAAGGTCCATGTGTTCGCTTCATTAATTGTTAAAATACCTCTATAGTAACAATGAATACAAACAATGCTTGTTCTTGTTTACAGTGATTATATATTTATTTTTTAATACTATTACTGTAACATGAATGTATTACATGCAACACTTGTCACATGCAAACAAGTGTACTGAACATACAGTTCAACTACATTAACCATGGACTAACTCCCTACCCATGATGGCCCTTGCTGCAGATCTCATAAGTGATAGGTTGAGGCGCCCATAGATTTCGGCAACCATTTTGGGTTTAGGGATAGACTGGCTAATGGCCAACAGAGTTGCAAGGCATGAATAAACACACTGAGCCTCCTTCCCCCAGTTGCCATAGGTCTCTACAGCAAGGGGGATACATGTTTACCCTAACTCCTGGCATTTGGTGTCATTTGCAGCATGCTTTCGGGATTCAGCTGCATAGCCTGCTGCCCCAACAGCTGCACTAGCATTGCTCAGAGTGACTGGGGTAAGAGGTGAAGTGACTGTAACGTCGAAGAAAGCTGCTGGCTTTCCTCTGTCCCATCCCTGAACAAGGACATCTGCAGGGCAAGAGTTAACATGGTCCCTAGATAGACCATGCCCCACTTCAAGCCTCACAGATAGATGGGCACGACGACAAAAATCTGCAAAGATGTCACGCAATTGATTGTGCCTTGTAACCACATCCTCACCACGTCTGTAAGAGGCAGCGTGATGACCTAGAGGGTCAAGAATGATGTCGAGACAAATGGAGCACAGGGAACCTCCTGATGTACCAATACCCAACCACCACCTTGAGCAACCTGATATTCCGCAGAGAGCTAAGCCAGTGGAAGGGATGGCAGAGATCCAAAAGCCCTAACAGATCAATGTTTTGTTCACGTCTGAAGACGCCCTTTTGATCTACTGAGTGCCATTACAAGTAATGCAGGTGCCAATTGTAACCTAATAGTTCTGAATTACTTTCCAACAAAAGAAAGGTATATAAGGATTTTGAAAGCAACAGCAGGGTAATGAAAAGTGATCAAACAAAGCTGAGGGAAAGAATTAGGAAAGCAGAGATACCCCTCATTCATCTTCACAACATTTCAAGACTGTTGAAAATATACTGTGTTGTCAAGAGTGATAAATACTGGGGTCAACTTGGGTGAAACCGCTTAACCAGCTGCTATGGTTAGAACATTTAAATGCAAGACAATAATTGATAGGGGCAAAAAAGTATGGGACCTTGCATAATGCCTTGTGTTGTCCCCCCAGTACCCTTGGCAGAGCAAGTTAATATTGCACATTCAGCCCGATCCAGATAATCTATCCTGTAATTCATGGTGCAGCAATCACAGTGTTTAATCAAATAAGATCGTACAGCACGTCATTAAATACCCTCAGGTGTAACACTGCGCATGTCCATAATAAGAGCAGCTATAGCGCATGCGCTACACTATCCCCCCTCCTAGTGAATCTGTCCCTAGTCAAAAATGTTCGTTCCAAATCTGATCTGTCCGGCCGACTCCTCAATCTTTTCGACTGTCGAAGAAGTGGCAATGGCTCCACTGGCGGTTGTTCCTGCTGATCATCCTGAGGCTCCACCTCATGTTGCTCCTCCTGGCGCTCTGGCTCGAGATTATCCTCTTGAGGAGCAATCACCAAATTGTCATCTTCAGATTCCTAGCTCAGCATCGGATACATCTGATTCCTCAGCCTCAGAATCAACAGCTGCATCACGTGGTGCGGTTGTCCCTTGTTCGTATGTACCTCCCCGTGCACACGGCTTCAACCTGTCAAAATGAACAACAACTTTCTTGCGAGTGGAGTCCCTGTGTTGGATCAAGTATAACACATTACTGAACACTTTCACAACTTTATATGGACCCTGCCAATAAGAGTGTAATATAGCCGACTTCCCCCTGGGCACAGCAGGACAATACAACCAAACCCATTCACCAATCCCATACGGCTTTCCCGTCCGTCTGCGGTCATACACCATCTTCTGACGGCGCTGCCGCCATCCTAACCGTTCTCGCACCCTCTCATACGCAGTGTCCAGTCGAGCTCTCAAATCTTTGCTATATTGGTGTACCGGCTGAGGTGGAACATCTGGAGGCAACCCAAACATGACATCCACCGGCAGTCTGGCCTCACGTCCGAAGAGAGGAAATATGGCGTACACCCAGTGGACTCCTGTACACTTGTACGATAGGCTAGCATCACTGCTGGAATACAGAGGCAGTGTTGCCGCGATTAAGTACTTGCCCATAATCGTTTTAATCGCGATATTTAATCGGCGATACAATAATCATTAATAATCTTAAATAAACATTAATAAACCTTACGTAAGTGTGATGGCGATGTCAAAGAAAGAAGCTAAACCTATGAACGTGCCACAAAAAGAGGATGTGGTTAGTGTGGATCGTACTGAGCATAGAAGTTCAGCATGGCAATATTTTGGGATACATAAGAAGGCTCTAAATTCATCCTGGGTTGTGTGCTTGAAGTGCTACAAATTGGTATCAAGACATGACAACAACACTACCAACATGAGGTATCACTTGAAGTCTGCCCATGGAATAGACTTGCCTTCAGAGTAAGCCTTTAAAAATCAAATTGTTCATAGTATGAAAATTATCTGAAATTGTATGTTCAATGTAGCAGCTGTCAGAATGAAGGCACCAGCAGTACCTTGGATGTGTTTCTCGCTACATAACTACTTTGCTTGATGGTCTGCAAAGTCATTCACCCCCCATTCACTGGCAGCGTCACTCTAGCTGGGGCAACCTTCCTTCAGTTGTGCAGAGTGTACGATCGTTCATTCTTAAAGACATGCGAGCACGATGGGACCCCACAGACATCTTGCTAGGTATGGGGGCTATAACGCACCTAGGCCATAAAAGTTTATCGTGGCTAAATGCCACAAACAAGCAAACCATTATTGATCAGCTGCGCAGTGAAATGTTTGCAATTTCACATCCTAATGCAGACACAGCAGGAGCAGGTGCCATAATCGGAACCTACGCGAGTAGGTTCCATATAGGAATCCAACAGGATCATGAATGTCATTAAAAAAACGTCACTCACGTCTAGCGGGACATTTAAGAATCGGGTCACTTCGCTCTTAAGGCGTTTCCGCACTAGCAAAGGCAAACCGGATCGATCCGCATTGTGGCCAATGAATTTAATCAGTGAGTGCAGTGATCCATATACACTGATTAAATTCATTGGCCGCAATGCGGATCGATCCGGTTTGCCCTTGCTAGTGCGGAAATGCCTTTAGTGGCAATCGAGCGATATCAAAAAGGACAACAGTTCTGCGTTGTATCTGTGTTACAAGACGGTGTACTAACTTTTAGAGAACAAAAATACTCGTCCCCATGGTCCGTACCCAGTCCCACCTAAAATTTCTCCTCCGTCGGCTTCTTATTCTTATTCTTCTTCCTTTCGGAGAGTATAACTCACGACAGGAACGTTTGTAAAGCACGCCAAGTGTACCAATCGCTTCAGGATGCGTCCGCAGGTTATCTTCGGGGGTCTGTTAGACGCCTAACTGTTCGGGCAATTAACTAAAGCGAATATTACCTCATTTGGTATTCGATTAAAAATACCGGATTAGCTATTTTTAATTTAATAATAGCCACGTGTCGTGGGCGTGATTCAAATTCTTAATATTCCCGCACGCTGTGGAAGAGGTATACGCACTGAATCTAGAGCCCTTTAGGGTCCCTACAACGCCATGTATAAATGTCCAACCATAATGCTAAATGGTTGAGAAACGGAATGGAGCAGTGATATGCGATTCAAGGTATCATTTTCTGCATGACGCCTGTGCGTTACTCTCAACTCTATCATTCGTTACGCAGCTTGAAATGAAAGCCAAAACTACCATACACGTAAGTACCCTACACTATCGCATATAATTGTTTTGACCGAATTGATTTCTATACTATAGCTTCTTATATAGCATAACTTTCGAATTCTGTCGGTGGAACTACATACGCGATCAGATACTACGGTATACAGTCTACAGCAGATATATGTGAAGCAAGAGGCTCCAATTAGAATGTGTCTCCCCACACCACCACCCTTACTGGAAAAAAAAAAAACCCGGCAACAACTAGCCACTCGTACACCTACAGATATGTCAAACGAGTGCAATACAAGACACGACAAGGTGTCAAGCGCGCTACTGAAAGGACCAACAAAGCGACCACCCGAAGGTGCGTTACACCATGAATGTTGGATCTGGACATAAATTGTAGCATGTATAGTGTATCGCTAAAATATTTTATGCAACAGTTACAGCGGAAGATAATGCGTCTCTCTCCGTGCTGTTGTCTGAAATGTGTGCACGCTGTTCGCTGACAACAATTTCGTAATTGTGGTGCATAGTTTATATCTGATAATAGTGTCAAAGTTGCGCGTGCATGATGTGTATTGTGGTGCATAATTTATATCTAATAATAGTGTCAAAGTTGCTGACGACAACGTATTGTGGCATGGTTTATCTGATAATAGCGTGAGATCAGTGGGTACATGTAATCTTTGTCTGATGTATTATATGGCTTCGCTTGCCAGTGGAGGATTTGTTTAAACTAACGGTTGTTTAAATCAGGTCCAGGTTCAGGAGTCACTCCACCTGCTCCACATCCAGGTCCAGGAGTGTTTCCATGTCCAGCTGCAGGATTAGCTCCACCTGCTCTACCTGCTGTATATCCTGGATACAGAAGTATATCCTGATCCAGAATATACAGCAGTATATCCTGATCCAGGATATACATGCAAGATGACACGCTCCTGGGTTTCATTATAGCTATACTTGTACTTATTGTTTAAATAGTAATACTGTGTATTTTAATGGTACACCCACACCTCAACAAAATTGCATGGCCGCGAGATTCTAAAATAAAACTGTCATTTGACATTCTTGCTACATGGTTACGTTTCAAGAACTAAATACAATACTAAATCCACCAAAAAATGTAGGAAACAAGTGATAAAAACATTCTCTATGCGAGAAGGTTGGTGGTATATAGGAATCAAAGGCGGTGGTGGTGTAAAAAGCAAGGGAACAAGGATTGTGATTGAAAAGGAAAAATGAAATAGACCTATATTAGCAAACACAGTTAAACATGACGGCATGCTGTTAATATAGGTCTATTTCATTTTTCCTTTTCAATCACAATCCTTGTTCCCTTGCTTTTTACACCACCACCGCCTTTGATTCCTATATACCACCAACCTTCTCGCATAGAGAATGTTTTTACAAGTGATAAAAACATTCTCTATGCGAGAAGGTTGGTGGTATATAGGAATCAAAGGCGGTGGTGGTGTAAAAAGCAAGGGAACAAGGATTGTGATTGAAAAGGAAAAAAGAAATAGACCTATATTAGCAGCATGTCGTCATGTTTAACTGTGTGTGCTAATATAGGTCTATTTCATTTTTCCTTTTCAATCACAATCCTTGTTCCCTTGCTTTTTACACCACCACCGCCTTTGATTCCTATATACCACCAACCTTCTCGCATAGAGAATGTTTTTATCACTTGTTTCCTACATTTTTTGGTAGATTTAGTATTGTATTTAGTTCTTGAAAAGTAACCATGTAGCAAGAATGTCAAATGACAGTTTTATTTTAGAATCTCGTGGCCATGCAATTTTTGAGGTGTGGGTGTACCATTAAAACACACAGTATTACTATTTAAACAATAAGTACAAGTATTTCATTTATAACCCAGGAGCATGTCATCTTGTATAGGATATACTGCTGTATATTCTGGACCAGGATATACTTCTGTATATCCAGGATATATAGCAGGTAGAGCAGGTGGAGCTAATCCTGCAGCTGGAAATGGAACCACTCCTGGACCTGGACCTGAAACAGGTGATTTAAACAAACCATTAGTTAAAACAAATCCTCCACTGGCAAGTGAAGCCATATAATACATCAGACAAAGATTACATGTACCCACTGATCTCACGCTATTATCAGATAAACCACAATACGTTGTCATCAGCAACTTTGATACTATTAGATATAAATTATGCACCACAATACACATTAACATTATTACGAAATTGTTGTCAGCGAACAGCGTGCACATATTTCAAACAACAGCACGGAGAGAGATGCAATATCTTCCGCTGTAACTGTTGCATAAAATATTTTAGCGATACACTATACATGCTATAATTTATGTCCAGATCCAACATTCATGGTGTAACGCACCTTCCGGGTGGTCGCTTTGATGGTCTTTTCAGTAGCGCGCTTGACACCTTGTCGTGTCTTGTATTGCACTCGTTTGGCATATCTGTAGGTGTACGAGTGGCTAGTTGTTGCCGGGTTTTTTTTCTGTAAGGGCGGTGGCGTGGGGGAGACACATTCTAATTGGAGCCTCTTGCTTCACATTATCTGCTGTAGACTGTATACCGTAGTCTCTGATCGCGTATGTAGTTCCACCGACAGAATTCGAAAGTTATGCTATATAAGAAGCTATAGTATAGAAATCAATTCGGTCAAAACAATTATATGCGATAGTGTCGGGTACTTACGTGTATGGTAGTTTTGGCTTTCATTTCAAGCTGCGTAACGAATGATAAGAGTTGAGAGTAACGCACAGGCGTCATGCAGAAAATGATACCTTGAATATTCGTCAGGAGCCTTCCTATAACGTTATCGCTGCTCCATTCCGTTTCTCAACCATTTGGCATTATGGTTGGACATTTATACATGGAGCCGTAGGGACCCGAAAAGGC
Source organism: Eunapius fragilis (assembly GCA_963681505.1). Lineage (NCBI taxonomy): Eukaryota > Metazoa > Porifera > Demospongiae > Spongillida > Spongillidae > Eunapius > Eunapius fragilis. The sequence goes on along the minus strand of OY811977.1, from coordinate 3,074,885 downwards.
TCTTGGATTCAGTGCGTATACCTCTTCCACAGCGTGCGGGAATATTAAGAATTTGAATCACGCCCACGACACGTGGCTATTATTGCATTTAAAAATAGCTAGCTGATGTAATTGGGTATTTTTAACCGAATACCAAATGAGGTACTATTCGCTTTAGTTAATTGCCCGAACAGTTAGGCGTCTAACAGACCCCCGAAGATAACCTGCGGACGCATCCTGAAGCGATTGGTACACTTGGCGTGCTTTACAAACGTTCCTGTCGTGAGTTATACTCTCCGGAAGGAAGAAGAAGAAGAAGAATAAGAAGCCGACGGAGGAGAAATTTTAGGTGGGACTGGGTACGGACGATGGGGACGAGTATTTTTGTTCTCTAAAAGTACACCGTCTTGTGACACAAATACAACGCAGAACTGTTGTCCTTTTTTATATCGCTCGAATGCCACTAAGAGCGAAGTGACCCGATTCTTAAATGTCCCGCTAGACGTGAGTGACGTTTTTTTAATGACATTCATGATACTGTTGGATTCCTATATGGAACCTACTCGCGTAGGTTCCGATCACTTGTCACTTTAGATCCTGATGTTATAGAGCCACCAGCCAAACGCAGAGCCACTGAAGCAGATGATGATTTCAATGTATTGTTTGGCTGCTCAGATAATACTGAACAAGAAGCGGTTCATGCTCTTGATGACGACATAGATGATGAGATGCAGAGATACCTGAAGGAGGTGGAAATAAACTTTCGCAAAGATGATCCTTTGACGTGGTGGAAATGTCATGAAACTTCTTTTCCGATTATTTCCAAGCTCGCAAGTAAGTATTTGACGATTCCAGCATCTACAGCTCCGTCAGAAAGAGTATTTTCTACGGCAAAAAATATATTACAGAAAAAACCAAATCGGCTCAGTAAATGCATTTTTCTTAAGAAAAACTCTAAATTTCTGTAGCGTATAGCCATATACGCTGACAAGATGACAATAGAATGAAAGTATACTGTAAGTTTACATGTGATATGATTCGAACTAGTTCTATTAAGAAACAAACCATGCCCTATATTTTCCGTATACTTTTCCGTTAGCGTCCGCATACATTAATCGCGATTGATAGCATCATTAATCGCGATGCGATATAACATTTAAATCGCGATATATCGCGGCAACACTGTGTAACAGAGGTCCCAATTCGTTCATCCTCTCTCGATGCAATGCTAAGGAGATCAAGCAAAGTACGATTAAAGCGTTCGACCAACCCATCAGTTTGCGTGTGATAAGGCATAGTCCTTGTCTTGTGAACTCCCAACAGCAAACACACTTCCTTAAACAGGGCGGACTCAAATTTCCTCCCCTGATCGGTGTGCAGAACATCAGGGGCTCCAAACCTGCTGACAAAATGACTCACAAACATGTTAGCAATAGTTTTTGCTTCCATGTTAGGTATTGGATAAGACTCCACCCATTTCGTAAAATAATCCCCTAACACTAGAATGTACTTGTTCCCTCTATCCGTGAGCGGCAGAGGACCCAGGATGTCCATGGCCACACGCTGGAATGGGCCACCAGCCAACACCTGCTGCATTGGGGCACGATTGCTCCGTGGAGGTGACTTCCGTGCCGCACACAATTCACAAGCTCGACACCATGCAGTCTTCGATATCATGGCGCTGACCCGGCCAGTAAGAACGGGAACGGACTTTCTCCAAAGTCTTGAACATTCCAAGATGACCACCACTGGGAGAGCTATGAAGTTGCTGCAGGACAGAGCCTATCGAACTCCGAGGTACTACCAACTGAAGATGTTTATTGCAACCCTTTCCCGGAACATCTTCCCACTGTCTAAACAGAACCCCATCCCGAACTACCAGGTGTTTATACTGTGCCCACAATGTCTGCAGAGTGTACTGCCCTCACTTGGCAAAGCAGCTGGTGGAGACGAATCTTCTATCCAGGAAATTACCCTTCGAAGATCAGCATCAGACCCCTGCATCTCCTTAGGGTTCTGGGATACGTTAGCTTCGGCTATATATACTTGTAACCGTTAATTATTATTAACGATAACGTATTTCTTCAGGCCCGATACGATAAGCGGGGTGCTGTCCACTTTAGGCCCGACGATACGAAAAGCGGGGGGGTGCTGTCCTCTTCAGGCCCGATACGATAAGCGGGGTGTGCTGTCCGCTTTAGGCCCGATACGAAAAGCGGGGCGGGGGGGGGGGGGGGGGGGGGGGTGCTGTACACTTCAGGCACAATACGAAAGGCGGGGGCTGCTTAGCAGAAGAGGGGGAGGTACCCTACATGAAAGGGCAACTCGATGAATAGCGCGCGCTTTACAATTCACTATTAACGACTTCTGAAATTTTAATAACTCAAGTGCAAAAATATCTGGGGGCTAAAGGCCCCACCCCCCCCCCCCCCCCCCCCCCCCCCCGAGTCTGACCTGAAGTACCCCCTTCGCTGAAATCCTAGATACGCCACTGATGGTGGGGTATGCTATGTCTCCATAAACAACTATGTTGCATGCACGCAGCATTTGCTCCTCGAATACAAAGTCCTTCCCTAAATCGAAATGCCTCTACTCCTCACTTTGTTTATCAACTGTATACAGTGCACCGCCCCACATCAGAAATAGGGATAGATGTAGATATCAACCATTTTATACTCATTTCACTTCCAAATGCACCAACTGATACACAAAAGTCCACACGTAATAATGAACAATGACTACTGCATAGCATCATATCATTATCATCCAGTTAGAATAGTGTCAGGAAAGGATTGCCATCTTCTTGAAATGGATTTCATTTCATCCTATTTAAAAGAGACCAGTGAATCAAACAGTTGATGGTGTACCAACGCAATGTACCATTCGTAGCTTGGTGGATGTTATGGTGAAAGAGATAAGACCAAAACCAACATCTAAGAAACAAATAAAACCAATTAACTCTGTACAATCATATAGCAGATGATATATCACACTGCTGCCTGTTACCAATTCCATAGATGCAGGAACTAAAGAAGGTTAACCCCACCAAATCCTCTGTGTAGAATTTATATCAGAAATGCCCTGCGTGCAAGTGTGTATGTGTGTGTGGGTGTGTATGTGTTGTATATGCGTGTAACAACACGATGTCAGTTAAATTTGCAAGCATACTGGATTTGGCATATGCTAGGAATAGCTTAACCCAGGCACTGCTTATCTCCACAAGTCAACCTCCATATATGGGCATCAAAAGATTGTATGATACCCAACAGGTCAAATTATCAGGACCTACGTTAGTAGGTCCTATGTAGGATTTGAAGTGTGATGAATACGATTAGCAAAACACCAGATTCCACTATTGCCGTTGCACCGTAGAATTCAGTTGGACTTTAGCGAGCGTATTTGGATACAGACAACAATTATCTACAATGTAATCAAACTGCCGACGCTTAGAAAGCTCAGACAACAGAGATAACGCTCTCTCGTTCCCACACTCGAACCTGAAAAAAAGTTTCTCCATCTTCTTCTTCTTCTTCTTCTTCCGGATCTGATAAGATAAGATTTGCTCGGATAAGAGGTTTATTGCATTGTATCTTTGTCACGATTGAAGTATAATGTTAGCCGTTATGCGGAAGCACTAGAACCAACAAGTTAGAAACTTATTGTCGAGTTGGATTTGTTTTATTATGTTAGTAACGAGAGTTATGCTTGACACAAATTTCAATCTCTAGCAAACTTAGTTTTGTTAGTATAGCCCACAACAGATTTTATCGGTCTTTGGAAGACATAAAAGTGGGCGGGAACGTGTGGTTGAACACGTTCTATATTTCATACATGTATAGTGCATGCGCTACAGTTACTATTCAATTGTTGTCACGGTTGTACCAAAAGCTTGACGTGTCTGGTTTGTTTTCTTCTAAATGCCGTCACGTCGATCGCGAAGAGAAAAGAATCGTGCAAAGAAGATCGCAAAGTTAAATGATGACTGTTGTGTTGGCGAGTCGCAAGATATTGAGGAGCGTGACAGTTTTCAAGAAGCGCATGAAAAAAAGAAGACTTGCGACAGGAAGCGCTACAAAGCCGATCCTGAGAGTAAGAAGGATAGCATGAAGGTCCAATACTGGCTTGATCCGGAAAGTAAGAAATTATGAGAGCATGAAGGCCCAATACTGGCTTGATCCGGAAAGTAAGAAGGATAGCGCGAAGGCCCAATACTGCCTTGATCCGGAAAGTAAGAAGGATAGCGTGAAGGCCTACTATGATCAAAATCGAGAACTGATTTTAGCCTCCAAACAAGATCAATATCAGGCAAATCCAAAGAACAAGAGAGATATCTCAAGGATAAACAGCTGCAGGAAAAGAAATACTATGAGGTAGGAGTGTTTGCAATGTTTGGGTGCAATATGTCCTACACGCAAGGGACCGATGTATTGTATCGTGTGCGTGTGTTCGGGAAAACGAATAACGCCAGATCAATTTGCATTGGAGTATATGCTTGCCAGCTTTGATACTCTCTGAGGGGATTTTTATACCACATTCACACTACATGTCTGTGAATGTTGACTATTATATTTTTATAAAACCACATGCCTGTCAATGGATACCATATATGGTGGCCCAGCATGTGTCTTTAAACCTTGCCATACAGGATGTAGCATCTATGGCTGCTAAAATATGTTCCCTAGGTTCTTTGTGTAAACTTTGACACAAATATTTTAACTTACAGCTGTACAGTCTATAAAACCACATGCCTGCCTCCTTCCTGTATGCATACCATATTTGGTGGCCCAGATGTGTCATAGCTTCTATGGCTGCTAAAACATGCAGGGCCATGATGATCTCTAATTTTCAGCTGGAACCTATTACATGCACCTCTCTTAAGGGCTATCTATCTGCCTCGCTTTGCAGGACTAACTAACTTCCTGCATGATTCCATGTGTGGTGTCCCAGCATGTGGTCTTAAACTTTGACACATACACTGCGCTGCAAATCTGAACATGGAGCAATCCTTCCCTGGGTTCTCCAGTACATCATCTGGAACCAATTAAAGCTCTTTTAAGAGCTATCACTCTGACTAAGAGATTTATGCTTTGCAGGATTATCAAATGGCAAATGGGGTTGCGGCTGTGCCCTTGACTGCATGTAAATTAATGGATCTGTCTCTATAGGCCCTAACCCCGGATTATGAGTTCACACAATTATATGTTGTACTCACAACCCAATCCTTATATCAGTTGCTGTACGTTCTCTATACAAAACTGCTCTTAAAAATAGGCTTGCCTCCCTCCCATGTATGTGTTCATATGTCAAGGAGTCTAACATGTTTCTCTGTGTCAACATTTATCTTGCAACTTTGCATTCATAAAACCACAAGCCTGCCCCTTCCTCCATATACGGTGGCACAGTGTGTGGTCTAAAACCTAGCTTCTATGGCTGCTAAAACATGCACATGGACCACCAATCATCTTCCATGATGTTCTCCTGTTTTCAGCTGGAACCAGTTACCTATTAAATGCAGCTCTTTTCTAACAGTTTCAATTTGGATAAGCGATTTATGCTTTGCAGGTCTAGCTAACTTCCTGCATGATTCCATGTATGGTGTCCCAGCATGTGGACTTAAAATCTCTATGGCAGCAAACCTGAACATTCCTGTGTTCTCAAGTACATCATTGTAATTTATATATTTTTAAAAAAGTATTTTACCCATGCATAAGTTAAAGTGGCAGCAACCCTAGGCCTCTCTCTACATGTGATTATGTGCAGTTTTACATATATCAGCAAATACTAGCCATTTGAAAAGCAGGCCGTCTTAATTCAGCCCCACCCCCACCACCACATATAAAGTTGGTTTGTTCAACACATTTATTATGGGAGGCCGTTCGAGTTCCAATAATTTAATATTAGATCTAGATCAGTTTTGGTTTATATAAAGCAACTTTTCTCACTCACTGTTTACTTTAAGATATGGAAGAGGTATGCATGTGTACATAGGATTTGCATGCATGGCATTATATCTATATAATATATATTATTACCCTTGTAGGTCACGGCAGAAGTAGCTGAGAATCTGTTTGCTGTTGACTCGGGTGAGGAGGGCTCTCCCTACTTTCCGATACCGGTCCTGGTCCCTGCTCCGGTCCTGCTTGCCCCAGCTCTGGCCCCAGCTCCGCCACTGCCCCCAGCTCCGCTGCTCCCACCTGCGCCACTGCTGGCCCACGCTCTGCTTGCCCCAGCTCCGCCACTGGCCCCTGCTCCGCTGGCCCCAGCTCCGCCACTGCATCCAGCTCCAAATGCGCCACTGCTGGCCCCTGCTCCGCTGGCCCATGCTCTGCTTGCCCCAGCTCCACCGCTGTCCCCTGCTTCGCTGCTCCCATCTGCACCACCGCTGGCCCCAGCCCCATGGGGAATATGGCCCCATCTGTACTGGGGGCCTCCCGGAGCTCGGCCGTATAGAAGGCAGCGAGGAAGGGGGAGGGGTGGACTTCACCTTGTGTCGAAAAATTCGTATATTTATTATAATTACAACTAATGTTTTTTGAATGCTATATAGCAGGGCTACCGTTCGCGCCGTATCGATCTTCCGACCAAGTTAAGACAGTTTAGTTAAGAGCATGCATGTGATTGCGCCGGGATGAATTACTTCCTCACCATGCGCAGTAATCTTGCATTACACGGCATGATTATTCAATACATGCATCTCTGGCATAAAAATGTGTGAAACAAGATATAAAATTTTAATTAAAATAAAATTGGTGATGTAGGATTTGTAGACAGCAATTGAGTAAAAAAAGTAAGGAAACAAGGAATTACGGATATTAGGTATTCATTTAATTATAAATATTACAGACCTACATTATTTAGCAAATCTACCTCCTTGAAATTCTGTGCTAAATGTAGGTATGTAATATTTATAATTAAATGAATACCTAATATCCTAATTCCTTGTTTCCTTACTTTTTTTACTCAATTGCTGTCTACAAATCCTACATCACCAATTTTATTTTAATTAAAATTTTATATCTTGTATAACAGAACATGTGTGTGTGTGTGTATGTGTGTGTGTGTGCATGTGTGTGTGTATGTGTATGTGCATGTGTGTGCGTGTAACAACACGATGTCGGTGTGGGCTAAATTTGCAAGCATACTGGATTTGGCTACAACAACTAGGAATAGCTCAACACCTACACCATACATGGGCATCAAAAGCTTGTATGATACCCAACAGGTCAAAATAAGTACTTGTGTGTGTGTGTGTGTGTGTGTGTGTGTGTGTGTGTGTGTGTGTGTGTGTGTGTGTGTGTGTGTGTGTGTGTGTGTGTGTGTGTGTGTGTGTGTGTGTAGTGTTAAATCACAAAGTCAGTATGTGTTCAATTTGCAAGCATACTGGATATGGCATACTGCTTATCTCAATCAATCTGTAACCCAATGTCAACCTCCATATATGGCTTCAAAATAAAACAATGTGTGTGTGCATGTGTGTGTGCGCGTGTGTGTGTGCATGTGTGTGACAAAGTCAGTGTGGGCTCAATTTGCAAACGTACTGGATATGGCTGGGAATAGCTTTATCTAGATCAATCTACCCACAGTGTACACAGGTCAACCTCCATGTATGGGCATCAAAAGAGCTTGGGGGGGGGGGGGGGGGGGTGTTAAATAACAGTACCTGTGTGTGTGTGAGTGTGTGTGTGAGTGTGAGTGTGTGTGTGTGTGTGTGAGTGTGTGAGTGTGTGTGTGTGTGAGTGTGTGTGTGTGTGTGTATGTGTGCACATGCGTGTGTGCTTTTGAAAAGCTGAATGTGCTGGTTGTGGCCATGTGTACAAAGGCCAGCTGCGGGTCACAGTTATGACAGAAAGAGCCCAAAGATCTTCATGAATATTCCATGGGTCATGTGGAGCCCAGGTATCCATCCTACCAGTGTAAATACACAATTGAGATACTGACCCGTGACTGCTTATGTGTACGGGAACACCAAAGTGTGGCTCTGATATGCATTACACCTCCAGAAGCCATAAGGACCTATGGTTAGAATGGTTAGATGTGATGGTTTCCAGTGTTCTTTCTGGAAAGGCTCCTATGCATGCAACTAGCATTTGATCCATATCTATTTCTGGTCAGCGGTCGACATTAGGTGAGTGATGTGGTGGTACAACCCTTTATTTTATTAACTGTGATGAGACCTTTTGGATGTGCCTGTGTATGCTTGTCACCTCTCTTGGGCTGATATCTGGGTAGACTTTATATGCACATATATGTACATGTAAGCTTTCATCATGTGTCTTCCATTGATATTGTCTATTTGCATCCGTGTGTACACCTGTACACATATTGGGTAATATGTGTACAGGGGAGCACAAATTACTTACCCTACCTTATCTTTGTAAGTAATGACATCTGTCATTCAAAAATCAATATCTGAGTACACAACAGATAATTAATTGATGGTCACTAATAATTCAAATTATTTGATTGTTATCTGACAAATAAACCGCATTAGAAAAACAAAGAAAACTTTGTGCATGCGACTGAGGTGTACGTGTACGCAGAGCAAGAGGATGTGTTGACAGTGGAGGCACGAGCACTGAAGGTTCGAATAATGGAGGTGCAAATGGTGGAGGCGCGAGTAGTGGAGGTGCAAATAGTGGAGGCGCGAATAGAGGAGGCACGATCGAGTACTGATGGCTCGAATAGTGGAGGCACAAATAGTGGAGGCACGAATGGTGGAGGCGCGAATAGTGGAGGCGCGAGTAGAGGAAGCACGAGCACTGAAGGCTTGAATAGTGGAGGCACAAATAGTGGAGCACAAATGGTGGAGGTGCGAATAGTGGAGGAGCAAGCACGGAAGGTGCAAATAGGGAAAGCGTGAGTAGTGGAGGCATGGTAGGGAATTAGAAGTGGCAGAGGAAGTGCAAGCAGTGGCAGAGGGAGTACAAGTAGAGGTTGAGGAAGTGCAAGTAGAGGTATAGGAAGTGCAAGTAGGAGTGAAGGAGTAAAACCTCAAAACCTAAAGCAGCAGTCTGCCCTGAGATGGTGGAGTGATACTAACATGAACATTGTTGCTGTTTTTTGATACACAAGTGATTGAATTTGCATGATTCTTTTGCAATGAACATCATTTTCCTACATAGGACTAATTTGTGTACACCTGTACACATTTTACTGCAAAACTTTCCTGATACAACCACATGAATAATTTCATATTATATAGTTACTATATCATGCCCTCTATCACTTTCAATACTCATTTGAAAACAGTATACTACTATAGTGAAGTAATGTAATATGTGTACAGGCATACACAAATTAGAGCATATGACTGTAAAAGTGATTACCAAAAAGAAACAGCATTTGTTTGGTGTGCATACAAAACAAACTATGTGGATAAAATTTGACTTATTGAGAATGTTCCCATCATGTTTGTTTTAATCTCTAACTTTTACAGTGTTCTGCAGTGCTATAGATAACAGGATTAAGAGTTGTTATTGCAATTAGCCAAAATTAGCATTTCATGACACACTTAACCACAAGTTAACACCACCATAGGGGGTATAGATTTTCACAAGTTGTGCAAAATGCTCACTGCTGGTATGAGATATAATGCAGCAAAATGAAAGGAGTAATTTGTGTACCACTGTACACATTTTAGGATGCAAATAGACAATATACATCTGTGGAGCTGTAATATGTTGTAGCTCTGTGCTGCTATTCAGATGTTCAGAAAATTCGGTACATTTATATATGATGGCCTGTTTCTCTTTCTTGTAGCCACCAAAAGGCAGCGTTGCCGGACCTTATAGTTGTGCGGATCGAGTCAACTACTGTGACCGGATTGTATAACAAACCATGCCGATTATTCATAAAGAACACATTCGTGATTTGTGTGTTGAAAGAAAAAATGTGACACGTCCTAACCATGTGTTTGCCTATTGTGATGCTTCTTCTCGATGATGCTACGTCCTGACCTCCTTGGGAATTTGCCTGGCGTCCGCCTCATAGGCTTGAACTTACCCCCCTTCGCTATAGCAATGGTGTAAAAGTAGGATGCGCGTTTAAAGGAAACGCAACAAAGCGCTTGCGCATATGGGATATACTTACCTACGATGAACATCAAGATCAAAGAACCATGTTTTGCCCATATCTGACCTATATGAAGGATGGATATGGCTCGCTCAAAAAGTAGCATTGATAATGAGATGTGGATTATAGTTCCAAAACCATTTACGGTATTGTTCTAATTGTAACCTAGTGTCCAGCCGCAAACTACTGTGCACTAGACAAGTATTAACCCATAATTTCAATAAGCCAACATCCCAGTTAATTAATTAATTTGCATTTAGCCATGTATCCGTCGTATCCATGGAAGCTACATTAAAAACACTCAACAAGATGGCCATATCCAGAAATGAGTGGTCACCAAAGTTACAAAAGTTTCAAATTTGCATTTTCTGATATTTCATTGGGTGGATTCTCTTGAGAAAGTTAGAGTAAGATAAAATATGATTTTTTTTTTAATATTCATTAATTTGTTTTCATAACATATTCAAGAGTATTTATTAAGTATATGTATGGAAAGTATTAGTACTTGATATTTTCTAAGGGACTAAGGGGTGTACTAAAAATGTGACATGCCCTATAATAACTAGTATGGAGCATAATTATTTAGCAATTTATAAATTACCCCCTTTGTATTGAAAGTTTTAGTTCCTGGAGGAAAAATAGTACTTCCCATAGAAAATGACAATTTTACAACCTAATTATTGTATTCAACATCCTGTAATTCTTAGGCTTTACTAGATATCCAAATTGGACACTATCCTCACAACAACCTAGTATTTATTTGAGCTTGTGTAGTAATTACTGGATCTCTAGTTTTCGTTCCTGTTTTTAAAAATTGGGTCATCTAGTAAATTTTTCGCGTCAATATGCCGATACCATGGATACGTGCGTCACGTGACTCAGGAGGGACAACAAAATAATAACTAAACCAGAGCACGTGCCATCAATCCACACCCGCTTGTCTCTCGTCCCAGACCGCTAATATTTTGAATTGCTTTCACTCTGGTAGGGTGTAAGCTTGAATGCTGTGCTTTCGAACACTGCCTTTGTAAGCTGTTGTTTGATGTTCGTGCTTCACAAGCCCTGATGCATTCGTCAGAACCAGTGGCATTACATCCCGCGGATCCTAGGTTTCATAAGGCCATTCCAAATGAGAAAATAGTTTCCCGTCCGGACCTTTTTTGGCTCATCATGCGGGCGGGCGGCTATTATCCATTATTTACTTTAAATCATATTATGCACGTATACATCACATCAGCCCGCCGCCAGCACCTCTTTTGAGTGTATTATGTATACCTTTGGTGTTCTACACAACCAAAACCTTTTCCTCGGTACACGGGTGTACACAACCTGCAACAGTATGTCAACGACCTCTTTCCGATAAGTGTTAAACAAGTTGGTACACGCCCGGCGGGCAACAACCTCGTTGACAGCTGTAAACCACAGCACAGATAACGCCTGTCAACAACCCGCAACGTGACCGTATAAAACCTGTAACAGGGGCGTACAATCCATATATGGCCATGGTCTTGAACTCTATATATACGTCACTTTAAAAATATATTTTTTAAACGGTTTTAACAATACAATACACATTGTAACAATACAATAACTGTGTCCAATCATGTTCCAACACAAGATTGGTACTAGAAATTTCCTCCCTTTCAACCATGGTTTGAGTTCGGGTCTCTTTAAATTTGCAGTGATTTTGACATTCGTGAATCATGGAAACGGTGTCACAATTCTTGTGCTGTCCACAGTGAAGATTGTTTTTGACAGTGTGAACAGAGGGCATTCAAAGCTGTTTAAGCATTGCTGTCCATTGGGTAGCTCCAGGGGATCAAAACCTTGCACAAGGCACAGAGTATGGTCTGACTCCGTTTTGATAGTAGCCAGAAGCTGGCGATATGTAAACTATAATGGGCAGGGCCAGGGTAAACAAAATAACACCAAATTTGTCTTCTTTACCTGACAAAATACTGGGTGCAGTTCCACATAATCTCCTGAATGAACTAAATCAGAGCTCTGAGAGGCAACAGCTCTATATTCCTTTACATCACCATCGGAAGTTCCTATATGTGCAATAACAGTAAATGGAGGATTCTGTTGCTGAAGTTCGTCTATTGTTCCATCCATTGTGGTAGAGTGGAGCTTGAGTGTGCTGAATCGACCATGGTATGACGTTGCCTATTGGAAGCTAATACTCAAAAGCATCCTTAGTATCCTGATAGCCACTCAAGGGCGGACCCAGGAATATTGAAAGGGGGGGGCTAGATAGGGGGTCCGGGGGCTGTGCCCCCGGAAAAAATTTTGAGCATTGAATTCGTGGTTTCGATACTTTTTTTCACACCTTTGAACGGTAAGTTGCAATTTTAGTCCATTTGCTTAAACGGCCAGAGGCAGCCCCAGCATCTATCGAGGGGAGGGGCAGACACACGAGGGGCGCCAAAAGGGGCGTGGCTTACGATACTTCTGATGCGCGCGTAACCGTTTGACTCTGGATTGTTGCTAATAATGCATGCGAGCGAGCGCTAGAAGCTAAATTATGCTTCGCATGTTGTGGATTAGGGATTGAAGGTGGGGGGAAGGTAGCGCCATAGCCTGGGGAGGGGGGCTGGGGGCTAAGGCCCCCTGGGCGCCCCCTCCGGCCGCCTATGAACGCTCTTGATCAGCTAAAACAGTGTCCCCAGCATCACACCTAAATTTTAGCAGTTCTGTGTCTTCAAGGTACTTTACATTCTCATTGATGTTGACAGCAATTCGTCATTATTCGTAATTCGCGCTACCGCTTTGTGGCTCGGGTTGTGGTTCAGCTATGAATATCTCATCGTCATTAATTGGGACTTCTTTTCGTACGTCACGCGTTGACTCGTTTTCACAAGTACGAAGATCGAGGCACTTCGGATCGGGAGCCTGAAGGGGCGTGGTACAAAATAAAAAGGGGCGTGTTCTAAGGGAAAGGGGGGGGGCTATAGCCCCCTCAGCCCCCCCCCTGGATCCGCCTCTGCCACTCACCATTCTTGCTGTGCCTGACTTATAAATTACACATTTACACATACCTTTAGGAAGAATTGAACAACTATTCCAGTAGCAAGCCCCACTTGTGGATGGAGAAAAGTGACACAGTCCCTCAGAAACACAGGCCGGTATGTCATGAGACAGTGAAACCATTGGAGCAGAAAAACGAGTGTCTGTGTTCCATCTAGTTCCATGGTAAATCTCCCTGCACATTCAATACTGTAACAATTGAGTCATATTACCCAAACACTGATACCTTACCTGAAGGTGTTTGTTGACTCAACAGGGTAGCGAACCAAACTGGAAGCTAGTTTCTGACCAAGACAATGAAAAATGATGGAAGACATAGAAATATAATAGTAGGGATAACCTTGTGGAGACAAGCACTGAGAAAGAAAAAAGTAATAATTGCATCGAAAACTATACACAACATAAAATATTACATGTGTAGGTGGAAGGTAACCTGGCAGTTTAAAGGTTTTCACCGCCGCATTCATGGTAGGCACAACAAGGCCTGCTGTCCTCAGAATAAACCAGAAAAAAGTTAGGTTGGAATTCCCCTGAATAATGGAGCATACATGCCACATTGTTGTGTGACTAACATTACATACCAGAGGGTGAGGGCTATGAATAAGGAAGAAGAGCAGAGCAAAAAGATGGCTTTGAAAAGGATTAGAACCCGTCTGTCCTGAGGCTTCTAAGCACTGCAAGAGTTCTTGCAGAGATACTATGATGATCAGAGATAATATTATTTCTGCTATGTTAACCCAGCCATATGGACCCATCGTACATAAACAATTAGTTGCATACCATCATCCATGTTAAATGTCTCATCATCAACGTCATCTTTATCATCCACAGTAGTAGCGCTGCAGTAGCATCACTATCGTCAATGTCAATGCACGTGTGTGCCTGCTCTTTCTCCATATCTTCGGACTGAAGTATGGTAGAAAAAAAGGAACGCGGGAGTACATTGTATTTGCTAATAGATGCATGGATGAGTGGTTTTACACTAAGCATGCCTACCTGCGGACAAGATGCGAGCCCCAATTGTTGCACCACAGCAGATAAACTTTCTGCTAGAGTGCGATGCTTGTCCCCCTTCAAGTGCCTGTCCAGATTTCGCTTTAGCGGGAACCCTTTCTTACATATGTCGCAGTAAAAATCTGATGTGAAAACAACCTTATGTTAATACACATGGCTGTCCTGTACCAGTACCTAAACACGCCGCCATTACTGAATTGGAA
>OY811977.1:3005924-3060391 GCA_963681505.1 Eunapius fragilis | reverse complement strand
TTTCAGTATACACTGGAAATTTGTGGCTATTGATCAAATTAATGCAAACAGTATAGTGCCTATGTTAGTTTGGAGAGATGCTGTCAAGCAGTTGTATTTTTCATCCTCCTATTAATACACTACATGTATGTGATACACCTGCAAGTGAATTGTGGTCAAATAGTATTTACATGTGTGCATTTTATAGATGCCTTTGGTTAAGTGCATGCTTTTATGCAGCTGTGCAGTAGGTCTGTGCACAACGCTTCCCTCAGAGCACATTGAGATGGCCCTTTCAAACCAAGTTGACAAAGAGAATATTGCACACAACCCTCACATCATCAAGGGCAACAGATGAAGGAAAGGTGTGTGTGATGCCAGTCGAGGTCTCCTTACCTGGAGCTGGAACTGAACACCACTGTCGGTCAATGCTTGAACAAGCTGTGCAGTATTCTGCAAATGAACATTATCTAGAGACAGAGAGGGGGATATGGAAGGTGGCATTAGTGGAGGTACAGAAACAGAAATAGAACATTGGAACAAAGATGATTGTGATCCTGAACAACAAAATATAGCAATCTTTGTGATGCTTATATAATCCCCTCCTGCACATGTGTGGCATGAATCATTTAGCATGAACACATGTATGTTATGCACATCAAAACAGATATACAGATTTAGCACTGTACATAAAATATATACGACATTGTATGCGTAAGTATGTAAGTATGTGAGGTTACATATCCACCTCTCACTACTTACCATCTGCAGTCCCATGGATCAGCAGGTAGTTAATTTGGCCCAGATTGGTTGCCCTTGGCAACAAAGAAGAATTCTAGAAGGGAACAATGGAAATGAATATTGAATGGCACAATGATTGAATAGTACACAGGCATCCAATGAATGAAATAACTGCAAGTACATGCACAGTGCACATGCAACAGGAGCTCTATGGTACATTAAGAGGTCAGAAATAAAAGCCTTGTGCTTAGTAAGTCTGAAGCTACTAATTAATATGAATTCCAATGTGTTGATAATCCAAGTGTCTCATTCATAGCAGGGGAAATGGATGCTTTATTTGGAAAAAGTGCACATGTACATGTACGTGCTCCAAGTAATATATACGTGCACACATGCATGATGCAACTACCTGTTATCTACATCATTAGCATGTGCAGTAATGTATGGTGCTGTCGCAAGGATGTAATGATGGAAAGCATGTGTTCTCATATGAGCACAGCAATGCATGCAGATTTTTCCTTCCATGCACTCTTGATCTTTCGAATATCAAAATGACATACATGCAGTCAACAAACCAAACTTGTTTACAGCTTAATACGTCTGCAGCAGCAGGAGTGCACCAAAACAAAATCACGGATGTGTGTGTGTGTGTGTGTGTGTGTGTGTGTGTGTGTGTGTGTGTGTGTGTGTGTGTGTGCGTGTGCGTGTGTAAGTATGTATATGTATGCAATATGTACGTGTACCTGTTAATAGTTATTATTTTTTAGCATAAGATTACAATTTAAAAGCCATGTATGCGCAGACATTTAATATGCGCATAAACATGCATGTACGCATTTAAAAAGTCCTAGAACAAAGCCTTGCTACACACACACACACACACACACACACACACACACACACACACACACACACACACACACACCTGGTATCTTTGCTCCCCACCATCTGGTGCACTAGGCAGGTCCATGTAGCGTTCCGTGTAGATAGAGTCTATACATACATAATAATGGTTACAGTCCACTTGTGCAATAAAATACATTGCACGTGCGTGCACACGTCCATTACTGGTTCTGACATTGTGACACAATATCTTGCACCCAGACACTGTACAATGTGTTGACGTTTGTCAACTGCAGGTTTTGACAATCGCTTTACATCAACAATTAGGACATTGCATCATGAATGACTAAAATAAGTACCAAACCCCTCAAATATGGACACCTCGTTAATAAATCAAGATATTGCGTACAAGGTCCCTATAGTGTCCCGATTACAGAGGTTCTATTATAATACATTAGGCATCATTTGCAGTGCCTACCATAATAGTGCCAGTCTGTTACTGGGGACTGGGAGATAGCTGCCTTAAAAAGGCCACTGCTGCTGCTTCCAACCATTCCCGCCATGTACCCGCCATACGACTATGGAGATTGCACCAAATAATGGTTGATCACATTTTTCTTTCATCAAACATTAAAATCGCTTACTGCTCCATTTATTGCAATCTTTGAAGGGTCAACAAAAGGCAGCCCTTGAAGGTACCTACAGTATAAATGACATGGCAACCAGCAGGTTAAAAAGCATCCACAGACGCGATATGTAAATTCAGAGGCCACACCTCGCTGTCCTGATCTGGTCCACGGTCTCGTACAATCCCAGCTGCTTGTACACCACGTGCATGAAGTTGTCGCCACGGAAACCAGTCCCCCTTCCATCCACGCTCACTAATATGACGTCGAGACTGGACACCAGGTATAACTGCCACAGTGAGCTGATAACTGAGGTGTTTGCAACCTTGGGAGGAAGGCAGAAACCAGTCAACCTACATGTAAATACATTGTACAGCGTTGGCAACCTATCTACAAAAAGTATCAACTTGGTTTTGCTGCAACGGTGTAGTTATGGCAACCACGGTGCCACACCCACAACACCCAGTGCATCCACACATCACCCAATAGCTGGCTCACACCCACAACACTCAGTGCACCCACACTCAACCCACTAGTTGGCTGTTGGGTCCTCCGTACACATAGACCAGAACAGGGTACCTCTTTGAAGACACAAACGAAGGAGGGTACAACGCCCTGCCATAAAGTTCTGGCTCTAAATAGCGTTGGGTGAGAGAGGTGGGGATGGGGAGGAGGAGTAAAAGGATGGTTAATTCAAGTGGAAGCACGCATAACTAGATAAGGAAAGAAAGACAAAACAGGGACAAGGAGGTAGGAGGAGTGAGTACAAGTTTATCATAACAGGTTACCTACAATGTGTGCACATACAGACAGCCTTGTGAAGCCTGTCATTTGATAAGGCAAGATTAAGGAATTCTAACTGCCCATTAGCACATGTGCACACATGCACACATAGACACATATAGTGGTAACCAAACAATTGCATAGCTCAACAATTGTATGGAAACCTAGTCAAAGTTGCAACAGTAATATGAATGTAGTAACATAAACATGGAAACTTATTGAACAAGACAAGTGTTAACCCACACTGTACCATTGCCTGAGGCTGGTATTGTAAAGATGTCCACAGTAGGCAGGAGATAGCCGGGAAGGGTTTGACGTAGGACGAGGTTCGGCTCCAAAAGTCTGACTGATAAAGAAAAAAAAAACAATAATCTATGCACACATCCACAAGCACTCTGGGGAGGGGGGGGAGGGGAGGGGAATAACAACGCAATCATACGCGATAAACGGCCATAAATGTGCCTAATTGCAGTCTTCTAAACATTGTGCGCATTATGCAATAGTCAAATCTGCACCTTTACAAAGCAAACATCCAGAGAATGTTTAATTTGCGACGCACTGTTGCAAAGATATTCACATTCAAGTACATGTGTACGAGCATAATTTGCACTTGAAGCCCGCGAAATCAAGTACTTACTAGCTTGAATGAGAATATCTTCGGAACAATGCATCGCAAATTAAACAATCTCTGGATGTTAGACACAGAATCGCTTTGCAAAGATGCAAAATTTTACTCCACCATAATGCACAATCAAAGAGATACAACGTTTTGAAGACAGCGCAATTTGGCGCATTTTCATGCACAATCACCTGGTTTTTTTTTTTTTTTTCTAGGAATGTAAGGGTTACACCATATCAGTACCTGCTCTAAACACTCCTCCGGAGTAGTGGACCAGTAGGGAATACGGCACAGCAGGTCCCTTGCACTGCAACACACAGTAAGTAGCTGCTGGATCACAACTGCCAGTGAAGTAATCACACACGTTTGAGATGGAGGGATTGGAACCTATAAATGTAAACAATTAGCTGATCAGTACAAGCATGAATGCATGCATAGAATGAACAGCAGTGCTTGATGTGGGTGAAACATCATTCTGCAGTAGTGTGAGTATACATTGCATGGGTTAGTTTCTTATGATACAAAAAATATTTTTCATTCAGCTCAGGTTTACCTATACAGTAGTTATAAAATAACACGTTTGGTGTAAAGTTGTACCTGACTGGTGCACATAGAAGTTTGAATATGTTGATTTATGAGGCTCTTGATTATTATTTCCTAACTTCTTATAACCAATTGTCTGGGTGGGAGGGGGTTCCCCAGGACTTATTAGAGTACTTCTCGTGTCCATCCATCCACACTTGAAACGTCTCCAAGGAGAGTGAACATTTTTAACACCGGTTCCGTGAGAATCGACACACTTTTTGTCGAACTCACTTTTTAGAAAATTAGTCGGACGACAGCTAACTGTTCCAAATTAGCGTGCATCTAGTAACCCAATCTTCTACTGGATGTTTATCGCTATTTGTAGCATTGGACATACTTTCGCTCCCTTCCAGCATTCGTCTGAAGTGAAACGGTTAAACACTTCCCAAAAAAAATACACATTTTTCCTGGATCTTTTTAAGGTTACCAAACGGTCCCAATGTTCTTATCTCCACAGGAGACATAGCTCCCCTGCTATGTTTGATCCTATAGTTCTACAGAAGCATCGAAACACGCTCAAAGCTTGGGGTCGACGCTTCGATCCTTGACCCCAGACCAAATTATTACACGTAATGGCTGACAATAGTTTTTGGCGAGACACTGCCCTTCTCAGCTACAGGCAGTATGGGGGCTACAAGTCAACCGACTGAACGCAATCTGCAAATCACAGCCGGCTTCAGATCTGGCAGCTGCATTTCTTTCGTGGCCGAACCAGTGACTTCGATCAATCTGCTGGGTTTTCAGAATCAGGCAGTACACAATCCTTCCTTGGTCGACTGCGCAAACGCTATAGGCACAAGTAGCACTTGTACAATAATTTCGTCTGTGATACAGGTACAGGATCGCTCTGTGCATTAACCAAATTTGAAGTGAATTGAGATTTCCTGCCGAAAGATTTGGCCAGTTTGAACCCCAAGGGGTATCGGACGTTGAAAATAGGAAGTCTATATAGCGATTACCGTTCCAAAGTTATATAGCGATTCAAACGTGAATCATTTTTATATATATATAACTTTTATATAAATATAGCGCTATATCATTTTCCCGGAAACTGTCCCATATAAATAGATGTATTTATGGCCATATGCATACAAAGAGAATATCTTAATTCGCAAAGAATAAACCGAATGGGAATAAGCGATTTGATGACCTGTAGAAAGATACGAGAGTTTTGGACCCCTATCTGTATGTCCCGAAGGGAAGTGATTCAAGGAATAAAATTGGGTTTGCAAGTATAGAAATGGGTGTGTCTTGATGTAAGATAAATGGGAAGTTGATAGCGTTAACACTGTGTGAAAAGGGTTGTTATACACGTCGGTATAACATTGTTATACACGCTGTTATACTTAATCTGTTATATACATTGCAAACCCACACGTGCGCAATGTCAAGCGGATTGGAAAAGCAACGTACGTTATACTTCTTCTCTTTTACCTAGCTAGTAGCTTGGCGCTTGACCCGGGTCGTGAAATCATTTTAAAAAACGCGACCCGTGTATAACTCGCGTACCGAGAAACGGATAGTGTTGCTCTTTGTTGCTATCGAACCAGAAGGCAAAGACGGTCATTTTAGTGTTTTACTCCAGTTTTCAAACTGTTTGCTTTAAGAGAAAGAAAACGTTCGTGTTTTACCTCGTCCCCAGGCCAAATCTTCTCCATCGTCAACGTCGTCGTCGTCGTCGTCTTCTAATTCTCGGGTGAGTATAACTCCGGATAGGAATGGTTTTAAAGAGCGCCAATTATACCAATCGCTTTAGAATTTCCTGGAAGGACATCTTCAAGTATCAGATGTATAAATAAAGCATAAAACTGACATACGTAATCATTACGTAATGCGGAGTGTGGAGCGTTACCATGGTAACATTACGTATATTTAGAATTGTGCAGCGTTATATACAGGTGGGATTTCATTTCATTGCAGTTTTGTTCACCACTTTTGGCTAGCGAAGTTGTTTTTTTGTTTTTTTTTTTCTAAATGCCTTCACGTCAAAAAAAGAGGAGAGCTAAACGACGAGAGGAATACATCCAAAATCAGGACGACGAGTTAGAGTCCTCCCGCGTTCGGTACAATGGCTGATCCTGAAAAAAAGCGGGCGTCTACTCGTGACAACTACAGAGCAGATCCTGAAAAACTGCGGACGTCTGCTCGTGACAGCTACAGAGCAGATCCTGAAAAAAAGCGGGCGTCTGTTCATGACAGCTACAGAGCAGACCCGAGCTTCTAAGAGGCAGCGTTATGAACAGAATTCTGATGCGGTGTAAGAGGCAGCGTTATGAACAAAATTCTGATGCGGTGCGAGCTTCTCAGAGGCAGCGTTATGAACAGAATTCTGATGCGGTGTAAGAGGCAGCGTTATGAACAGAATTCTGATGCGGTGCGAGCTTCTCAGAGGCAGCGTTATGAACAGAATTCCGACGAGATGCGAGCTTCAAAGAGGCAAAAGTATCAGCGGAATTCAGTGACCAATCGGGTTTCCAAAAGGAGTGCATATTGGAGAAAACCTTCTGCTGCGCGTTCAGCTAAAAGGGCGCTATATCAGAAGCGTCCGGAAGGGAAGCGTGAGGCCGAGAGAACACGCTACCACAAAAAAAAAAGACTACCACCCAAAGGTGAGTTTTGCACGGTGTGTGATTTGGGCATGGCTTGGCGCGCGTTTTCGTGTAGAGCAGCTGCAATGGTGACATAACTGTAAACATTGTTTTGCTAGGCAATAGATATGTTAAATCTAGGTACCAGACTTTATTCCGCACCCAACTATGTGTTTCTAGCATGTTATAATAAGCGCTAGTGTAGTACCGGTTTATGGCTGACATGCATGATGTGGTATAACGTTGCTAAGCAATTGCAAGTGGGGGTAATCTCTTAGACATGTATGTGGTTATGTGTATTGTATGTTTTGTGCTTATACCTTAGTAAATAATCATTTGTACTGCTTATTCCATTGTATAGATACTCCTTATATGAGCCCAATGATAATTTACAATTAGAGTACAAGGGTGGCCTTGAAAAAGCTATTCACATTAATAGCACATTGGTAGAATGATGCCTTTAGCAAGACCCATCCTTGGTTGGCACAAAAGGCACTTACTAGAGCTGGTCGTGTGGCAGTAAGTAAGATTAGTGGGAATGCTTTACTCACTAAGACATTACAGCTTCGGAGGCAGCATGCAGGCTCATTACTAAAAACTGTTCGTGATATAAATACACTGAAGCGTACATGCAGTGACTTATTACATGGTGAAGGGAATCACAGCGGTAGCTCAGAACCTTATTTCTATGACACCTCTCATACTCATGCAAAGCTATCTGGGCCTATTCCAGTAGACCTTTAGGGTAGATGTGTTGTAACAGAGGAAATAGGGGACAGAGATGCTGTACATTTATGCCCTCTAAAATGGAAATGTACAAAGGAATGCAGACTTCTTAGTACTGATGAAGTTGATTTAGTGCTGCGAATAAAATCAGTATTCCAAGCATGCATTGAGGATATCAGAGTAGAGCTTGGAGCTTGACAACCTAGATTCAGAGTGCAATTATGTTCATCATGATGACACCACTGAGTTAGGTAATCAAAATCCACACTTTAGTGAACTCAGTGGGCATCCCATCTGTTGTGAGCTTCCATTGTGCTCTAGTCCATTGAGGGGGATAAGGGCAGCAGCAACACACTATCCTATATTGCAAATATTTAGTTGGCTTCTTTACTCAGCTCGCAAAAGCCACAGGGCCATTGTTAGTATAGATGAAGCTCTCCATGGCAGTAGGATAGATGATCTTCTTAAATTACATGGCATAGATGATCTGTGTAATTTATTTAATGACGATGGCAGTGAGCACACTACCACTGTGTTTAGTGAAGACCATGCATTGTCTGGTCTTGGCTGCATTGAAAGGCACCTGTTAATTTCACATGCTGATATCATTGCTGAGCTGCAAAATAAATTCACTGATGATGCTGAGTTTGCATGTTGTAGCTGTGAACACCTCTGCCAACGCAAGCAAGTGTCCCTAGTTAACTTTAGCCTTGGCAAATACAACACTGATGCGTGGGTTAGGCACAGAGCTCACATTGTGGGAAATAATTCTACTGAAAAGCTGTATATTTGTCAGCATTGCAGGCCATTTCTTAATAAAAATGCTATCCCTTCACAATGTGTTCTAAATGGACTAATAACAGAATCAGTCCCTGTTGAGCTCAAGTCACTCGATGTTCTCAGCAAACAGCTAATTCAAAAGCATTTCAGACTATTGTGTGGTTGGGTACATATTCTGGTAAAGTGCCAGCTTATAATGCTCTACAGGCTTGCAAGGGTTGCATTTTTTTCCTTCCACTGCCCCTTAACCACACACTTGATAACCCTGTCGGAGGTTCAACCTGATGGAGTAGTTGCATTGCCTGACCCACAATTGTTTATTATTGTGAATGGGGTTCCAACTAAAAACAAAATTGTGTGGCAAATGTTAGTGGATGTAAATGCAATAAAGCAAGCCATACAAAAACTCAAAGAAATGAATTGGTTGTACAAAAATGTAGATGATGCATCACTGGACGATGTATCAAAAAAAGTAGTAGAGGTTGTTGAGAAACCTTCCAGCACAATGTTAGAAAAGGCCTCTGATGTTGACTTAGCTGCTTTCCAATCACACACAATACGTTCATTGGATCAGCACACATCACCTGTACAAGACATTGACCACTATAAGATGCTTAACGTTAAAGAAAAACCTATAGAAAGCAGACAGAGCCATCTTGATGTGATGTGTTTCCCAACATTGTTCCCCTCTGGGCGGTACGGGAAATTCCACCCACGCGAACAACATATATCGGCATCAGAATATGCCAAGTCTAGGGTACTCAACAAAGATGGGCACTTTAGAAAAGATGCCCAGTATGTATTCTTTTTGTATTGGCATCAAGATTTCCGCTGGAATATATAATTTCCTTAAAAGTACCGCAAAGGGTAAAATGCCTGTAACAGAATTTCTATCCAAAGTATCTAAAAGTGATGAAAATATTGACGCTAATCTTTCGTAAATATTCCAGTCTGTGCGCGGTAGTTCCATAGAAGCAGTGAGCTGAAATGCATGCTTAGAGAATGGGGCTCACCAACTCTATTTTTGACTTTCAGC
Source organism: Eunapius fragilis (assembly GCA_963681505.1). Classification (NCBI taxonomy): domain Eukaryota; kingdom Metazoa; phylum Porifera; class Demospongiae; order Spongillida; family Spongillidae; genus Eunapius; species Eunapius fragilis. The sequence goes on along the minus strand of OY811977.1, from coordinate 3,051,085 downwards.
TGCGAAGAGTATGATAACGTGCACATTGCTAGATATCTTAGGAAGGTTAATGACGACCATTCCGATAGCTATCCAATATCAAGGCTCTGCACTGAAGATCCTATTTCAGTGTCAAGAAAGTTTTCGTCAAATTTTCATGACCTATTCAACACAGCCATATTAAAAGAATCTGTGCTTGGGGTGGTCGAGCACTTCTTTTGGAAGAAAGAGTACCAAATACATTATCATGTCCTTCTATGGATTGAAGGAGCACCTGTGATTGATATCAGTGATCCTAAACAGGTTCTTGCATGGGTTCAAGAGCGTATGACCTGCAGGATCCCAGATGCAGGTCTCAATCCTGAACTCCATGCATTGGTTACTAAATACCAAATGCACAATTGTACTAACTACCGTAAATGCAGGCAAAGGCTTAAAAGTGCATACATTACAAAGTGTTGATTTGGCTTTCCCCGCGAGAGTACTGAATGTGCCATCCTAAACCCTGTAGAGGATTGTCTTAAGTCAAGGAAGAAAATCGATCAGCTTCCTCGTTCCACATTAGAGTGTCGAGTCAATGACAACAATCCATTATTGCTTCTGCTGTGGAAAGCCAATATGGATATTCAGTTCACGGCTGAATCTTCATTGACTCTCGCTCATTATGTAACAGGTTGCGTGACCAAGGCAGAAAAAAACTGTATGCAGGAGGTATGGCAAGAGGTTAATTCTAATAGTTCCATATATAGCAAGCTATGGTCATATGGTGTCAGGTCCTTACGTTCCAGGGAGTGTGGACCTTATGAAGCCAGTGATCTATTGCTTGGTGACCACCTGACTGAAAAGTCCAACTTCAATGTTCATCCACCCATAGATAATGTATTGGTTTCTAATCCAAGGGCACCAACTCCTGGTGGATTAGACCCTACTGCTGAAAATTTCTATAAGAGCAGCAGGATTTTATTAATGTATGTTTAGTTATCATTATTCATAAAGTGGGGTCAGTTGTTAGAGGGGGAAGTAACTCGCATGAATATAATTACAAAGTTGCCTCTTGACAACGTTGTTGGGACTGCTGGCCTTGTGCGTTTTGCCATCTCATTGGCACAGAAAGCATAGGGGACAGACAACTGCATACTGCCTTTGCAGTTCCACTATGCCTTCAGTTACTAATAACCTTCATACCTTTAGGCGTACACATGCACAGCTGTCTTAAATGAATGATACTGCGTGCGGACCTCTTTGTAACCCAACATGACAGCATTTACAAAAAAAAAGTAAACATCATGTTTACAAAGAATTTGCATGCTACACAGCTGTCCTCAAAGAATGATCCTAACGCGGACCTCTTCGTGGCATCGTAAACTGGCGAATAGAATTATTTGGTAAATGTATAAATACTGATAGATGTGCGCTTTTATTACTCACACTTAAAACCGACAAAAAATGGTTAGTTAAAGAAATTATTGATGTACATTTTCACAACTCTTTCAATATCCATCAGGCTGACGGTCTGTGCGAAGTTGTCAGATCCTCGTCGAGGAGGAATGCCAGCTAACAGCTGGCCCCTCCCGACGAGGAACTATGCAGGTTGGCCGACGACCCCTGCCCCAGGACGAGGACCTGCGGCCAAGGGTCCTGCCCCACGACGAGGACCTGCAGCCTAGGGTCCTGCCCCACGACGAGGACCCGCGGCCTAGGGTCCTGCCCCACGACGAGGACCTTCGTCCCCAGCCCAAGGAGGAGGAACCCCGTCCCCAGCCCCAGGAGGAGGAGGACCTGGGGCCGCAAAAGGCAGAGGGCAGGAGGCCAGAGGGCAGGAGGCCAGAGGGCAGGAGGTCAGAGGGCAGGAGGCCTGACCGCCGCGGCCAGCGGCACAGGCCCTTCAAAAGAGGCCGAGGCCGTGAAGCCAACATTTACAATATTAATAATGCTTCCTTTTATTAATGTTCGTGTATTGTTCTTGTGTTCTTGTATTATTTAATCTGAAAATATATATATACATATATATATTATTATAAATTATTATTATAAGGTAAAACTTTTCAGTTGGCTACTACAATGCCCCGTCACTGTTCACAACGGTAATTAATTGTGACGTTCCTTGTTTGAATTTAAAATGATTTTTAAAAATAGAATTATAATAAGGTTAGTACAATGGCCCGTCACTGTTTACAACGGTTATTAATTAATTAATTGTGAAGTTCCTTGTTTGAATTAAAAATGATATTTAAAAAAATAGAGGAAACAAGTGAAGAAAAACATTCTCTAATGAGAAAGTTGGTGGGATATAGGAATTGGAGGCAAAGGTAGTGTAAAAAGGAAGGGAACAAGGTTTTGGGAAAAGAAAAATGATACAAAAATCCTATATTTAGCACGTGTAAATATAACAGAACCAGAAGAAGTGCTAAATATAGGATTTTTGTATCATTTTTCTTTTCCCAAAACCTTGTTCCCTTCCTTTTTACACCACCTTTCCCTCCAATTCCTATATCCCACCAACTTTCTCGTTAGAGAATGTTTTTCTTCACTTGTTACTTCATGATTTCTTCAGGTCAACAAGTCAATAATTATGTACGATGTCAATTTTGTATCTTGCTACCCAGTTGCTGAGCGTAAGTGCATCTAATTGCGGAAGCCCACAGAGTTTAGTGTGCATGTACGTTAACAGTTTTGGTATGCGCATCTTTTCAATACACCTGTGACCTATTATGTTGTTCTGCAGGTATGTTGTCTTCTTCGCCTTTTTGTGTATGATGTGCAACATTGCATAGGTTGTTTGAAGCCAAGTGTTGCCTTTCTTACAGGTGACCATAAAAGTGGCCTCACTGTGCATAGTGCTTCTTCACGGGCGTCGGAACCGGTCCGGCAGGTCCGGCAGCCGCCGGACCAATATTAAAAATAAATTTGTTTTATTATCCTAATAGAAGCGGTGGGAGGGGGGGCATCATTTACGGACAGGCCCCGGCTGGCCCCCTATTCAGCAATTATTAGTTTATGGTCATCCTAGCTAGCAGTAGTTGAAGCGGCAGTTGTTATCTGAGCATTATCACAAATGAATGTTTTCTTCTAATGATATTGTATATGTATATAGATATACAGCATTCCAACGCGATCATAACTTTATGCTGTGAGTTGTGTGGATTATAAAAATCATATACATCATCATGCAAGTCAGTGCAATAATGTTATATACAACTGACATGCACTTTGTCATAAACATGTTTCAACCCTTGCACGTGGGAGTATCAGCATATCTTGTGTGTCCATTGTGTAATCCTCGCACGTACAGTTAATTGTAAAAACCCATACGTATTTTGAACTGGCAAAAGGCCGGAGAAGTGAAGTGGCTGGCATTTTTAACTTGGTGTACTACGTTGCACATTCCTATAGGCCTGTTCTCATGGGAGTACTGGAATGATGCATTAGTGAAGTCGTCTGAATAATGTGTTTTTGCATGAGAAATCACAACAGTCACGGTTGCGTCGTATGTACTTATAAGGTTACAAGTGCAGCAAGCATTTGTTTGCATCACGTAGTTTTTGTAATAAACACATTTTTTACTTAGACTGGAGTTCAGCCCTCCCTCAGTCTGATCTACTACCTTCTTGTGAATGTCCAGGAGGGAGGGATGTAATATCTATAACGGTTGGGTGCGTGTATTTGCATGCATACATTAACTTGCGTGCATGGTGTCCAGAGAATTATAATGAATAAACTCTCCAAGTGCGTTAATACATTACTTAACCTTAACTTGTATTAGCTTATTTTACGAGTATTTGAATAGTCATATGTTTCTAGACATTAATAATGCACTACTTGCAAAGCTTCTGGGCTCCGCCCCAGACCCCTGTGTGGCCTTTTGCAGCGCTCCTTCATACGCCTTAGCTGGGTGAGAGGGATGCATGGATGCCCCTTGGGTTGTCTAATACAGACAACAACTTTTCCATTTGGCGTCGTGAAAGGTATCCCAGTAGTGGTTCCGCCCACTATTAAGTATCTCCGCCCACTGTACTTATTCATTCATTTGCCGGACCTATATGTTAAACACCTTCTGACGCCCATGTTCTTATATCTTGGCAATGTGTGGTAAGTTCAATGGGTACTGCTATGACATGTATGATGTGCAACATTTAGAATATCACACAGGTTGCAATTGTTTGAAGCCAAGTGTTGCCTTTCTTACAGGATGTCCAACATGGTGTCCTTAGAGTGCATGGTTCTTTTGACATCTTGTAAGTTAAATGGTGCTGCTTTGTGTATGATGTACAACATGTTTGAATCCAAGTGTTGTCTCTCTTTCAGGATGCCTACTATAGTGTCCTCTAAGTGGGTAAAGTTTGCTTTGTGTATGGTTTGCAACATTTAGAATATCACACAGGTTGAAGCCAAGTGTTGCCTTTCTTACAGGATGTCCAACATGGTATCTGTAGAGTGCATGGTGCTTGTGATGTCTTGGCAATGTTGTATGGTAAGTTCAATGGGTGATGCTTGGTGTATGGTGTGCAACGTTTGGAATATCACATAGATTGAAGCCAAGTGTTGCAGGATGTCCACCATGGTGGCTTTAGAGTTTATGGTGCTTTTGACATCTTGCTGATGCATGGTTAGTTCAATGGCCACTGCATGCTCTGCTATGTGATGTGCACTAGAATATTAATATTACATAGGTCATGTTGCCTCCCTTACAAGTACAGGATGACCACCATGGTGTGTTATAAGAGTACCTGGTGCTTTCTGATTTCATCGTCAATGTGCTGGTTAGTTTACTGGTACTGTTCGGTGCATAGTGTAGAATATCACACAGGTCATTTGCCAACAGGAGGTGGGTGCATTTCTCTACACACTGGACAAGGGAGCAGATGTGGCATCCACAAAGAACTACTTTTATGCTAACTGCATCATGCGTGGACTTTGGATATGTTACTTTATCAAAAGTTGTGGTTTCCCATTTTTATGTTGCTTGGAAACGAGGATTATGAATATCACGAGTGTGTTATACTGCGTTGTTATACATAGGTATACTCAATGTTATACTTCTGTTATACTCGGTGTTATACTTTTATTGTTATACACACCTGTGTATAGCGTCCCAATACGCAATGTTATACTGAAGTGTATAACATGCATGTATATAACGTGTGGATAACAGAAGAATATACACGTTATACAGTACTGTATAACAATGCCTTTTACACTGTGTAATAGTTCGGAAGATATAATAGTTTTTTGGGTTTTAGTGTTATAAACATAAATCCACTGTTATCAAAATCTCATAGAACGCTCCATAGATGCAGTTGTATACATGCGTGAAGCGATGCATGAAGTATCATTTTCTAGTTCTCGGAAACCATTCCATGCACAGAGCTATAAGAATACAAGCTATCAGAGGATAATTAAGTCACTCAACTGACCCTGTGACGGAACACTGCATGGTTTCCGATGGTCAATGTTCTTCAAGCTGCGAGCACATCTGTTTCAATACCTTTTGAGCTGTCCTATTGTAACAGCGCAATGTTCGTTGTTTTGTGATCCTTAATAAGTAATTGTCTACGAGCTGAAGAATGGCACTCATTACCTGTGATGCAGAAATTTTATCCTTTTCGAATTTTTTTACCATATTCCTTTGTATATCCTCCACCGTTGGAGGTTTTAGAGGCTTGGCAATTCCAGATGAGTCTTTTTGTGCATCAACCGCTCCATTGTTGAGAGCTAAGCTATCGGTTAAGATAGCCTTTTTAAGTTCCAATTCTCTCTGCGTAGAATTGCAAAATGCTTTTAAAAAGGCTTGCTCCATTTCCAGAGAGAACAGGGTCTCAATTTCATCCACTAAAGTATTCATCCATGACTCTTCAAGTGCCTTATCCTTTTCATGTATATTATTGGTTGCGGCTTCTTTCTTATTCATCCACATTGACACAGCTTTGTGTACATCGGTAAGACGCCCGCCTGTAACGTTGTATATTTTTTTAGCTAAATACTCTGGCATCTTAAACTTCTCTGTCATTAGCTTCACAGTCGCTTCCTCTGGAACATCTTCGATCTCAATGAGATTATCCAACCGACACTTGATGGAATGTACATCCAAAGCGTGCAAGATGTGCGAGTCGCTGCTAACCAAAACGATCTGAAGGACGTTATCATTGGCACACTTTATTGCCCACATAACTAAGCTTTCAAACAATTGATTGTTTTGATCGGCAAGAATTTCAGCACCGTCAATAAAAAGGGTTGGAACGTGGCCATGTTTATCCTTGTACTTCCTACATCCACTGGCGATAGCTGTAATGACATATGCCAGTGCATCTTCATCATTCTCTGGAAGTTTTAAGGCCATCTTCCAATCGGGAAAAAATCTTGATGCCAATCCATCGTACCAATTACGTTGTTCCACAGGTAACCCACATGCTTCTGCCAGCTGATATGCTAATTGGCAGTGAGATCCAATGTCAATATAAACAACGCCTTGACCCGCCTCGGCCGCATCTCGGCACACATTCCTTACTACAGCTGACTTTCCAGTCCCTGTAGGTCCAAAGATAATGCCAACCAATCCCAACGTATCGGTTTGCCCCACAAATGCTTTTTTCACCTCATTGTTTACCTCATCTCTTGCAATATAATGATCATGGTGTTTAGTTCTCCTATGATAAGGACGTTCAGGATCTTCAAACCTTTCTTTCACCTTTGTACTGATATCGTACCAGCTTTTTGCAGCCAAAGCAAATGCGGGTACCAAGCCTAAAACAAAACCTCCAAAAACAAAACCCTTGCCCGCCGTTGCAAAAGCTTGTTCCAAATAGACATCTTTTCTTTTAATCATTTTTGGAGAGAAGCGGAGCTTTTTCGTTATGTCGAACAAGTTGCACTTCATATATAGTTTTAGGTTCGCATTGCATCTCCACGCCAACAACCGTTGTTTCACAAAGAAGATCGCAAGTTTGTTCCTAATGAACAGCGTGCTTCTCACCAGGCGTAGCATCATTCATTAAGCGTATAGCTGGACTGACTGAAATTTATAACAGAGCTATATTATATATCGGAAGTCTCGCTAGAGACTTCCATATAGGTTTTGACCCCGACTATGAATTAAATTTAAATCCCGCGACCCTGCGTAGCGTCGCTCCCGACGATCGGATCGTCTAACTTGTTGCGGCAATCGATCTAGAAGTCAAAACTGAGTAGTTCCGTTTTTGTTCACGTCGTTGAACCGTGTGGTTGTCGAGAACGAAAAATACTGCTGTCCTCGTTCCCCTTCCAAAAATAATGGGCGGGTCGTCTGCTTCTTCTTGGGAACTCATAACTCGGGACAGGAACACTTTTAAGCAATGAAAATTGCACCAATAGCTTTAGAATTTGCTGGAGGACTCGCCATAGTCGATTTTAGGCTTTGATCCACAAAAGCCTAAAAGCCTATATACGGTCTTGTTAAGTCTAATTAAGCAAAAGTACCTATTTGTGTGTTAAAAAAATTAAGGAAACAAGTAAATTAAAACATTCTCTCTTAGAAAGTTGGTGGGATATAGGTTTTGCAGGCAAATAGTATACCGGTGTAAAAAGCAAGGAGACAAATTTTATCAGAAGGGAAAATGTAATAGTCCTATATTTAGCACAGAAACAGCATAAAATTATACCTTAGTCGAAGTGTGCTAAATATAGGACTATTACATTTTCCCTTCTGATAAAACTTGTTTCCTTGCTTTTTACACCAGTATACTATTTGCTTGCAAAACTTATATCCCACCAACTTTCTAAGAGAGAATGTTTTTATTTACTTGTAATTATATATGAATGAACTATCAGTATCCATGCATGCATGATTAATTCTCGTGCCAAATAAGTGCATTCCTTGAGGATTATTTCCTCAGGGCTATATAGCTCGGGGCCGATCTTAGAAGGTTGCGTATAAGCTAGTATGCGTAGCACAGCGAAACCGTTACATGGACACGGTAACGTCTCATCACGTGACCTTACCCGTCTCTTTGATGTAGGCGGATACCGTTGAAATCAATTTCAACGGGCCGTCTGTGGACTGAGAGTGGACGGTAACGTCTCTTTCCCCGTCACTCCTTCACGTCATTTATACTTTTTACCGTGTCGTACCGTCGGTACGTAAGGTTGGGTTTTAGGCAACCGCGCTGCTTCTATCCATGCAGCACCACACCATCACATGCAACTTTCTCAGATTCTGAAGCAGTTTTGAAAATACAAATACATAGGATGTACGAAAGGGAAACGCAAGTATTTTGCTTGGTCTCTGTACGTATTGATGTACAAAACAACTGTACTGGTAGGATTCTGTCCTGTTGAAAGATATGATTATCGGATGAGAACCACACGAAGTACTTGCTTAAACACAATTGCGGTATTGATGACACGGGCGTGAAACCTGTACGACAGTACACAACTCTCTCGTCATCATCATCAGAAAAAGAGATTATTTTGCACATACCTCATTGCGCTCCAAAGACAAACAAAGTAACTTCGCGGAAAGGCACTGTAAGCGAGGAAACAAAAATCATAAGCCCAACAATAATACAACAACTTACAGATTGGAAAGAGTATACCGTAATGCGAAAGGCATAACTCTCTTGCCAGCAAACGTTCATCTGTTACAAAAAAATTACATACTTGTGACGGACACATTGACATACCTCATGGCGCTCCAGAGTACGACGTGGAAAGGGTAAGCAGAGGTATCAGACATCAACTTACATAACGAAAAGCACGTACTTTCGCGTTACAACCTATTCCTGTAGACGAAAGAAAGGGGTTCGACACAACAAAAATGGCGCCTACCGACACATTTACCTGATGAAGCTACGCCCATGAAGGTCCACACCTCCCAGGAGACCAGTATGTGTGTTACATCTGCTGATTTTGAAGCACTCAGGATATGTAGATCTACGCTCGTATTCCCCACAGTGGTGACAGTAACGTCGCTTGCCGCTCATTTTGAAAGGAGGGACTTATATCACGTGACCATGACGTCAATAACTATGTGGACGGTACCGTGCTGTGGCGTTCGTCGATTACCATTGCACATACACGGGCACCGTCACATAACGTTTCCGTGACATTTCCGTAGAAGTCCGTCATGTTCGATAGAGACGGAGTACCGTTGCAACCCGTCTCCGGATAGCGGTTTCGCTGTGTAGGATCGATCGTCTTCTTGATGTGCGCCAGGAAAGACAAAGACTTGCGCGATGAATGGAAGTAGGTAGCCCAGCTGTTCAGTCGAATTTCTGTGAACCTGGTAGCAGTTAAAATTAACGATTTGAGCCCGTTTAGAAATACCACCCCATATATGCACTTTATGAGGATATACTTATTATTATTAATTATAGGCCTTGGTTTCAGTTTTCTAAGCTGACCATTCTTTCGAAAGCACAACCTATAGCTATCGTACGTGGTAATCGTTTTCCACACATGCATTCGCTTGAAAAAATAATGCCTTCAAATTGCTCATTGCTGTCCTGTTGTTTCTTTCACCCCGGCTAGTTGTCCAAGTTTTTTTCCCCCTTATTTGTTGGCAGCTAGTTTAGATAGCGTTCAACCAAGATGCGGGTCGTTTCACCTAGTCTCGTACCCAGCCCCTCACCCCACAGCTGCGGATGGATTACATCACCGCTACTGCATACTTTCTTGTTTTGAATGTTATACAATTATTGTGTCGTCATAAGTGTCGTCATCGTGTAATTAAGTGCGGAATGTATCACTGCAAAGTCTGTGTCGGACTGCTCGCAAAGACGACAATTGGGAAGGCATAGTATGATACGCAGGAGTACCACGCAGCTTAGGGTCAAGACGGAGCGCACACAGAACAGCTCTCTCCCCTTGCTCTTCAGACCCTTTCCAAGGGCGTAGACAAGTTTTTTGGTCTGTGGGGGCTAAGTTATTAACTTTTATTAATAAATTAACATTTTGATTAATTTGACTGGTTATTTCTTCTGCGTGCGCGTGTTTACGTGGGTTTCGTTCGTGAAGAAGATGTCGTTGCTCTCCTGGCTTGCTACACACAAATCAAAGAGCTGTGCACTTCCAACTCAATCAGCTCATGACGATAACCTCTAGGATACAGGTAGTCGTCATCTTCAAATCGACAATCCTGCTGCTGGAAGCGTAGAAGATAGGTCTGTTCCATCGCTTGATAATGCTCAATCAATTAGTCAAGCGGAATCTTCAAATGCAATTTCAATGACCGTTCCTGTTTCTCTGGAGCCAAAGAACCCGCATCAGCCAATCTTGAAGCCATTTCCCAAAAGAGCGTTTGGCCAGCAGACACGGTCGTTTTGCTCCTTATGGTATGAAAAACACAAATGGCTTCATTACGAAGAAAGCACGGATAAAGTGTTTTGCTACTACTGCATGATAGCTGAAAAGCGTCGTTTACCAATGAATGCTTATAGAGACAATGCGTTCTCAACTGCAGGCTTTTTTAATTGGAAAAAAGGATTGGAACGTTTTGAAATACACGAGTGCACCGCTGCTCATCGTGAAGCAGTACAAATGCTTGTATCCAAAACAAGAGATGTTGGAGAGATGTTGTGTGACAGTTATGCGTTAGAAAAAGTAGAAAACAAAAAAATGAAAATGCTGTCGGTAATTATAGGTACTATCCGCTTTTTAGGTAGACAAGGACTAGCATTGCGAGGACATCAAAAGACATGCACATCAAATCCAACCGAAAGCGGGGAATTAGACTCCAATTTTGTACAGCTTCTCAGATTACGAGCAGAAGATAATGAAGGCTTGCACAAATTCTTGAATAAAAAACAGGACAAATTCACAAGCCCAGACATACAGAATGAAATTTTGGAGATAATGTCTTTGACTATTCTAAGAAGCATATGTGGTGAGTTGACTGGTAAGTGGTACTCAATTATGGTTGACGAATGTACAGATGCATCCAATACTGAACAAATGGTATTTTGCTTACGTTACGTTGATGATAATCTTGAAGTACATGAGGATACATTAGGTTTCTACAATTTGGAACGTACCGATGCAGCCTACATCATGACTGTATTGCAGGATACATTGTTGCGCTTTAATTTACACATCAGCAACTGTCGTGGTCAATGCTACGACGGTGCTGGTAATATGGCAGGTGTGCGATCAGGTGTTGCAACAAGAATTACTGGTTGTGAAAAAAGGGCCCTATTTTCACATTGCTATGGTCATAGCTTGAATCTTGCAACTCAAGATACCTTGAAAGCTATAAAAATCATAGGAGACTGTCTGGATACAGTTTATGAGATTACCAAACTAATTAAGAAATCGCCAAAGCGAGAAGGAATTTTTAACTCCATTAAGGATGACATCTCGAATGATAGTCCTGGCATTCATGTTTTGTGTCCAACTAGATGGACTGTGAAGGCAGAAGCATTGGCTTCAATATCTGAAAACTACAGAGTGCTTCAACTTACATGGGAGTCAGCTAAAAATGCAACGACTGACACTGAAATGAAAGCAAGAATACTTGGAGTTGCTTCTCAGATGGAGAAATTTGGCTTCTTCTTTGCTCTTGAATTAGGTAGAAAGATTCTGTGTATGGCTGATAATCTATCACGCTCACTTCAAGCAAAACTTATGTCTGCATGCGAAGGGCAGAAACTTGTACAACTAACACTATCAGCGTTAATGTCATTAAGAACAGATGAGCAATTCAGTTTATTCTGGCAGTATGTTGAAAAGCGGCGATCCATAAATGATTTTGTGTGCCCTCCTGAAGTTCCTCGTCATAGAAAAGTCCCTCGATGATTTGAAGTAGGAAGCAGTGTATCTGAACAGCAAAACATTTCTCCAGAGGATCACTACCGCCATATTTATTTCCAGGCATTAGATACAGCTTCAACAACGATAACCGATAGGTTCAATCAGCGAGGGTATCAGATGCTACAGAAGTTGGAGTCTGTATTAATTTTGGATGATGGTAGTAAGCAGCCACTTATCCAAGAGATAATAGAATTTTATGGTTCAGATTTTGATAGTGCTGACAGACTTACGACGCAGTTACGCATTTTGACATCAAGTTCGGGCATTGAGAGGCTTAACTTGCAGTCAATTATTATGTACATTAAAACATTGACACATGAACAAAAGGAATACTTTTCAGAAGTGATTAAGATTCTCAAACTTATTCTACTCATACCTGCGACTAACGCGACTTCTGAAAGAAGTTTCAGTGCTCTAAGGTGGTTAAAAACATGGCTTCGCACCACAATGAGCCAGCAAAGAGTTAACTGGTGCATGATTCTACATGAGCACAAAGATCGTACAGATAAACTGTCAATCACTGACATAGCAGATGAGTTTATCGGAAGAAACCAAAGCAGAATTGATATGTTTGGTTTATCTAAGTAATAATGCTACATGTACATGAATATACCTAGAGTGGAGATATCGAACGCTGCATTTTTTTTTTTTTGTAAAATGTGCCTGTCGTGCCCTTTAATGCTATTTGTAATGTAATTGATTATGTTATATGGTTATGGCGTGGCACAAATGTAATGCGCGAGTGTCGCATTGCTGCATGCGTCTGTATATAGTCCTTCTGCAACTCGTATCCTACATCTTGTTTACGTCACGTCATCGATATTACGTAGCGAACACTGATATGGTCCATATCAGTAATCGCTACGTGATATTTACTTCCGACGATAAGTAAACATTACCTAGCGACTACTGATATGGACCATCTCAGTGTTCGCTAGATGACGTGGTAAACAATGACGTAATACAAGGTGCAGAAGGTCTATTAAAAAGCTTAACTGACTATTACTAACTTCTAATAACTTTGCAGCAAATATTTGTGGGGGCTAAAGCCCCCCCTGCCCCCCCCCCCCTTGTCTACGCCCTTGCTTTCCCGGCCTGTTGCCCGCCGAGCTTTCCAAGAGGATGGCCGAGATTGATACTCTAATAAACGCCCACCATGTCCAGAGGGCCGTGGACCTGTCACGCAGCCTCATAACCCTGTGCAAAGAGGGCATGAGGTACTACCACACCTACCACAGGCTGCCCCTCAAGGTTGCCGTGACGGCAGGCTTCGTGGGTTGGCTGGCGTGTGTGCTTGTGCAATCCACCCCCACCCAGTATTACTGGTACTCGTCTGTTGGTCCTATATGTGTGGGTGCGGAGGCCGCGTTCCGTACCGCTTGGCAAGGGATGGCAACCAACCAGCCCCGGATCCAGGATTTGGCTAAGGGGGGGGCGGTTTTACTGGAGGGGCGGCACATTGACAAGGAATGCATGCGAAGCCAGGGGCAGATACGAAAAGCGGGGGGGGGGGTGCTGTCCGTTTTAGGCCCGATACGAAAAGCGGGGGGGGGGGGTGCTGTCCGTTTTAGGCCCGATACGAAAAACGGGGGGGGGGGGGGGGGGGCCGGTGCTGTCCGTTTTAGGCCCGATACGAAAAGCGGGGTGGGCTGTCCGTTTTAGGCCCGATACGAAAAACGGGGGGGGGGGGGGGGGGGGGGGGGGGGGGGGGGTATGGAGCGGGGGAGGGGGGGGGGGGCGGCAATTGGTCCCAGAGGGCGGCATTTCGTATGAATGGGGGGGGCGGCCGCCCCCCCCGAGCCTATGCTGGATCCGGGGCTGCAACCAACCGCCTGCTGCTTTTGAAGGGGACAGTACACCTGGTGGGTGTGGTGGTGGGTTTGGAGGCCCTTGTCATGAGCTCCTTCTATCGGGAGGTGCTCTCTGCTGTCCTTGTGGTTGTCTTCATCTTGCAGTCAGTCTTTGGGATGCACGAATAATAACGGCGTCTAGCGATTCCCCCGAGTTAGTCCCCGACACTGGACATTCTAATCGCTGCTTGACTCATTATTGCTATAGAATGCATGTTGCGACCGTGACGTCAGACCGTGCTGCAATCTGATTGGTTCTCCAAAATCGAGGAAAGTCAGAACCAATAAGTTCGATCTATGCACATGACCCTCTTCACGTAGCGATGATGTAATCCATCCGCAGCTGTGGGATTGAGGGTCTGGGTACGAGACTACGTTTCACCATTGAGAGTAAGGTCAGGCCATTCTTTAACTAGAATCTCTTTCAGCTTCTTGGAAGTCAGCTCATCAGCCCGCCTTTAATCGTTGGCTGACATCGCGCTGTCAATTTTCATGTACTTGGCCGTTTTGCCCTTTGCTTCCTGGCTACGGGTCCTGTTGTCTTGAGCTTTCTAAGCAGCTCATAAAGTGCCTTTCGGCTTACTTCAATACCTTCAGCTTGCAGTTTATTTCTTTTATACGTGAAACTTTCAATTAATTCAGCGAGGGTTGCCACGATTTCACGTTTCAATTGTTGTGCATAGGCGAGGCATATCAACGGACGGGATATAGCTATAATATGAAACTGCATGGCACGTTTATACTGTACTATATGTGAAAGGTTTCCGAGATCACCAATTTTCGCATATCGAGATAGCTCGCAAGCGACCATGCTTAGCTCGCGAGGCACAGTTAACTTCTATTGTCTCGCGAGTGATTATATTGCACGACTCTCGATTCTTCAAGACCTCTCTCCTTAAGGCAATCGCTCGCGTATGTCACGCGAGCGCACTGTGCAAAAGTTTGTTATACGATACTGCATACTTTGGACTATACTTGAAATATACGCCGGATCAGTACATTTGAAATATAGGACGTTGTATACTTCCCGAATACACAACCGCACTTGCGTCACAGTTTACATATAGGCAGCCATTAAAATGTAATGACCTTGCAATAACCCGTTGTGCACACTTGCAAGTTTATTGGCCACAGCTAAATAAAATACTCTTCTCATCTTACAGGCTAGGGCCGTAGCCACACTATAGTATGTGCTCCGGTTATAACTATGGCCGGTTTGGGAGGGCCGGTGTCACAGGAAAATCTATCGCCCGGAATTGTGTCGCGGTGACAGTTTTTCCTTAGGAAATTACGTCGTTCACAATTAACGTAGCGACCGTATATCCTAAGGAAATTCTGTCGCCAATAAATACTGTCGAGATATCATTGTGTAAACGTTTTTCGAGGTGTCATGCAAGGATCAGTCCGAATATGACTAGCATTTTGCTGTAATTGAACATATCCTCCTCTTTATAACAAGAAGGAAAGAGTCTGTCTTCGGAAGAGAGCAAAGAGTTTTGTCATGAAGGAAGGAGTCCTTTTTTATTGCGATAAAGAAGGCGGAGAGTTTTCTGGTGATCTCAAAAATACTTTGGAATATTTTGAGCAACTGATCAGTGATCTTATAGGTGGTGACCGAGAAGGATAGACAAAACGTTCTTGAAGGATGTCATTGCGCTGAACTTGGTGGTGGTCACATTGGATGAGATAAGACGCATTCCAAAATAGCGGAGAGGTTTTATTGGCGTGGAATAGTAGATGACGTGAAAGTATTTTGCGAGACGTGTGGCAAGAGCTAAAGAGCAAACAGGTATATTTATGTACTGATGCTATTCTATGCATATGATCTGATTGGTCCTTTACCAGAAACACCACGAATAAATAAGTTTATAATGACTGTCTCTTGTCTATTTTCTAAGTGGCCTGAAGCAACAGCCCTCCCTGATAAGACTGCCGTTGGTGTTGTTGAGTTTCTGTTGCACGAAACCATGGACGAGAATTTGTTAACAAGGTGCCTTATAAGCAGCCACATTTACATGTATGTTAAAATAAAATTGTTTTTCTAAGGTTAAAGATGAATTATGCAGATTGACTGGAGTACAGTGTAACCTGACAATCACATATCATCAGATCAATGATTTGGATGAGCGGTTCAACCAAAAACTCAGCGCGTCAGTTACTGAAGTTTTTTATTAAAAGCAGACAAATTGGGATCAGTATCCCGATGCTATACTTCTTTCTTATCGCATTTCTATTCAAGATTCAACCAAGTATTCACCCTTTTTTGGTGTATGGCAGGCATCCTCATTTCTCAAGAGTATCGTCAAGAACTGCGTCTTCTTATAACCACAAATATGATTCATAAATTTAAAAATTCTGTGTTTCCTCCCTAGTATCCTCCTATGGAAGCACGGAACAGTATATGAAGCAATCTAGGATGCAGAGTCTGAGTGTTTGGGCCACAGAAGTGGAGATAATTGCAGCAGCTTCTTTGTCGAATGCAACCATTTATGCATATGCCCAATCATATGTGGAGATTCATGTAAGTGGCTGAAACACGCAGCAGATGAAGCTAGCTGTGGTTAGCACCAAGATGAATGCATATACAAAACAAATCTCAATCAACATTTTGAAACAGTTAAAAAGATTTAATGTTGTAAAACTTGCATTCCATTTGAAACTGAAATTTAGCGTATCAGGTGGCAGAATTATTTTCAACGCGCTTACAGCTTTATATTGGTCAGTTGTCATGGATTCTACCTGCATGTATTGGAATATTCAAAATGTTAGCACACCCATCATCACAGATCTCACGTCTTTGCCGAAAGTATCAATTATCGATCACGAGCATGCGAGCGACAGTATTTCCTGACGACAGAATTTCTTTAGGATATACGGTCGCTACATTAATTGTGAGCGACATAATTTTCCAAGGAAAAACTGTCGCCGCGACACAATTTCCGGGCGACAGATTTTCCTGTGACACCGGTTAATTCATACGTTAGGGGGTCACAACTGATTTTTTTTTCACTCGGGGAATAAGTGGTCCGGTCAAAACCGGTTAAAACCGTACCTTGTCCTATAACCATACTTGTTTACAGATGCTAACATGGTCATTTTAACATCCTTTTAGCGAACAAAAGTCTAGCTCTAGCCAATATCGGTCGAAGAATGGTGTACTGGTTACTCGAAGCTATCTCCTATCAAATTTTTTTACCACAGCCACTGCGAGCGTGAGTATATATGTATTGTACTGGCACATGATCGCATGTTAGATTATGTATACAGAAGCATATTGCATTTATACAAATAAAAGAAAGAAAAAAAACTAAGGTCTGGCCGAAATCCTACTCCACGCACTATAACACACTCCCACCCTGAACACACTGTCACACACCTCATATACTATACTTACCAGCTCCCTCATTCACTCACTGACACACTAACACACTCAAATGCTCAATTCTGTCATTCCCTCCATCTCTCTTAATGACTCGCTCAATTACTCACTCACAAACTCACACCATTTTGCTCCTTCATATACTCATTCGCTCACTCTCTCACTACTTGCTCACTTACATACTCGCACATGGTCACATTTAATCACTCCTTCAACATTCACTAACTCCCTCACTCACACTCAACCATTTCCTCACACATACACTGGCCCATGCTCCCCCATTCATCACACAAGTACACATCACACACACACACATCTCACACTCTCACGTAAGCCAATGTCACAGAAGCAGATGTGTCTTTTTTCACAAGACTGTACACGTCAATCTTGCAAATTTCAACTTGATGCAGCTTCCATTAAATAGGAGTTAGTGTCGATAAGAATGAATATTAATGCATGAATAACTATGTACAATTTTAACCAATCAGTACTGTGTCGGTATGTATAAATGACAAGGTACATTTCTTTGGTTTTATAGATCAGCAGTACAATCAAGCCAAGAATTTCAATCATGATAGGAGATAACAATATAAGGTGCATTACAAGCTTGAAAAAAATTTATACATCTTACAATACAGTATATAAGTGAGAATTATCAATTTTACGTATTAATATTATTAGTCCATCTGTTAGTTGCCTATGGAACCTGTTTATTAAGATTAACATATTTGTTGTGTACAATGTTTAAATAATTGTGTAGGGCAGCTCCAATTAGGAATGTGGTTTGCTTACCGCACGTGAGACTTGTAAATTTTAGGCGGGCTATTTCGTTGCCGCGTGTTGATTGCTTTTAATGTGAAGACACTGAAAATGGACTCTTGAGATCAGCGTATTGTTTGAATGGTAAGACTTAGTTAACGAGAAATAGTGTTGCGCTAATCACCTCTCACACAAAGAGTTATATCAAACGGGAAGCATGAGAACACAATAAACACGTAACAAATGGCATGTACATACATGAAAATTGTCCAATTTGCAAAGATAACAGAATGTAGATAAACACACAAACACACATTTATACACACACACACACACACACACACACACACACACACACACCACATCTCAACATGTACATGTAAGGTCCGGTAGTCCATCTCCATCATCAAATCCTGTTCCATTTCTCCATTTGGTTCTGGATCCTCGAAGACATACATTGGTAGCCCTCAGAATGGCAAAGGACAGCCTGGCTCGTATCCATCCTGCAACTTCAGCATATGTTTTTTTCCATATTTGAGCTATTTTGTCAGCAAGGAGTTGTATGAAACATTCTGCTTCTCGGCCCAAATCTCCATCAACGGACACAACTAGTGGTGTAAATGAAGCATGCCGTGCTTCTGCTGCATCATTGCATTTCCTCTTCTTTTCTTCTTCAGCTGGCGATAGGACAGAGGCAACATCCCGGTGCAAATACAACGGAGCGTCAGTGTCAATGACACGTATATCAAACAACGCAACCGTCTGAGACTGCCATACCCCTCTAATACTAAGATCCGCAACCAGAGAAGGTATACCACATGCATCATTGGCTTCTTGAACTATTGGTTCATGGATTAGGTCTTTGTACACAAGAGATGCAAGGTCACCTAATGCATTCCTTACTTCATTGTGGCGTAGTATCACAAGGCCCTTTTCTGCAATCAAGGGCATGTGTCATGTTGAAAACATCACCACAATCATCACAATTTGCTGGTGCCTTCAAGACAGGTCTGTGGTAACGCATTGCCAGGGAATCACGAAATTCAGTTGCTGAAAGGTCAAAATGATGGAGAGCAATGGGCAAGACTGTTAACCACGATGAGGACTTACTACCAACTGATCTAGGTATGGCACGTCTTGTGTTTGGATCTAATGTAGCTAGGACTGAAGTTAGTTTGTCTTCATCATTCTGTTGATAAATCTTGTGCATAGCTGATGCTGCTTCAGACATTTGGATGGAGTGATCGGATGTAGAAAACTGCTTGTAGCCCTTGATAGCATCTACGATGTTTGATGTGCCAGCTCTGGATGTTGCAAAGGCAACTTTTGAAGTTTCAACTGGGTAGCAGACTCCCATACCCCCCATTCGTGCAGGAAGTGTAAACAGGTGATGCTCTTGATTGGATATGGTGCCTGCAAAAGCTGCTGGCCAGAACATCTAATTCACTGCATCTTGAATTGGGACATACTCATCATCAAAGTTAGGGAGCATGCGCTGTAAGTATGACCATTCAAACTGTAGAGACTTTGCTAAGGCTGAAAAGGCTGCTTGAGGTTGTGATTCAGCCACTTTGGACAGTTTGACAACACTGTTCATAAATTCCATAATCTTCTTCTGTATAAAAGCTTTGGTGCTGTCATGGTCTCCAATGAAACCACCTAGAAAATGATATCCTTTAACCACTTTAACTCCAAGGTGTTCAAATGCAGACCTGGCTTCTGTTTCAGGATTACTATCAACTATGACAACATTTGTTAACCTCTGGGTAATATCCATACTTCATAATTTGTCAAACCAGTCACGTAGGTGGGTGAGTTTTGCTATGCATGAGGAGTCGTCAGCATACCAATTTTGGATCCAGTTGGAAGGGTTGGAAAGTGACTTGATATGTGGCATACCTGCAGCTGCATACATTAACATAGACAGAGGATCACCTTGACCAACGCCTTCTTTACTGCGAAGAAATTCAGTCTTCTTTTTATCTTGCAACACAAGAGTGGCATAACCATGATATATATTAAATAAGAAACGGGAACGAGGCCATTGAATGCGAGAATTCCATATTGCAGCAGCCCTGTTCAATGAATTAAATGCATTTCTTGCGTCCACAAGCAATAGGCCCCACCCATCTGCATGGTGTTCTTCAAACAACTCTCTCATTGTGTGGACTGCTCCCTCAATGCCTCCCTTAAATCCAGAACATAGCTGATCCACTTCACATAGATCTGTAATGTCATCACAAGTGGCCATGGCCATAGATTTACAGAGAATGCATCTGGGGATCTCACCAATTGCAATTGGCCGGATGCCTGGGCATTTATCAAGTGCCACTAGATGGCTGGACATCAGTGCATTGATGTCTGACCATTCAACAATCGAGTTGGCAAGGCGCCTGGCCAACTCTGCTAAAGCATCACGTAACTTTGCACAGTGTGCTCCATAGTGAAGAAGAAAGTCTTTCCAATGTCCAGCATTAGTGCCCCCAGGGCACAAATGATGGACATCTCACTATTTGCAACAGTTTGGAATGTCCCAAGTGTTCCCGTTGAGCAACCTAAACTGGCACAATGGAGCACAGCAGAAAAAGGTTTGTCATTTCTTTTTTTACGAAGTGCTGCTATACTAGGCACTGCGGAATCTGTGATTTTAGACCGTAAATTCCTAGACGTCAGAAGAAAAATTTTCTGTTTTCAATTTTAAATTTTATTGACACCATTTGGTAAAAACGATCTGGTAGCTTCATTATGCTTCATTATGGCTTATAAGTATTCAGAACAACTGCCGAATGCGTCAGCAATAAACCAGACTAGTTTTTAAGTTTTAAAACATATTTCTTAAGTGTTGTTTAAATCGAATACAGTTTTTTGCCCACGATTTTCGACTCTAAAACACTGTGTCCCCTCCAAGGTAAGTATTCTTCCCTCTAGCTAATTCATCCTTCTATCTTTCTACGAAATTTCATAAAGATTGGATGAAGTGCCGGGTACCTTCTACGATGCGCCAGGTATTGAACATCATTGAACCGATACATGTACTGTACACCAGGATCTAAAAAACATCATATTTAATATCTTACATCGTAACTTTTGAGTTTGGATCACTAAAAATGTCGGAATTCCAATCTGAGACTGGGTCAAGACATTAAGGTATCTTCAGACTAAGGTTTTTGGCTTACAACTGAACAAATAGTTCGACTTTAAGAGCTCATTTTTGTTATATAGATAGCTCATTATTATAGCTTTATATATGGAATGTTTGAACTCTTAAGTCCAATTTGTTTTGAAGTTAGGTTTGTTTTATAAGGTTTTTGATATGAGTGCTGCTTAGCATCATTACGGCTGAATTAATTTGACTTGAGAGTTGAAAATCATGTCATACTACTAAGAGGTCCCTAAAGTAACCATATATTTTAAAATAATTGATTGTACATTTGCTAACCATAATAAATATTGCTACAAAAAGCAAAAAAGTTAAAAATTTAAGGAATTATATTCAATGTTAGGATTCTTCAGTAGATATACATGACATCAGTGTGGGTGTGCGCGCTATGTACGACAAGTTATACACATCAAATGCCACGGGTTCTTTTCAGAACCAATGCAGTGTGGCATCCCAAATGGACCCTTCCCCTGATGAACCAAGCTCGAGTGGAACAAGAGCTAAGAGACCAATCCGAAAGCAAGATATGACGGCTCTATTAGCGAAAGTTGCATTGCCATTGCCAATAAATCAAGGTGTCAACGAGGGAAGCAAAACCAAAGCGCTTGCAGAGAGATTTAGCAGTGTGGAGCATGAAACATTCAATGAGATATTTGCATTACTAATACAAGGTGTAATTGATGTAATCAAGAAACAGATGGATGATTATCTTGGAGGTGAACTTGCTACACTGTCGCCAATCAAAATCTGCTCCAGTGCACAATATGTTTGCAGAGCAAATACTTGGTTTGGCTGATCATCAACTCAGGAGGGCACCCAATGCCAAGGCTTTATAGATGAAAAGGTAAAAGCAATGAAAAATAAGACTCTGTCATGGTTGTCAAGCAAATCTTCAACAGAACAGAGCAAAATTATACCTTTCTCAACAAAAGAGCTTGTAGAATGAAACTAATTCAACACCAACGGGAAGAAACCCTAAAAAGAGTGCAGGATGAAAGGCACAAGGAAAAGCATCAGAAGATTGACCAAAGAGAAAGAAAGAAAGTGGAGAAAAAAATGGCTTCTGTAATACAGTGATATAAGCACTTCAGATGAAGAGTTTCCTGAAATTACACAGGAGTAGCAAACCTTCATTTTCAGAGCATTTACTAATTTAAATTCTCTGCTAGGTTCATATGTAAATCACAGATGGTATGTAAATTTCACCAATGTACTATACAATGGGCATGTTGTAAAGATAAGTCATAAAGCAAAGTTACCAATCTAACAATTACATCTTGTACAATGGATGAATCTGAAGAAGAAGGAATTGATAATACAATTACAGTTATTGAAATGCTCGTGGTCTACTTAACTGGTGTTTAGTGTCTGTGGCCGATGGAAATGATATCCTTCAATGCTAAATGATATTGTGCTTGATTGTGTGCATGCTTGTCAGTTTTTGTTAACAATCTGAAAAGATACAAGTGATGAAAATAATATATCTTTTAGTGATGATCCTTGTGTAAGTCTTACCTATATCAGAACCACTTATGTGCAATTTTTGGAATTAATATCATATGGAATGGCAAGGTTATGCCTTGTTATTCCTCAACCATCACAGTTTTTATTGCGATTACGCATTGACCGCTGTACTAAAAAAGTATTTAATATGCTAGGGTGACGCAAGAAGTACTGTTTAACGCAGCTTTTTTTGCTCTTTCTACCGATAATAATATCATAATCCTTTGAGCATAAAAAATTTCCGCAGTGCCTAGCTATACTCGTCCATTTGTCTGATGTTGTTCGGTAAAATGAAACTTATTGACCCAGATAGCAAAAACGTCATCTTGCGCGATCATGACAGAATCTGCAATTTTGTTCATTAGCATATATTTCACTAGTCCCCAGACTACCTCCATTGAGAACCAAAGGGTGATAAAGGTTAAAAGCATTGGCAAAAGCGAAACCATATAATACATAGGATAAATGTACCTGGTCTCACGCTATTATCATGCACCACTATACATTATCGTGTTATACACACAGTTCAAACAGCGCATATTACTATAAAGCGGAGATAGACGCAATATCTACCGCTGTAACTATTACAGAAACTATTCCTTCCATTTTAGCGATTTACCATAGTTTATGGATCTGGTCGGATAGTATTTTTTCACCTACCCTAGGATACTTTATCCGCCATAACGCATGTTGTTTGTTTGCTTGAAAATGTCTTCGCATATCGACGAGAAACGGTATAGCGTGTTGGTTGACTTTCTCACTTCTTGTAAAGAGGGTGACCTTCGGGATTCACGTGTGTATCCTGCTGGAGCTACAGCAAACGAGAAACGGAGAATACACCAGCAAGCTGCTATGTTTGTGCTGAAAGAACGATTGCTGTATTACCGAGCAACAGATGCAGTGAATGAGATATGTCTCAAACGGGTGATTGCAAACGCAAAGGAGAGAACTAAGATTATTCATGCCTGCCATGATGGCGTCGATGGTTGCCACTATGGCAGGGACAAAACACGAGCTAAGGTAAGTGACTGAGTGACTGAATGTCGCAAAATAACGTAAGGAGTCCACTCCGGTGATCTAGCTTTAATTTCTCTAAGCGTATCGAGTGGTGCAAAAAATGGTCTTGTACAAGCATGCACTTGATTGCCCCAAATAAAATTGCACTAACATGCGACAGAGTATACTTGTACAGAATGCCTTACAAATGGAGCACGTACTTGTGAAAAAGACCAAACATTTAGTGCATCGAACATGCATGTCTGGTAGTCTTTTTGTTTATTACACCACCTTTTAACACATATGTTGCTAGATACCCATGTAATGTACGTATTTATGGTGTTACCTTGCCATATACAGTATGCACCAGAAGTATCATAAATAGGCATGACCTTAAATTACTTTTTAAATGTATAGTTCATTTACTATTGTCTTTCTGATGTTGTTGTAGATTGGACAGACATACTGGTGGAAAGGACTTAACAGAGATGTAGACCAGTACTGCAGACAATGTGATGTATGTCAGCAGGTCAATGCAAAACTTGAAGGGAAGAAGAAAGCTGAACTTCACCCCATTCCAGTTCCAAGCAAAATATGGATAGGTATGTATATTTAACAAGTTAACAAAAAAAAAAATCATTTTGGTGGTGTATAGGATTCCTAGGCAATGATTGTGTAAAAGGCAAGGAAACAATAAAGGTCTTATCAGTAATATGAGATAATGTAATAATCCTATTTTAGCACATTTGTAGGATATGTAGCATGTGTGCACATATAAGATTGTTGTATTACTGATTAGACCCTTTTTTACACCATCATTGCCTATGAATCCTATACACCACCAACGCTCTCTAGAGAACGTTTTTATTTCCAATCATTCTCATATTTGTAGGTCCATTACCTGAAACGTGTAAGAAAAATAAACATATTGTGACATGGTAACAGATTGCTTCTCAAAGTGGCCTGAAGGTGCCCCACTTAAAGATAAGACAGCAGTTGGTGTTGCTGATTTCTTATTTACAGTGTTTTGTCGTCATGGCTGGCCTGACATCATCATATCAGATCAGGGAAGGGAATTTGTAAATCAACTTTCAAGGTAATTTTCAATAGTTTCATGCATTTAAACCATTATTGTTTATTATCCTTTTCAGCTGTTTGTTTAAGCTGACAGGGATTGAGCACAGGATTAGCAGTCCCTATCACCCTCAAACTAATGGTTTGGATGAGCGCACTAATCAAACACTGACAAAGGCTTTGATCAAATTTTCAGAGGCTAAAGAAAACTTGGATGAAAATACAGATGCAGCCTTGTGTGCTTATCGCAAAGCAAAGCAGAATTCTTCACAGTTTAGCCCCTTTATTATGTACAATCGTATCCCTCGTATGGCAATCGATCGTGAATTCAGCTGAAGGCAACCACTAGTGTCACAGGCGAGAACACATGTACATATGATATGGAAGAAACTTATGGTAAACTTATGGTAATCTAAACTTATGGTAATCTAAACTTATGGTAATCTACTAGCAATCCGGGAGAAATACCATCAGAAGGTCCTTAAAAATATTGAACGAGCTCAGCAACGACGATTGACAAAAGGCACAATACAATGCAAAACGTGGCACTCTCCATGTATGGGTAATAATGGTATTGTGTGTGTATCATTATATTTAAAAGTTTTGAAATCCTACTTAAGAGTTTTAGCTCTGGTACGATAGTTATGTTGAAGAACATGCAAAACTCGCATCGAATGGGTGGAAAACTGGACAAAAAGTGGCTAGGTCCTTACGAAGTTGTTGAAAGCTTAAGCAAAGGGCGATACAGATTGAAATCATCAGAGGGTTCCATTTTGAAAAAAGCTTATAATAGTTTTCTTCTTAAAAGGAATATCTTCAACCATTAGAGGTAGGTATATGTAGCTCATTTAGATTACTTTTTCCGTGTACTGATTACATGCCTTTAAGCATGCTGTATAGAACAAGTAAAGAAAAACATTCTCTGACGAGAAAGTTGGTGGGATATAGGAATTGGAGGCAATGGTGGTGTAAAAAGGAGGAAAACAAGGTTTTGAGAAAAGGGTAATGAGACAAAAATCCTATATTTAGCACGTATAAATGTAACAGAACCAAAAGAAGTGCTAAATATAACATTGCCCTTTTCTCAAAACCTTGTTCCCCTCCTTTTTACACCACCATTACCTTTTGGAGGTATTCCTCTCGTTGTTTAGCTCTCCTCTTTTGTTGACGTGAGGGCATTTTGAAAATAGAAAACAACATCGCTAGCCAAAACGGAAAAGTGGTGAACAAAGCTGCAATCAGAAATCCCACCTACGCTGCACAATTTTATGTAAATGTCACCATGGGAACGGTTAATAATTACGTATATCTTTATTGATCTATCTGATACCTGAAGATGGCCTTCCAGGAGATTCTAAAGCTATTGGTATAACTTGCGCTCTTTAAAACCATTCCTATCCCGAGTTATACTCACCCGAGAAGAAGAAGAATTAGAAGACGACGACGTCGTCGGACGACGGAGAAGAATTGGTCTAGGAACGAGAACAAACACGAGCATTTATTAATACACTACATGTATGCGATGCACCTGGAAATGAATTATGGTCAAATAGTATTTACATGTGTGCATTTTATAGATGCCTTTGGTTAAGTGCATACATGATAGCTCTGGGCATGGCTGGGTACCAGCACTCTGTTGCTCATTTACCACAGTCTCATAGAGCGGAGGGTCTGTTGGTGCAACATGAGTGCATAGTGCATATTATGATAGTGTTAATAATGTAGGGAATGAGATAAAATTGTTCATGCAGCCATTGTTGCTTGTCTGTGTATGGGCCACCGTATTCATGGATGTTAAATAAAAGTAACCCCCTTGTTAATCAAATGTTGCTAATCAAATGTTGCTAAGCTACAGATTTCAACTTCTCAAGCACTTAATGTAGTGTCTATGTATTCATTGTTACAGTTACTGAACAGCATGAAGTACATTTATGCCTATATGTTTTTTAGCTTGATTCAGTCTATTAGCATCAGATCATAACGATTAATGAAGAACTTTAGTAACTTCCCCTCCACGTATGAACTCGAAGCTTAATAGATAGCGTCGACGTACGACGTTTGTTGGTAAGCTTATAGGGACTCAGCTGCGTGTGTTTCGTGCGGTTGGTAGGGCTTTTTCCGCACCAATTTTCGATTCCAAAAATATGAGCGTATCCAATTATGTGCGAGTGTCTGATTGCATATGTTCGTTTTAATATATATCCAACCATCCTCCTCGTCGTGAAATAAAAAGGCTCCTGTTTGGGCTAATGTATCGAAATAAAAACGAAACTACTGTAGCGCATGCGCTATAGCTGCTCTTATTATGGACATGCGCAGTGTTTACACCTGAGGGTATTTAATGGCGTGCTGTACGATCTTATTTGATTAAACACTTGGATTGCTACACTGGTGTCAGAAGTGGGATCGGACCGAATGCTACATGGCCGAGCAGGAAGAGCGGAAGGCTGTTCGGTTTAGCGCTAGACCGCCCGCTCGGTTTGCTAAGGGCGCTGACTTCAATCTCTGGGTCAAAAGGTTAGAACTGTACTTCAGGGAAGCGAAGGTCCCGGATAACAAGCGAGGAGAAGAGTTGGTAGCGCTGTTGGAAGACGACGCATTTCGGGTAGTGAGTCAGTCGGGTTTTGTTAGCGGTGACGGGGTGGAGTATGAAGAGGTGAAGAAATGTCTGCAGGAGCAGTATGCGCCAAAAGGAGTCGAACTGGAATGGCAGCGCAAACTGCACTCAGCCCACCAGGAGAGACCCGAGACCCTGTTAGAATTTTCAGGGCGGTTGCGGATGCTGGCGGACAAGGCTTACCCTTCGTGGTCGGCGGAAAGACGACTTGAAATGGCGCGTGAGCAATTTATTCACGGTGTTATCTCTCCTTCTGTGCAGATGAGGCTTTTGAGGAAGCAACCAGAGTCGTTGGAGGCTGCACTTGCTTTGGCTAGCCAGTGGGAATCAGTGGAGCTGGCTCAACAAAGCCTACGCGGAGAGAAACAGGGGTCAGGTGCGAGTCTTGCCGTGTCAGGTGAACGAGACCTGGTACAAGGTGCATTGCGAGCTAATACGGTGGAAGAGTTGGCGTTACAAGTCCAACAGCTGTCACAGGAGATTAGTAAGTTGTCAAGTCGGGAAGTCGGTGAGAAAAGGAGCGCTCCGAAAAGGGTCCCTGTCTGTTGGAACTGCAAGCAAAAAGGGCATATACGGCGCAATTGTCCTCAGCGGAAGGAACGGAATGTATCTCCGAAGGAGATTGGGAAGGACAGGTCAGTGAAGTACACATCGGCTGTGGCATGCACGTTGATACTGCAGGGTATGGTTGGGGGTCGTCCCACACGTATGCTAGTGGATACAGGATCATCCGTTACCCTTGTGCATGAAAAGGTGTGGAATGACATTTCTCAAGACAGGAAACTCTTGACACCCCAATGTCCTGTGATGGCAGTTAATGGAGACTCGTTAAGTCTATGTGGACAGATTGACCTTGATCTTATGGTGGGAAAGCATGTGAGAACTCATACTGTCCTTGTTGTGCGTGAGATGACGCAGGAGTGTTTATTGGGAACAGACTTTCTAGAACAATACGGGTGTGTTGTTGACCTGGGGAGAAGAACAATGATCATGTTAGGCGAAACAATACCCCTAGACACCTTGTACGGGTCGTGTATTTCTACATGTCATGTGTTTGTACAGGAGACAGCTGTCGTGCCACCCTATCACGAGATGCGATTGCAGGTTCAGTTGGAAGGTGCGAAAACGGACGGGGACTATGTGGGTCTGTTCCAGCCAAAGGCGGAAATGTCTACTCAACGCGGACTTCTGTTTGCCTGTTCTGTATCTCCTGTCCATGATGGCAAAGCAGTAGTTCAGCTGGTGAACCCCTCTGCAGTTCCTGTAACACTGCATTGCAAGGAGAAGGTTGGTCAGGTATCCCCATGGGATGGAAGAGAGGGAGCGAATATGGTTGAGCCTGCATTGGGCACACGGCTTCCAGCCCGATCAACAGAGGCAATTGGTAAAGCAGTTGGGGAATTAATGGGTGACACATCGGGGTTGTCAAGGGAGGAGTGTGCTAAGTTGAAAACAATTTTACATCATTTCTCAGATGTAATTTCTGTAGGTGACGGTGATTTAGGGCGTACCAATGTCTTACGTCATACCATCAACTCAGGTGACACCCCCCCTGTTCATCAGCCGGCGCGGAGGCTTCCGTTTCATCAACGTGACGTGGTACAGAAAATGATCCAGGGAATGCTCCAACAGGGGATAATAGAGCCGTCCGGAGGAGCATGGGCCTCGCCTATTGTTCTGGTTAGGAAAAAGGACGGTTCATACAGGTTTTGTGTAGATTTTCGTCGCCTGAATAGCGTAACAAAAAAAGACGTGCACCCTCTTCCCAGGATTGATGATGCTCTGGACACTTTATCCGGCTCCAAGTGGTTTTCAACCTTAGATTTGGCAAGTGGCTACTGGCAGGTAGAAATGGATCCTGCGGACAAGGAGAAAACTGCGTTCATCACTCCGTTTGGTCTACATCAGTTCCGAGTAATGCCGTTCGGACTAACGAACGCTCCAAGCACGTTTCAGCGGTTAATGAGTATGGTCCTGGCAGGACTCAGTTGGGTAACATGCTTGGTATACCTTGATGATATCATCATTTTTAGTCGAACGGTGGAAGAGCACTTGCAGCGGCTTACAGAGGTGCTACAGAGGCTTAAGGAGGCGGGGCTGAAGATCAAGCCTAGCAAATGCCATCTGCTTTGCAAGAGTGTGCGGTATCTGGGCTACGTGGTTTCAGAGAAGGGTATAGCTGCGGATGCTGACAAGATCAAGTGCGTCGAAAACTGGCCTACGCCCACTGATCATGAAAGCCTGCGACAGTTCTTGGGGTTTGCTTCCTATTATAGGAAATTCATTCGCAATTTTGCAGACACCGCTGCTCCTCTTCATGCACTAACAGAAAAATCCAAACCCTGGCACTGGACTGAACTGTGTGATAAGGCATTTGTGGCTTTAAAGGGTAAGTTAGCTTCGCCCCCTATTTTATCCTTTCCACAGTTCGACAGAACATTTGTGGTTGATGCTGACGCCAGTCAGGAGGGTGTTGGAGCAGTACTATCACACTTGGACGATGGAAGGGTGATCGCATATGCTAGCAGGGTGCTTACAAAGGCGGAATGCCAATATTGTGCAACGAGACGTGAGTTGTTGGCATTGGTATGGTCAGTTCGTCAGTTTCGGGCTTATCTATGGGGACGAAGGTTTATTGTTCGCACCGACCACAGCGCGCTTCGTTGGTTACGTAGTTTTAAAGACCCCCAGGGCCAGGTGGCGAGGTGGCTAGAGATTCTCGCTGAATTTGATTTTGATGTTATTCATCGTCCAGGTCTTCGTCATGGCAATGCAGACGCCCTTTCAAGGATCCAGTGTAAGCAATGTGGTATGCACAATGGCATTGCCACGCCGTGTTTGTTCCACAATGCGTTTGGGGCCGTTAATGGTAACGGTGGTAATTTGTGGTCTGGATCGAATGTGCATTCTGAGGCAGGCCTCTCCGTTTTGCCACTGGAGAACTCTAAGGAGATGCAGGGGTCTGATGCTGATCTTCGAAGGGTAATTTCCTGGATAGAAAACTCGTCTCCACCAGCTGCTTTGCCAAGTGAGGGCAGTTACACTCTGCAGACATTGTGGGCACAGTATAAACACCTGGTAGTTCGGGATGGGGTTCTGTTTAGACAGTGGGAAGATGTTCCGGGAAAGGGTTGCAATAAACATCTTCAGTTGGTAGTACCTCGGAGTTGGATAGGCTCTGTCCTGCAGCAACTTCATAGCTCTCCCAGTGGTGGCCATCTTGGAATGTTCAAGACTTTGGAGAAAGTCCGTTCCCGTTTTTACTGGCCGGGTCAGCGCCATGACATCGAAGACTGGTGTCGAGCTTGTGAATTGTGTGCGGCACGGAAGTCACCTCCACGGCGCAATCGTGCCCCAATGCAGCAGGTGTTGGCTGGTGGCCCATTCCAGCGTGTGGCCATGGACATCCTGGGTCCTCTGCCGCTCACGGATAGAGGGAACAAGTACATTCTAGTGTTAGGGGATTATTTTACAAAATGGGTGGAGTCTTATCCAATACCTAACATGGAAGCAAAAACTATTGCTAACGTGTTTGTTAGTCATTTTGTCAGCAGGTTTGGAGCCCCTGATGTTCTGCACACCGATCAGGGGAGGAACTTTGAGTCCGCCCTGTTTAAGGAAGTGTGTTTGCTGTTGGGAGTTCAGAAGACAAGGACTACGCCTTATCACCCGCAATCTGATGGGCTGGTCGAACGCTTTAATCGAACTTTGCTTGATCTCCTTAGCATTGCATCGAGGGAGGATGAACAGAATTGGGACCTCTGTATTCCAGCAGTGATGCTAGCCTATCGTACAAGTGTGCAGGAGTCCACTGGGTGTACGCCATATTTCCTCCTCTTCGGACGTGAGGCCAGGCTGCCGGTGGATGTCATGTTTGGGTTGCCTCCAAATGTTCCACCTCAGCCGGTACACCAATATAGCAAAGATTTGAGAGCTCGACTGGATACTGCGTATGAGAGGGTGCGAGAACGGTTAGGTTGGCGGCAGCGCCGTCAGAAGATGGTGTATGACCGCAGACGGACGGGAAGGCCGTATGGGATTGGTGAATGGGTTTGGTTGTATTGTCCTGCTGTGCCCAGGGGGAAGTCGGCTAAATTACACTCTTATTGGCAGGGTCCATATAAAGTTGTGAAAGTGTTCAGTAATGTGTTATACTTGATCCAACACAGGGACTCCACTCGCAAGAAAGTTGTTGTTCATTTTGACAGGTTGAAGCCGTGTGCACGGGGAGGTACATACGAACAAGGGACAACCGCACCACGTGATGCAGCTGTTTTTTCTGAGGCTGAGGAATCAGATGTATCCGATGCTGAGGAAACTGAAGATGATAACTTGGTGATTGCTCCTCAAGAGGATAATCTCGAGCCAGAGCGCCAGGAGGAGCAACATGAAGTGGAGCCTCGGGATGATCAGCAGGAACAGCCGCCAGTGGAGCCATTGCCACTTCTCCGACAGTCGAAAAGATTAAGGAGTCGGCCGGACAGATTTGGAACAAACATTTTTGACTAGAGACAGATTCACTAGGAGGGGGGATAGTGTAGCGCATGCGCTATAGCTGCTCTTATTATGGACATGCGCAGTGTTTACACCTGAGGGTATTTAATGGCGTGCTGTACGATCTTATTTGATTAAACACTTGGATTGCTACACTACTAAATTATTTAATTTGAAAGCGGTACGGGGAAACATTCACGGGTCTGGGGGTGCAGGGGGGGGGGGGGGGGGGGGGTAATATTTATGGGATCGTGGCACCTAGCGCATATTTTTTCAAGTTTTCAAATTATGTCATATTCAAAGAGTCATCTCCGCAACTTCTTTCTTACGCACTTGAAATTAGTCTGTCCATCATGGTGGCCTGAATTTTTAATTATGCGTACATTTTGCGTCAACTTTGATGCTTCTTTCTGCAAAATTTTTATAACATGCAATAGCAGATCTGGGGGGGGGGGGGGGGTGGGTTGCACTCCCAGCCCTTGGATAACATTTTCATAGAGCAATCTACACTGATAGTTAAACCAACTCTGCATGGTTAAACCCCCCCCCCCCCCCCCCCCCCCCTCTCTATCTTTCTTCCTCTGCCACGCTCCCTTCGTACGTTCGGGGCGGCCTGATATGCGGTAGGTCCCTTTTCGCTGCCACGATCCCATATACATACGCTTTTACCCGGCCGTTCTAAATATTTGCGTTCATAATTGAACGCTACCTTTTTGAACGTGTGCTGATCCGTCCGCCGGTCTGACGTTACATTCGATCGCTTACCATCGAGAACCAAACATCCTGAATATGAGAGTGAAACAAAACAATACACTCACTTACTCTCCATATCACGTTCACGATGTGTTATGTCAATATATTTATGGCATTCACTATTAAAGGAAATAAATTGCGGTCATGCAGTTATATCCTAAAAATAACATAGCGAAGCATATATATGGTGCTTCGGTTTTTTTTTTTCACTATCTTTTGCGGGCCAGGCTGATATTACTACTATATTATCGTATTAATCGTACCGAAATCGCAAGCAGGGTTTTATTTAGGGGACTTTTTTTATGAACTATCTCATTAGTGCTCGCGCATTCTCTCTCTCTCTCTCTCTCTCTCTCTCTCTCTCTCTCTCTCTCTCTCTCTCTCTCTCTCTCTCTCTCTCTCTCTCTCTCTCTCTCTCTCTCTCTCTCTCTCTCTCTCTCTCTCTCTCTCTCTCTCTCTCTCTCTCTCTCTCTCTCTCTCTCTCTCTCTCTCTCTCTCTCACTCTCTCACTCTCTCTCTCACTCTCTCTCACTCTCTCTCTCTCTCTCTCTCTCTCACTACCATGCAGCTCTCAACATATTGTTAAGAATACGTGCTTGCATGTTCTTCTATGCATGCCTTCATGACAATACACCATCAAAACACACGAACTGAAGCAAACGAAATGGCAAAATGATATAACGCACTCAAATTACATGCATGTAATTAAAATAAAATGTGGTTCAAATTCATTGGAAGTTCCGTTTCAGGAAATCTACTCACAGTGTATAAAGATGACGTCGTGTGCTCTCTCCTGCCAATGAGTGTGCTTTATCAGTGTAGGTCTATTAATAGGCAAATGAAATTGCCAACAAATAATAATAAATAAGGTAAATAGAAGGAGCAATGTGGAGGCAAAGTCTGCTGCTTGTTGTACAATATAGCTAGCTTGGGGGTGGGTCAGTGGCAATGCATGCTTGTGTTTGTGACATGCACAACATTTGAGCAGCAGACTTTCCAATTGCCTTTTACCCTGTGTCCATCATACATAAAAGTCATGATTTTTTTTTTCTTTATAGCATGTTAAGTTACTTTCGTTGCATTACAGTTTCTTTTATATGAATTCCACCAGTAGCTGAGAAAAAGTAAATTTGGTTCCTGATAACCCAATAAGACCAGACAACCTTCAAACACATGTACACTTGTACTTCAAGAAGTGCATTGGTCCATTGAATTTCAGTACACACTGGAAATGTGTGGCTATTGATCAAATTAATGCATACAGTACAGTGTCTATGTTAGTTTGGAGAGATGCAGTCAAGCAGTTGCATTTATAATACCTCCATTTATTAGTACACTACATGTATGTGATGCACCTGCATGCAAGTGAATAGTGGTCATATAATGTGCCTTGAGCTCTATTTGGAAACACTTGTACCCACACATGTGGGCGGCTAGCCTGGTCAGACTCTGCTTTCCCGTGCCTCCCACGTCCACCAGGAGGGCGTTACCTCGGGGCTGACGAACCATGCGAGCTATCCTGTGGGGGGGGGGGGGGGGGGGGGGGGGGGGGGTGGAGTTAATAGATGCCCTACCTCAGCCCTGGTCTAGCCAAGGCCCCACATGCTTGCATCCGATGGATGGACATGTGAGGGTGTGTGGATCTGTGCGTGGGCGGGAGGGAGGAAGGTAGTACGCTGCTGGGATTTGCATTACTTGTAATGGCACTAGATCAAAAGGGTGACTTCAGAAAAAAAAATGCTGCATGCATAAACTAATCATTGATCTGTTTTTTAAAAAGTTTTAATTGCATTATTTTGGCTTCCCTGGTAGCTGTGGGAAATTGTAAACTAAGAACCAGAAGCATTGTTTGTATTCATTGTTACTATAGAGGTATTTTAACTCAGTAGTTCAATGAAGCAAACACATGGACCATGGCAACAAGCCGACAGACAAACAAGTGTTTTGATCGTCAGTTTCTTCTGGCACATTTCATCTAAAATGATTCAATGTAATTAATTATGAGGCAGTTACACGTGCAGGGTGATGGCAGGTAAAACCTACATGGAATTTACGAACTTCAAATCGTGATGTATGTGGCATTTGCACTGCAGTAAATCCAACACAGTGAGATATATTCATAGTGGCATGAATACCTAGAGAAACTAATCAAAAACACTTCTTTTTCAATCAGCTTGTTATCATGGTGAAAGAGTTGTTGCCATTGTGAATAAGTTATATAGGATTGCTTTCGACAGGGCATAACAGTGAACTAATGACCAAAATACAAATTACAATGTACAAGTATATACAGTCCTTTCCATGACAGGCTGAAAAAAAAAATCTGTGCAGCGCTACAGTGAAAATATAATTAATAGCACGTCATAGGATACATATGACAGTTCAACGTAAAGTAGTATAGCATAACTGGAAGTAGTCTACTGTTACGTCCAGCACCCCGCGGATCTCGCACGCTGCCAGCGCAATGCCACGACAACGAGACAACGTGTAATATGTGACACACAACAACGGCACAACGAAACAAAATGTGTACTGACTCGCGCGATCGTAAACTGTGCATACTGTGGCTTAAGGGTCATGACCTGAACAAAAGAACAATAGCGGCGTGCCCCAAAAGGGGGTGCAGGTAACGAAGGCCTCAACCGGCCAAGACGTCATACATTACACTCCTCCCCACAAAAATCCGTAGCGGTCTGGGGGCGTGTGTCGACGCTTTGAACGACGACAGGGCTCAGAATTGGCCTTTAGCGAAGTTCCCCTCATAGGCATTTCCCCCGAACCTTCCGTGGTGGCGCTAGTCACGGATGGGACTAGGGGTGTCTGAACGAGGTCCATATGCATGGCGGGTTCCTGACTGTCTGGTGAGGCCGCAACTGTTGGTTGTTCCCCAAACAGGTCCAAGGTAGGCTCCCGACTGTCTGGTGAAACAGCTGTTGTTGGTTGTTCCCCTCCTTGGATGTTCTCTGATCCTGCTTTGTCCCCATCTTTACGACTGCCCAGCTTTGGGGCTTCGTACCGTGTTCTGACTTGATCCAAATGCCTCCGACACTCGCCTCTACCAGAGATAATATATAGCGGGATTGGAAGCGGAGGCACTTAACACTAATTAACGCGGGATGTCCGAGGAAAGGAAACGAAGCCATATAGTTTAGTACATGTACGCGAACTACGGAGTAACTTTTTTGTAACTGCCACTTGTGACTAAACATAAGGACCAGAGTGCTGTGGAGCATTACGCAAGGAAGGTGAACAAAAAACACTTGGATATAGCTGCACAGATACAGCAGCACGTGGAATGGAGACAGTGAGGACTTTGGGTTTCTGTCTTTCCAGGCTTTTCTTTCTTCTTCCTAGCCTTAGTTTACTCCTGCTCATGTCTGGTCTGCTGAATGCATCAGGACAATAAGTAACAGTAACTATCATGAATAACCCACCATTACACGTATAATCATTGATGCGTGATACAGATAGCGACGGATCTAGTAGACACAAAGCGCAACCTAAAAACAAGAGAACCTCACTAAGACACACTTTAGGCTTTGCACTATAAGGAAAAAAATACTGCGACTGCTTTGCTCTTTAACTTACAAAGATAACCTTCCGTAATCGTAAAGGGTCAAAACCCATGGAAGTCCACTCAGAAGCGTCCCATAGGATTAAAAAACATCTTAGTACACAATAAAAACACAGCCAATCATTTCTAGCACAAATGCAAGACCATAGCATCACTACATAAATAGCTAACCCCAACGAAAGAAAAAAACCATACTTTTTCTACTTTGACACCGTAAAACTGTCGCGACAAAGCTTTATTACCGCATAAACTGTATTTATAGTTTCAAGTAGATTCACTGGGCTATCGATCTGTAGCATCAGCTGAATATTACAGCGTACCTTCAAGGAGATCCAAGCTAAAGTTCGACAGTGACTTCCCAAAAATCCACCCCTTTTCACAAGTTCAGAGGTGCGATTATCACTACCTCGGATGTCCCGCGCAAAAGTATAGCACACGTGATTCGCTTCCAATCCCTCTATATATTATCTCTGCCTCTACCTTCACCTAGGTCTATTACGACCGATACTGGACCCGTGCGCTTGGTCACGACACCAGGCAACCACTTAGGCGAACCGCTGTAGTTCATGGCGTACACTAAGTCCCCTGGCTGTACTTCACGGACTTGGGAGTGGCGATCGTGAATTTCCTTTTGCCGTTGCTGCACGCAGACCACTTTCTCCGACAGGTCTGGGTGCAGGGCATCTAGGGGAGAACGGGGCCTCCGACCAAAAGTAGCTCCGCTGGGCACTGCCCCGTAGTAGACTGGGGGGTAAGGCGGTACATGAACAAAAACCGAGCCAGGCGTGTCTCGATGTCTCCTTGAGATTTCCTGAGTGCCTCCTTAAAAGTTTGAACGTAACGTTCTGCCATCCCCAGCTGGCCATCCCGTTGCTTGAAGGGTGATACGGTGCACTAGTGGTATGGCGAATGTTGTTCCGTTTCAGGAAGGACTGGAACTCCTCGCTGGAGAACGCCGTGCCATTGTCAGAGACAATTAGGTCCGGAGTACCGTGGATGGCGAAAATATTTCGCAGGAAACGAATTGTGTGTGGCGGAGGCCGAACAGGAAGGGACCACTGCCACTTCCAGCCACTTTGAGTAGGCGTCCACCAAAACCACGAACAATTTTCCCAGGAATGGTCCAGCAAAATCGATGTGTAACCGAGACCACGGCCTTGTTGGAAACTCCCAGGGGTGAAGGGGGGCCACCGGGGGTGCCTTCGAATTAGCCTGGCACTGCTGACAAGACTTGACTTTCTTTTCCACGTCAGCATCAATCCCTGGCCACCAAACTATGCTCCTGGCTAGTGCCTTCATTCGTACAATGCCTGGGTGTGCTTCGTGTAACATCTCCAGTACCGCTTCCCGACACGCTTGTGGTACCACGACTCGGCTCCCCCCACAGGATGCAATCCCCTTGCACACTTAATTCCCACTTCCTGCTCGCGTACGGGCGTGTATCCTCCGAACGTTCGGCAGCACTCCAGTTTCCATGAGCCACCATGTTCTTCACTCTGGCTAACACTGGATCCCTGCTTGTCTGCTTGCGGATGGTGTCACTCGTCACGGGAACCGGGCCTCTCTCCAGTACCTCCATCATGAGTACGGACTCCTCTTGTGCCTGTTCCTCCACCATTGCCGGTTCCTCTAGCGGCAGTCGGCTGAGCGCGTCCACATTGGCCTGTAATCTGCATATGGTAGCGATAGGATCCAAGCGTTAGGGCCCAGCGTTGAATTCGTGCTGAAGCCATAGGAGAAATCGTTCTGCTTTCGCTCAACAGGAACTGCAGTGGCTTGTGGTCCGAAACGATGGTGAACTCCCTTCCATAGATGAACTGATGGAATCTGGTAACCCCGAAGATTACCGCGAGCCCCTCCTTCTCGATCTGCGCATACTTCTTCTCGGCAGGCGAGAGCGTACGTTATGCATAGGCAATGGGACGATCTGAGCCATCAGCAAACTTGTGTGATAACACCGCCGCTACACCGTAGGGTGAAGCATCGCATGCCAGGAGTAGTTCCTTGCTAGGATCAAAATGCACCAAAATTTCTGCGGATGTCAGAAGTTCCTTTGCCTGCATGCCTGAATGCCGATTCTTGCTGTTTTCCCCACAACCAACGCTTGTTCTTCTCAAGCAGCTCATACAGAGGAGACAGCGTTGTGGCTAGATTAGGCAAGAACTTGCCATAGTACGTGAGCATCCCCAGGAAGGACCGCAGCTGTGTGACGTTACTTGGTGCGGGGGCCTTTACTATGGCCTGCTTTTTCTCTTCTGTTGGGTGCACACCCTCTCCCGAAATCACGTGTCCCAGATATTCGAGTGAAGGAAGCATGAAAGCACATTTGGCCAACTTCAATCGAAAACCAGCTTGCTGTAGGCGGGAAAGTACCGGTGTCGTAGTATATATTGTCCCCCCTTATATTGTCCCCCCGGACAATATAGCCTAGGGTATATTGTCCCCCGGACAATATACCCTAGG
Organism: Eunapius fragilis; assembly: GCA_963681505.1. Lineage (NCBI taxonomy): Eukaryota > Metazoa > Porifera > Demospongiae > Spongillida > Spongillidae > Eunapius > Eunapius fragilis. The sequence continues at coordinate 3,012,706 of OY811977.1, read as the reverse complement.
ATATATTGTCCCCCACGGACAATATACCCTAGCATATATTGTCCCCCCCCTGGTGAAACTGTCCCCCCCACCCGGACTCTATAACCTAGGGTATATTGTCCCCCACATTATAAAAACACCCATCAAACATGCATATCAACCTCGTGTCCCATATAGAAATGGTATACGCAATGCCTGTTGCATTGAAGTGTATAGCCACACTTCTTTCGTAAATTCTAATCATAAAAAAATAGTGATATATGAAATATATAATACTGCAAGGATATAATACTGCAAGAATATATACTATTAAAATGATATAATACTGTAAGGATAATATATAAATAATGCAGCAAGGATAAATGAAAAATATGAGGTAAGATATGAGATGAAGACAAAGACTAGTTGCTATGTAGTTTGTGTGCATAACATGTTATGCACACAAACTACAAAGCCACTTGGATTTTTTCGACCACACTGTGCTTGGTATGTTCTCGCACTCCTTATGGAACCATTCTTCACATCCATCACACTGAACCATCCAGTCATCTTCAGGTTGCCTGCAATTGCAAATGACATTAACTTTTACAGTAGAAATGGGTCGTGTAATTTTCTTTCCTTTTGTGGTAGGGAAGGTTTCCATCTTACCATTCACAAAGCAGTCTAGCAAGTGCTTTCTCATACTTTTTTGATTGTATGTCATAGATGTTGGACACTCCCCACTACACAATGTAGTGGCAAACGCCAATGCAAACACACCACAGTCATTACAACCTTTTTGCCTTTGAACACGCATAAACTTCAAAATGACTTGCTTTAGTGGAGTACAGACGAGTGATGTTATTTGTTCCTTTGCTCTGGTGGGTAGGTCCTTTCCACTCATGCTGTCAAAAATGTTTACTACTCCAGGCTCACATCCAATGGTAGAACACGTTAACCAATGATTGGTGGATACATGTAGGATTTGTACAAATTCCTGTCGTTCCACACGATAGGCTAACACTTCACCAAGTGTGGTAACTTGCAGACCACGAACTAATGGATAAACACTTTGGAGAAGCTTCTGTCCAGCATTAATTATGCTATCTGTAATCCATTTGCCACCAACCAGTGCTTCATAATCATACATTAATAAGTTCAGGTATGGTATCCAGTGAGATATTGGATCCACATGGTCCTTTGAATCATCTATTACTTCTGCAAAATAGGGGACCAAATCAATTTGTGACATTCATGCTATTATACTCATGCTTGACAATAAACAGAATCACATAACACATGAATAACATAACATTACCTGGATGGGTGATGAGATTATTGCCTGCAGCTGAAGACTGCTGAGCATTTTTTCGCTTGAGACTATCCCTCATTGCAGCACGGGTTTTCAAGCATCTGGTAGTTTTCTTCTCTGTACTGCATGCTTCTGGCTCTAGAGGTACTGATTTATAAGCCAAAACTGTGTGATGTGTCAGACCTGAAATTTCGACACAGGAAATAGGAGAAGTATCCATTGCATTCATTGGAACAAAGTATCCACCACATTGTTTTGGTGTACTGGTTGTAAAACCATCTTCTGGGCACAAGGTATTTGAAAATACATTGTCATTACTAAAATGCATTAAGTAGCTATCTTGCTTATTACCCTCAGTGAAAAACCCCAAATCAGCTGTGTTCAGGTGTGTGGAATTATCCTGGCTATAACCTGAAACCTCTATAGTGCCTTTCAAATTCTTAATTTGCTTAAGCACTGATTTATTACCAACAGTATTAGAGCTTTGACTTTGCACATTTATGACCTTTTTTGACAGAGAAAGCTTATGAGCTCCCTTCTTTGCAGCACAATCTTTCCCATTGTCCAGACTTGGATCTGCCCAATCTCCCGATTCCTCAGTGGTGCATTCCATCACCCTAGTCTTCTTTGATAAAGAAGGCTTATGAGCTCCCTTCATTGCAGCACTATCTTTCCCATTGTCCAGACTTGGATCTGCACAATCTCCAGATTCCTCAGTGGTGCATTCCATCACCCTAGTCTTCTTTGATAAAGATAACTCATGAGCTTCCTTCTTTGCAGCACCATGGTGCTCATTGTTCAGACTTGGATCTGCCCAATCTCCCAATTCCTCAGTGGTGCGTTCCATCACCCTAGTCTTCTTTGATAAAGGAGGCTTATGAGCTCCCTTCATTGCAGCACTATCTTTCCCATTGTCCAGACTTGGATCTGCACAATCTCCAGACTCCTCAGTGGTGCATTCCATCACCCTAGTCTTCTTTGATAAAGATAACTCATGAGCTTCCTTCTTTGCAGCACCATGGTGCTCATTGCTCAGACTTGGATCTGCCCAATCTCCCAATTCCTCAGTGGTGCGTTCCATCACCCTAGTCTTCTTTGATAAAGGAGGCTTATGAGCTCCCTTCATTGCAGCACTATCTTTCCCATTGTCCAGACTTGGATCTGCACAATCTCCAGATTCCTCAGTGGTGCATTCCATCACCCTAGTCTTCTTTGATAAAGATAACTCATGAGCTCCCTTCTTTGAAGCACCATCTTGCTCCTTTTCTGGACTAGCATCTTCATAATTCCCTGATTCCTGAAGAACTGCAGAAGAACATTTCACACGCTTTCTCTTTTTTGATATATGAAGTATTGATGAGTGGTACAATTTGAGCCTATTAATATTAACTGTTCTTCTAAGTTTTGCTCGGGTCATGGGATTGAAGAGTATGTACCTTCCCTTTCCAATGGAATCTACTACCTTGTAAGGACCAAGCCATCTCTTCTGAAGCTTGCCACCCTTTCTACCATCACGTTGGGAGTTGCGTAACAGAACCATTTGCCCAACTTGAATTGGCTGTTTTATAAGAACAATGTGAATGAGGACAGCAATTTTTAATGTGCCAACTTACTTTGCCATTGCTGTGTTTCATATCATAGTCTCGTTTGTAGCGGTCCTGTGCCTTGCCAATGTTTAGCTTGGCTGATTGGAACAATCCCTTCTGTAATTGTGCCATCCTTGTAATCATTTCTTCTGTCCCCTCAGCCCCTTCCTCTGCATGACTTTCACCAACATTGGTATTCACACTTTCTGAATGTATGTCATTTTCAATAGGCAGAACAGCTTTCCTAAATGACAGAACATATGAATGATTTAGTGCATAGACCAACCATCAAATTTTCATACCTGCAGTACATTAGTTCAAATGGTGTAAAACCAGTTGATTTGTGCACCGATGTGCGATACGCAAATAAAACACCATCAAGAAACATGTCCCAATCATCCTGTTTCTCGCTAACAAGTTTCAACAATGATCGCTGTAGTGTCTGATTGTATCGCTCAATTAGGCCATTACATTGTGGATGGTAAGCTGATGTCATCTTGTGTTTGATGTTTGTCAGGTAAAAAAGGTGCTCACTTGTACTATTCACAAACTCCCTCCCTTGATCAGTAAGGATTGATTTCGGAGCTCCATGTCTATATGTAAAGATAGATAGAACAAATTTAAAGAATAGTACAGGAACCTCAATACAAATATAATTTCTACCCATACTGGCAAACAGCATGAAGGTAAGCACACTATTCATGATTAAATTTTATTTGCTATATGACAACATGAAATACAGTTTAGTGCATGACCCTTGTTTAGTAAGAATATTGCCACACATAATTATGCACGTATTTGTATATATCCACATACGTATGCAAATTTCCAAATTAGAAAATGCTGTAGTTTTCTAAATTGCACAATGAAGTAACAATTTTGCTGATTTCTAATTGCACTGTTTTAGTTTTTAAAATTAATATTAATTCTGCATTCACTTTGTAATTTATAGCATATGTTTTAGACTGAAATACATCGGATTGTTTACATGTACTTATAGCACCAATACAATACATTGTTATGTTGCCTCCATATTCTACAAAATCAAACTCATACATTTTCTAAAAACTCAGGACTAACATTTTGCACATACATAAATGTAATACCTGCATATCATCCTGTACAGGAATGAGGCAACGCTGCGTGATGTCTTGTCTTTTGAAGGCTCTGCCTCTGGCCATTTTGAAAAGTAATCCATAAGAGTTATGACATATCGGTTGCCTGATGAAGTTTTGGGAAGTGGTCCAATCATGTCAATACCCACCTATGAATATAATTCATCATTGCAATTCTGAAACTTTAAATGATTATTTGAACTACTGGATTAAGTACTAATAAAATTAAAGTATTCTCAAATAATAAAAATAAATTGGGGGGTGCATGACACACACACGAAAAGAATGCAATTTACTTGGTTCCACACTTTAGATTCCACAGGAATAGGGTGGAGAGCAGCATCAATCTTAGAAAATTTGGTGTCATTAGCTCGCTGGCAGGTATCACAAGATTTCACAAACTGACGGATATCATCAAACATATCTTCCCAGAAAAATCTTGAGGTAACCTTCTCCAGAGTTTTGTCCCTCCCAAAATGTCCTCCTAGAATTTAAATAGCAAGCAAAAAACATTATCAGCAGTTTGATAGTATTATCAACCGTACTTTGGGCTACAAATACATGCATGCAATTTCTATAATAGCCACCCACCCCCCACCCCTATTCTAGTGACTGCACGCTCGAACAGATGCTTACCTTCAGCAGATGCATGACAGCTTGTCATGACGCGATGACGCTCTTCTTTTGTTGTTATTACTCTCCTCCATCGCCGTTCTTCCGCCGAAGCCGAAGAGGCAGAATAGTAAAGGACACCAGACTTGACTCGGAAGTTAAGCTTCGCTTTTCTTCTGAATGATCGCTTTTGGTCTTTGGAATACCCAGTTGGATAACTACCATGCACCAAAAACTCCCGAATAGCATCGTAGTCGAACATATTCTAACCACGTGACAGAGTGATATTTGTCGGGTGGTCACGTGCATGCAAGGGAGGGATTAAAACTCTGCTAGGCTGTTGATCCCATTTCGGTACCCCACCCCCACCCCCCTTGTTGTGCTACTAGGGGGGGGGGGGGGGGGGGGGGACAATATACCCTAGGTTATAGTGTCCGGGGGTGGGGGGACAGTATAACCAGGGGGGGGACAATATATCCTAGGGTATATTGTCCGGGGGACAATATAACCTAGGGTATATTGTCCGGGGGGACACTTTTTCCAGGGGGACATTATATCCTCCGACACCGGTTCTAAGGTCTTCAGATGTGATGATTCTGACTCCCCCGACACTAGTACATCATCGATGTACACACAGACATGGGGAATGTCCCTCAGAACGTTTTCCATCGTTCTCTGAAAAATAGCTGGGGCCGCTGCTACTCCGAAAGGAAGACGATTGTATCGGAATAGCCCCTTGTGTGTGTTTATGGTGACTAGGGCCTTCGACTCTTCTGCCAGTTCCAATTGAGTATAAGCATTTGCAAGATCGAGCTTAGTGAACACCTTGCCATTTCCGATGGATGACAACAACTCCTCGACCCGGGGTAGGGGATACGTCTCAACCATGGCTGCCAGGTTAACCGTCATCTTGTAATCCCCGCAGATACGTACCCTTCCATCTCGCTTCATGACGGGAACTATTGGCGCCGCCCAGTCCGCCGAACGCACAGGTTCTATCACACCAGCCTGCAACAGTCTCTCTAATTCGGCTTCGACCTTTTCTCTCAGGGCGTACGGCACAGGACGTGGCTTATAAAAGCGGGGCTTGCAGGCAGGATCCACGTGGAGTTTAACTGGAGTCCCTTTAACAAGGCCCAACTCGTCCCGAAACAAGCCTGCATGCTTGGCCAGAACACCTTCCAGGTCCTCGGAGGAAGAGCGAGTGTGGAAAATACCCAACCTTTCGCGGTTAGCCTGCAATCTGAAAAACCAGTCCCTACCCAGAAGCGACGGGCCATCGCCCTGGATAACCAGTAAGCGCAGCTTATGCGTCTGATGTTTGTGCGACACTGTGACGGTAATCTGGCCCAGCGCCAATAATACCACTCCCGAATACGTCTTCAGAACGATGTTAGTACGCTCCAGTGGCGGCCTAGATGTCACGGACCAATGGCTCCTGTAAGTAGTTTCGCTGATGAGTGCAACCGCCGCACCCGTGTCTATTTCCATCGCCAGTGGAATGCCGTCAACTGATAGCACGATTAACAATGGGGGGTTAACTTGCGCTGCCGGACCAGCCAACGTAAGCACAGTAGCCTTATCCCGTACCTCAGCCATCTTGCGTTGTAACCGTTTAGGCTGCTTCGACTGAGAATTTCTGCCGCTGCGACAAACTTTTGCTACGTGCATGGCCCACTTTGCCGCACGTAAAACAAACCCAGTCCACGCACGGGCAACTTGACGCACTATGCTTCCTGCCACATCGTGAACACGGCGAAAACTGGCGTTCCGGAGGTGAATGTTTGGCCACTCTATCGATTGAGTTTACCTCCGCCGGAACATTCGATGCAACACTCAGCATTGGCTGTTTTTGACCTTGAAGCACCAGTGCATTCTTTCCTGCTAGCTCTGACGCCTGTGCGATTTCTAGCGCTTTCTCAAAAGTCAACATGGGCTCAGCCAGCAAGCGCCGCTGGACTCTGTTGTCCCTACGATCCCTCAGCATCTGTTCCAAGGTGTCGCCAAACTCGCACAATTGAGCCAGTTTACGAAGCGCAGCCACGAAGTCTGCAATTGTTTCATCTACTTCCTGAACTCGCCCATTGAACATGAACCGCTGCATTATGACCGACGGAGCCGGTGTCAAATGTTTTTGGACCAGTTGTACTATTTCTCCGAACGTTCTGTCGGACGGCTTTCCGGGGGCCACCAAACTAC